>JAZKJV010005125.1:167500-696378 GCA_037367405.1 Ottelia alismoides | reverse complement strand
TTTTTCCCTTGACCCTGATGAGGTAATCAGCTTAGCCTTCTTGTTCTCTAATTCTTTAATCATTTTTCTTACCTTTTCTTTGGATGTTTTATGTCTAGATGCTCGTCTCTCCAGCTAAAAGTAATAGGACTTTTGCTATTGAAGAATGGTTCACTTAAAACATCCTCAGAAAATGAATTCTCATATAAGAATACTCCAAATAGGCTTTATTGTAGATTTTAATGCTCTTTCATTTTGGTGCATCTCTGCAGTTTATTTCCAGTATTAGAGTTGGAAGTCTAGATTGGTGTATCTATACTTTGGCTATTTTCTTATGCTTTTATTTTGATGAGGAATACTCACATCTTTCTGCAAATTAATAGGGAGAGTTGAAAGCCCCATTTTCTAAGCATTAATAAGTTGATTTAATAGTGGATCTCTTGAGAAAGACTGATCTAGTTAGACAACTTGAAAAATATTAACAATTATAGGATTGCATGCAAGAAGGATATATTGTATTCATTAGATTAACATGCAGGATAGTTATGTATAATTTGATTAGTTTGATATATAATTATATGAATATGCTACTAACTATTTATTCTAATTATCAAGAGAACCTCACAATTGATTTGGTTTTTAAATTTTTATAGGATTGATTGAATATTTTTCCACAATTCATGGGAGATGGCTCTAATTTGCCCCCTAATTATCAAGTAAGAGTTTTCTTTAAGTTGAATAAATTTATTTTTTAGTCCAATTGTATCATCATATTAGTACTCATTTACTTATGCTTTTGAAAATGCTATCATGATTTATGCCAATTACTTCTCTTTTCAATGTTGCAGGTTCTTGATTTATCGAAGAACTGTCTACAAAGTATTCTAGCAGATATGCATTTGAATTTTTCTAAGACAAGAATGTCATGATTGATATTGATAACATTTCAAACTGTGATATTTTTAACAGTGTTGATGCTCTCATTCTTCCACTACAATGTTTACTTAACATTTAATTGCCTTTTATCTTTAGGTGATTTCATAATTAGATGTCTTTGTTTGCAGATTCATGAAGGATATTAGAATGAAACTTATCATTGATACATGTATATTATTAGTTAATATATAATTATAGTCAATAAATAAATAGTAATATTAATTTCTATAATGACGACGAAATTATAATTAATTTTAATGACAAATTATTCGTCGGTATTGTCGCAAATAGTGACGAAAAAGCGTTGTTATACATAAAAGAGTTAAATAATAAGCTCAATATAGTGACACAAAAAATCGTTGACATATCCAAACGGCAACGGTTTTTTTCGTTGTAATATTTGTTCTCATGACGATTTTTATTCGTTGAGATTCTAAATTTTTCAACGGTTAGTAACCGTTGCTAAAAATTTAACAATGGCTTATATAGCAACGATTCTTACAACGAATCATGAATTCGTCACGGGATGGTTTAGTGACGCTTTATTCGTTGTCCTCTTAACAAAAAAACGTCACTATAGAGCTTAATTGTTGTAGTGGTTATAACGATAATTTAGAGCAAACCTATCCATTTATGTAATATAAATGTATTAGCTTGTTTGTTTGGTATAAACAAATGTGACAAATTATCATCTACTCGATAATATTAGTGGGATTAGTAGTAATAATGAAACTTCCTTTAATACCGAGATTTATACATGCATGTTATTTGTAAATTGAGATATCGGTCTCCGAAACATGAATGTCTATAATAAGTAGAGTATAGATGCATATAATTTTACGATGAATGTCATTTATTTTACCCGAAGATATGGATCATTTATTTTACCCGAAGATATAATCCATAATAAAACTATAATGATTACTGTTTGAAAATTGGATCTATTATTTAGTCAACATAGTTGGAAGCAAAAAAATAGGAAAAATTTACATTACTATGAAAATCACGAATATACGAATAAGCACAAATAGGAAGAAAATTACTAATGATATAGATATGCATGTATATGGTATGGATTTTTTAAATATGATCATTATATTATACATTTTTGTTTATTGGAGAATCGAAATATGTATAAGAAGTGATATGGCATTGCATGCTTCTAAAAATATATCCATGATATATGTATAATGGCATATATATCTTTGAGGAAGGATTTTTTTCAAGAAAATTCTTGTAAGGAAAACAATTTTATTGAAGAGTGTTTTTCTATGGCAACATAATATGTTTTATTTATACTAATAAAGCCACGGTGGATACCTTTTGATGTTGAGAACCATGCAACTGATAATGTACGTATATGCATGAAATTAATTCATAATAAATAAATATATTAATGGCATTATAAGATGAAGAATATATGTAGATGGCAGATTATAAGATGAAAAAAATAAGAACCATGCAATTGATATGCACGTAATTGCACAGGACTATAAATCCATGATCCCATATGTATGTATGTATATATATATATATATATATATATATATATATATATATATATATATATATATATATATATATATATAGACGTATATGCATGAAGTTAATTCATAATAAATAAATGTGTTGATGGGATTATAAGATGAAGAATATGTATAGATGGCAGGAGGCTGTAGTCTCAGCACATTCGTCATTTCCGCAATTGCATATGACTATAGATATGCACGTATATGCATGTAATTATAGAAGACTATAGATCCCCAGTCCCATCTGTAGATATACACGTATATGCATGAAGTTAATTCGTAATAAATAAATAAATTTGCTAATGGGATTATAAGACGAAAAACATGACGAATACAACAGTGTATGTAACATGTGCCGATGGAAGAAGGCAGGTAGGATGTCCAAATCAATGGAAGATAAAGAAGTTGCAAAGCAATAAACCTTGCCTTGGAAATGTCTGTCGTAGGAGGAGCAAAAGGAAGACGGTAACGGCTAACTGCAAAGGCAGGCGTAGAGGAGGCCAGTATCTGCATATGGAAGGATGTGAGCCAGATGAACGTGGAAAGTAAAGAACTGCAACAACATACAAAATCGACTAAATATGTAGCTGGAGAATACCTTGCAGGTGACAATTTGGATGCGAACTGAAGAGAATGATGCGTTAGATAGGCCAGCAAGAAAGTCAAATACAATGCGGAGATGGCAGGCAGAAGTTGCGATGCAAACTGAAGAGGACGATGCGTGAAATAGGCAGCGGATAAATGCCTGGGGATCCATCATATTACATGCATGGGAAGGGTAACGGAACGGAGGGCACGTGCATGTTGCACGTGTCAGAACGGATGCATCAGAAGCAGCTGCATGAGGAAATATCGGGGTTCCTGGGAGGCACGTGGATTTGGGGCCGAAGTAGCTGGCAGGAGGGTGTAAACGTGCACATGTGTCTTTCTGTAATTGCACGGAACTTTCCTGTAATTGGGAGGGCGAAAGAAATCAGTCCAAATTTGAGAAGTGCAATGACGGTAAAAGAAATAAGCCCGAATTTGGAAGGGTAAGTAATGGGAGGCGGTGGCTTGGGAGGGTAAAATAGGATACTTGGAACAATGGCCTATAAGGGTAAAATAGGAATTTATGGAGTAAAATATAATGACTTGACGCATTTTAAGATATAGTAATAGATGCCTTACACCAACCCAAACAGTCTTCATGACAAGTGACAACCTGATGCCACTTAATATTTATTAAGTAAATATAAAATACAAAATATTATCTGCATTGTTCCAGTGACTAACAATACAACACTAATTGTCACCTTCTAGACACAAGATCTAATGAGATACAAGATTTCGGAGGCATGCATATAAAAGTACATATCAACAAGCATTTCTACAAAAAGTGTGAAGGTTTATCAAACAAATGTGTGGACGTCATAGGAAAGTTACTTCAATGTAGAGAAGAATTGCTTGGAACAAACATCATCAAATATTTATTATAATATCTTCTAATTTTAAGAAATCCAAACTTTAAAAACCATGGCGAATTTTGCCATCAAGAACGAAGACAATTAAAATCATCAATTGTGATTCTTATAATTTAATGCTCCAACACAAACACTACTGAGGCCATCATCTAAATATAGCAATTTACCCTTTTGTTTTCACTAACATCTATAAATATAACATAATAAAACTTTTGATACCTCTAACTTCATTAATATTACAACATCAAATATGATACTTGATAATTCTTGAACACTGACTCAAATACATAACACGCCAAAAGTTTAGAAGTAGCAATATTATCATTCTATTTTGTCTATACCATCCAAATATATTGAATTCTACGTAGAGAACACTGCAAGTCTTTAAAATAGCACCATAACCATTCTATTTTTTAATAACATCTGAACAGATTGAAATTCTACATACAAAATACTGCATGTATAAGAAATAAATACATTTCCCTCAACTCAAACAAAAATCATAATTCCTCGATACCTAATGGCTTTCTTCTTCATGGAGACCATCGAGCCTTGAAGAGACAATCTTGCTCCTATCCCTAAGGTCAGATATCCACCTCGCTATTAAACCAGAATGTGTCCACATAGATCACCTCGAAATTGGATGATGACTTCTCCGTATACTTCTAGTTACATTTGTGTAATTATCTTGAATGAAACTTTGTTATCATATACTATCAATATTACAATTATTAAAATTTTGTATAGCACCATGCCATAGGAATATCAATGTCCTCGTCTCTTGATCAACAGGGAGCAATCGACTTGTCAAGGTATTGAGGCCTCAACAATTCAATATCTGTTCATGTAAACACATTGAATCATTTCCGCAATATGTACATCAGAATCAAAGAACAACCACTTTATATAAGAAGCTTGTGAGATGAGACACTACAAGGAAAATAATTTGTGGTAACAGAAGTATAGCCACGGATATGGGGTTTGTGGCCACTGAATTGAGCTCTGGCCACGATACGTCGTGGCTAGTAGTCGTAGCTACAAGTCTCGTCGTGAGAGTTCTCTAGCCACGAATATGCCGTGACCACTACAAGTGGTCACAGAACATATCGTGGCCACAACTCTTATATGAAGACTTTGGTCACGGATTGTGGCTACGAAAAACTAGTGGCCACGGAATTATCGTGGCCACAAGTTTCCGTAGCCACATTCCGTGGCCACAACTCATTTTTCTTGTAGTGAGAGTAAGCCTAATCAGGATACATGGATCTCGATCACGTTATCCATAAATCGAATATCGTGGTAGAAGAGGATGCAGTTTGTGTCTTCTTAACTATAAGAAGAAAAAAGAATCGTGGAGAATGTAGATCTGGATGTTGCTGCAAATGGTCCTCAACCGAGGATCGCCAACATCAACATTCTCGGTGGAGATAGTGTCAGCCTCTGTGGTGTGTCAGATGCGATCGATGCAGCTTTCCAAAAACATGGTAGCCTTGCGAGTCGAGTCAGCGACAAGAGACGGTGGATGGGTCAGGAGTGGTTTCGGCCATAGGTTCGACCACATCGAAAGCTTGGATAATAACCTATTAATTAGATAGGATTATTTACTTTAAAACCAGCAAATAAATAAATAGTTATTATAAAAAACAAGAGCGAGACTATCTTGGTGGTTAACTACATGTTTTGTTTAAGTGGTATCAGATTTCCGTGGGCAGAGAATCATACCTATCTACTCATATCGATCTCTAAACAAGATATCTACATTAAATTGTATCACATACCATTGTTGTTTATATACCATATCATAAAAATTGAGATTTATGCAAAATAATATTTTCAGCAGCTGTAAAGCTTCAAATTGTCGTGCATGATAACCTGACATTTCCAATTAAAGCCTTTACGTATATTAATTATCATCATCTAAAAGAATTTTAGATAACTATTAGTAATTCTACTATAAAGAGAATATCTAATCTAAAATTTACAGAAAGATGAATGAGAAGGAGGAGGATGTAGCAAAGGAAGAAATGTTGCAAGAAAATGTGATGACAGATATGAGGAGAGCAACTAAGATGTCCCAAACAAGTTGAATTTCATACTTGCGAGAATTGTTAGTATGCTATTTTGCATAACATCAAAATTTAGACAAAAAATTTCTGAATGATGGGCAGGACTTGGGCTCGGGCCGAAACGCAAGAAGATATTCAGACCAAGGCTAGGTTCAAGATCCGAAATATTTAGATGGGCTTGCCAAACTCAGCCGCATTTATAAACTTTATAATTAGGGAAAATTGAAAGAAAACAAAATTTAACGGGCCTCACAATCTTTTACGTACTAACTCCCTGCCTACTTCCTACTCTTTTAATTACTCACTCTATTACTTGAGCCACGGATGACTTATTGAAATATATGTAACATTGGATACTTACGCCCATATCTCTGAGTAATTTTGCAATAACATTTATAACCCTGTATAATCATGAATTACATGAGAAACTCTCGATATTCACTCCGTCTCACACTCATAACCCTCCGTTAGTTTAATAGGTTAACTCAACTATATGAGTGGGTTAATCTAACCAATATAGGATCTAACGGCTAGGATTAGTCAAAATAAAAATACAAAAGGAAAAAAATGACAAGCTTGGATGTGGTAGTCGGGATTCTTGCAGCTTCGTTGCAGCAACTTGAGTTCGGCGGGAGAGGTGCTTCGCGGCGTGTGGGGGGGGGGGGGGGAGGGCGGGAGGTGCTTCGCGGTGTGTGGGGGGCGGGAGGGCTTAGCAGAACTGGTGGGTGCGGGTGGGCGGGCACCTCCAGACGGGGGGCTTTGGCCGCGGGAAGAGGGGCGAGCAGGGGGATCTCGGATGCGGGTGGGCGAGCAGCTCAGGCGGGGGAGGGGGAGTGCGGCACGACTCTCTTCCCTCTATAGTGCCATCCAGCCGCAGGTTGCGCACCGCTCCCACGTCGAGCCCTCTGGTCGTGACACCCACGCGCCCGAGGCCAACTTCCTTCCCACGGTTGCAGGTGGGCGGGCACCTCCAGACGGGGGCTTTGGTCGCGGGAAGAGGGGTGAGTAGGGGGGGTCTCGACTGCGGGTGGGCGAGCAGCTCGGGAGAGAGGGCGATTTGAGGAGGGAGCTCGGGCAAGGGGCTTCGAGCAGGAGCTCGCAGGTGGGAGGGGGGTCGAGCAGGGGCGGGGCAGATCAACACGGGGGGAGGAGGCACGCAAGCTTGAAGGTGAGGAGGCGAGGTAACGGCGACTGGGGGATGCCCATGACTTCCAGTGCAGGTCAAGTGGGTGGTTCCAGGCAGCAGGGGGCTGGAGGAAGGGGAAGGAGAGGAGATCTACGAGTGAGAGGAGGCTGGAGGAAGGGGAGGGAAACATCATTATGTAAATATAAAATATTTTGAAGGGCAAATTTGTCCACAATTAACTTTTTCCGTCGAAGTTAACGGAGATTTGAAACGACACTTGACACAGGGTTATGTCATGTAAAGCTTAAGCATTACTCGGGGTTTCTCGTGTAGTTCGCGATTATGGAGGGTTATGAATGTTATTGCAAAATTACTCAGGGATATAAATATCCCTTTAACATTTCAGACATAGAGATTCCAACCTTTAGGTGTCCTTCGGCAGTGGGATACAGAGAGATTAAGATGTTGTATCCTTCATTTTGGTCCGTTTGTAGAGATATGATTCTACGTGATAAAAAGAGCTAAGTGGTAATTTTTTTATATTCTTTGTTTGGTTGGATAAGAGAGGATAGCGTACAGAAGTTGGTTATGTTAGTCAAAGTTTTGAGATAAGTAACAGTTTTTTAGGAAAAAAAAGGGTGTGAGGTCGAGGAGATCCCCCCACCCCTAAATTTTGATATATTTATATTCACGTGAGAAAAAATTACAAAGACTTAAAACTCTTTAATCTTTTTGCATGCTCTATCACATTTTCCACGTATATTCTCTCTCTTTTTGGTATATGAATCCATTCCACGCAAGCCATATGGACCAAAGAATTGCAGCTACCTAAACCTTTGTAGGACTACTCCCGCTTCCCAAAACATCATGTGAATCCTACAAGGCACCCCCAGTCAGAGCAAGACACTGACTCCATATGTGAGGCCACCCACATGTCCCTCCCAACTGTGCACCCAAAGAAAAGGGGCTAAAGATACTCTATACCACAAAAAAATGCTGGCATGTGTCGTCGGTTCCATGGAAAAACTTCTCTTCACTCGGCATGAACAAGTTATTTCTTCCCTACAACCACTAAAAAATATGAACATATAGAGGACCAGAAAACTGAACATATAGACGGAATTTCCACCATCAGTTGTCAGTAAAAAAGGTCTAATGTGCTCGTTGGATTAAAGACAATAGTCAAGTAGAAAGCCATGTAAGCCTTCCAAATC
Organism: Ottelia alismoides; assembly: GCA_037367405.1. Classification (NCBI taxonomy): domain Eukaryota; kingdom Viridiplantae; phylum Streptophyta; class Magnoliopsida; order Alismatales; family Hydrocharitaceae; genus Ottelia; species Ottelia alismoides. Next base: position 688,068 of record JAZKJV010005125.1, on the reverse strand, counting down.
GTAAAATATCCATCAATTGAGACCAATGATCCACAATGTAACCCAAGCTCCACAAACCGGAAGCACCAGAAGAGGGGAGCCATCTTTCGAACTCCTAGCAATCTTTCACAGAGCAACCAACATTACATGTCAAAGTAAACAAGTAGGGGAAATGAGCATGCAACGCCCCTTCCCTATCCAGACGTCACTCCCAAAGTGGAATCCGCATGCAGTTCTAAAAATAGACCTTGTGAGAAGAGTCACTAGAGGTAGCACTGACCATTCCCCCACTAAAAGTTGGATGGACCAAGAATAGTAATAGTATGTGAAATGGGATTACAAGAGACATTATAAATTGATTGTAATGCCCTGCATGGCAAATCAACCCCACCACCAGGGGCATACCTAGTATATGTTATGAAGGGGCCACGACCCCTCCTTGATTATTATATGTCACTTGTGCAATGTATTAGGTTTTTAATGTGACCCATTCTTTACTGTATAATAAAAAGTGTTACGAGAGAAAGGTAGGGAAGATGTTTAATGGTCTAGTGGTAGAGTAACATGGGTATTATTATGGAGACAAGGGTTTGAATCTTACCTCCTTCAATTTTAATCTTTTTATATAGTTTATCCAATCACTTCTAAAGTATCAAAATGTTAAGTATAATTTGATAAAAATTTATATTCGAGTTCATTGTCTCTCCTTTTATTTCTATTAGTCTTTATAAATAAAAAAAATATTGTTTACTTTTAACCATGATCTTTTATGTTTCAAAATTTCACTTAATAATTTAGCTTTTTTGGAACAGATTTAGAGAGACTTAAATGGTTAGATCTATCAAATTTTAAAAATCACTATTGAAAATAATAATATATTTGAAATCCTAACCTTAATAATATTAAAATTATAAGTTTATTTATATTGAAAGAGGTTCATTTTAAAAATTTTAACTTTATTTACAATATCATGAAATATAATGATTTCTCCATATTTGAGCATACATAATAGTTGTATACTTGGACTCTCCTTGATAAAATTCATGATTCCGATGCGACCCAAGAATTGAGTCACACATTTAGACAATAAAGCACAAATCATCACTTTCAAGCTTCGCCCCCCACCCCCTCTCCCAATCCTACATCGTTCTCCTTAAGCATCGAAGTTTTCCACCCCACAAACGACAGTGCCTAAGACTCCCCATGGGACTTCCCAAAGAAGCACCTTATAATCGCCTTTAACCTCATTTTCACCCTCTCCAACAACAAGCGTGGAGACAACAAGTACACATCAGGATAGCTGAGAGTACGACCTTCAATAATAACAGGTGGGTACCTCTCGAAAGACATCAAGTCTAATAGCTTGCCACCCACCATTTTGTAGCAGCTTGCCACCCACTAGTTGCAAACCAAGATAAGAAATGGTTAAAGACCCCTTTGTGAATACTCAATGTAGCATCGCAAATCATAATCTCCTCATCATTCACATCCCAAATGGAACAAAAGCATACTTAGTGTAGTTGATCTTTAGGCCAAAAATCAACCCAAAAGCTCAAGAACTGTGCTCATACCTTCCATAAATGCCTACTTCCCCCCCACAATAAAAGGATGATATCATCAACATATTGTAGAATAAGGATAGAAATTTTGCACATGCTAAAGACATCCAGAAAGCTTATCTCTCAGAATTCATGACCATCCTAGCTAGTGAGTCATCAACCATAACAAAGAGTAACTATGCCAGCGAGCACCCTTGTCTCACCATGCTTTCCATTCACTAGGATTGCGTTGGAAGAAATAGTCATACATCTCCTCATCCAAGCGATCCATTTAACTTGGGAATACCCTATGGTGCGGGGACACCAAAATGGATTTCCAACAAGCACAACCATAAGCCTTTGAGAAATCCACTTTCCATAGGAAACATTCCGTATACTTCCTCCTCCAATCAACAACAATCTCAGAAGCCAACACAGCTTCAACCATCATGTGACGTCTAGGGATGAACGTTGTTTGTGCCTCGTCAATAATGATGCCCACAACCTCCCTTAACCTTTTGAAGAACATTAACCACTATTAGATAAATCAATAGGTCATAGACCTTCAATATGCCCCACTACATTCTTCTTAAGCAGAATGAACAACATAGATTCATTCAGTCGCTCTAAACCACTGTTCACCTACCATTAGCTCCTTCACAACCTTTAGAGTCTTCTGACCCACTGTGTTCGAAAACTCCCTAAACAAGAAAATAAGGAACTTGTCCAATCCTGAAGAATCATTTACATTCAAATCAAAAGTGGCATGCTTGACATCTGTAAGAAAAAAATGTCTCAATAACTACTAGGCCTACAAGTCACTTAGATGCAGAAAAATCTCTTCCCACCCATCTGGCATGACCAATAGGTGAAAATCCCACTGAGGTCCACTTCTGTGACTCCTCATAGCATCCCTAATAAGACAGTCACCCACCAACTCCTTCTCGCCCACCTTAATTGAGTGTATGAGATTGTGCCTCCTACGTCTGCTAGCCACCACATGGAAGTACCTTGTATTCGGATCTCTCGCCCTCTCTCTCTCTCTCTCTCTCGCTCTTAACCATTTCTGTTTCAAGCATCACCTCCAATCAACCCATCTTCTTACCCTCATCAAGAAGGATACGATTTTGCTCACATCTTGCCACATGCTCCTCCTCTAGCAACTCCCTAGAATCCTCTAGTTGATCCAGACGTACCACCTCCACATGCTTTGACTCCTTTTGTTGGCCTCTACACTTACATGATTCCCTCCTAAACTGAATCAACATGCAAACCCCCAATGCTCGTATCTTCTCTGACATCTCGACGTCGATCCCTCTACCATTTTCTTCTACCAACACCCTATGACCTTCTCCCTGAAACCCTCCTCCTGCATCCAAGAGCGCCGCTTATATTTTTATATGGCGGGAGAGGTTGATGTTGGTGGGATAAGGATGCAAAGCATATTCCTCATCTTGACTTTAGGGCCCAAACATTGACTGCCTTTGGAGAGATAGCAAATTTGAGGGATAATGACCTCTTGTCCGTCATAAGAACAACTTCTTACAAAATCAAGTAGAGTAGCCAGTTGGTTTTAAGCTCAAATGAAAAATGCTTAAACCAAAGTTATTACAGAGTCAATGTGTCTCTTGGCAGATATTCCCATCTCATCTATAATACTTATCAAATATTTGCAAAAGTACAAATTGAGGTTTTGTTTTCTTGGATTGAAATTTAAATTTTCTCATTTACTAAGACACGACTGTTTTCCCGTTAGAAGAGTTCAAGCCAAGTGGAGCATGTGAACTAGCAAACAAGCTTAAATTTGGGCAACACTCTTGTGAACTAGTAAACGAGCTTAAACTTGAACAAGACTCCCAAATCAATAACCTTGTTAAACCAAGCTTCGGCAGCGTTTTCTTCTCGTACTTGCTAACTAGGCTTGACGACAGGATAAGATAATAGCTCTCCTACTCTTTTATTTAAGAAGCTTTGATTCTTTACTTAATGGAAACGTATTTATGAGCATGAGAATAACTACTGCACTTTTTTTCCCAAATAAAAAAAATGAAAGGGAACCAAATTTAAATCCTCCTTGTTGAAACCTCTTTCGAAAAGCTAAAGTCTGAATCAAATCTTCCTGTCTTGATTCAGTGATAAATAAAATTCAGTATAAATTCGAAGAAGGTGTCTTATAACATAAAAATGATATGTAGATGAGCTTGATCCATTGCCTTTTCTAACAAAGCTCATATCGATGCTTGCTTGCTTATGAGATTCAAACTCATAGGTTGCTTGAGACCTAGGTCCAGGATGGACGATATAGCTCTTCTAAGCTCCAAGAGATTCAAGCACAAGCTAAAATACAAAATATACTTTTAATTCAGCTCAAGCTAGACTGGCTCTAATTGATAATTGTTTCCCTTCTTTTGGGTTTTCATAAAGGATGTGCTTTTGTGAGAGATTTTATTAACTGCGGGATAAGAACATAGATTTTATTCCAAGATAAATTATCGTATTATAATTACATCATCTATTATGTCTATATACTATTTATCCCTTTAGTATCCCTCAAAGTAACCAAATGAATGATAAACCTCACTTATCTCTTATTGCACCTTTTTTATTCCTAATGCAAACACATGAGGGCGGTTGATTTTGATTGTTTTAAAACAACTGCATGGGAGGATGTGATTAAATAATTTTTTTATGCATAGAGAGTATATTAGAGGTTATGAAATGATGCGAATTGAGTGAAGGAAACAAAGGACCTGGATTTTACCTAAAATTCGGGAGGATACCCATGTACGAATGAAAATGAATACAAATATATGTGTGTTTGTGTGTGTGTATATATATGTTCATATCAACATTCATTAAATGAGGGATATGGATGCTATTTTCTCATATATATGGAGAATAAAAAATACGATTATGAATACATATGATATCCTTACTTTTGATGTACACGAATATTAAAATGAATGTTCAAGTTTTTGAAAAAAAGAATAGGGATATCATTTTTTGAAGGATACAATACATATACAAATAGGAATATGAATGTTCAAATTTTGGATGATACCACTACAAAATTTAGAAGATACAAATACTCATACGATACATACAAATAAGTATGTTCTAGAAGAAATCAATACTAATATAATATGCATACAAATAATTATGGTTGCTTTCTTTTATTATTTAGCTGTTTTTAAGCTATACCTTATTATTTAATTAATTTTAAATCCACATTAATTTTCTAAAACATTTAATATATTTTTTATATTAGTTATTGATGTGAACCTAAAATATTTTAAAGTTTTTAAATAAATTTAGATATATTTAACATTCACAAATTAATTGGCATAAATTTTTCAAATATTGTATCCGAATTACCAATATATATTTTGCATTCATATTCTTACTTTGAGAAAATGATTCTCTATTTTATACATTCATGCGGTATTTGTACTCGTATTCGTTTAGGGATATTAAAAAAGAAAGATACGATAACACCTATATTTGTGTTTGTATCTGAACGTTTCCATCCCATACAAATGTCTAAATTGGGGGTACCTGAAATTTTACAAGGTTACCTCTGAATCCAAATGGACCGTTATGGTGGTTGTAGAAATTCAAATATAGAGATATCTAAAAGGCCTAGCAAGACTCAGATTATCGATTTCATTCGGTTCAGAATCATCTCATTTTTTTCGGCCAATTCACAAAAAAATGGGCTTCTAGATCACATAAACTATACAAGCTTCATATCTAGACAAATTCTGAAGGATATGAGGAATCCTCAAGCGCATCACAGAAGCGTGGTGATCGCATCTTATGTGATCGGAGCGACTAGTCGCACTAGTCGCTTGGTGCAGCGGAATTTAAAAAATTTTAAATCATGAGATGAAACCACATGATCACAAGAACACTTCTTGGATCATTTCATCTAACCACAAAGTATTAGAAATACCTTTGAAGCGTGGTTGCGATCACTAGATCTCTAAAGCAAGAGATCCTTCCGACTCAAGTCCGATCTGCGAAGATGGCACTTGCGGGCGCGATGATGAGATGCGTGCTTCCCGTAATTCTCCATGAAGATCCAAGCTTTGAATCTCCTGATTTCATCCAACAAAATACAACGTCTCCTTCTAGAGCAAGAAGCTCCAATGGAGATGGAGATCCACGAGCAATCAAAGCGACAGCATGACGACGTAGAAGCGATTGCTTTTCCCTCAAGAACATAAGGTGGTCGACCACCTTTAAGAGAGAGCGATGGAGAGAATGAGAGAGAGAGAGAGAGTGACATGCACAATGATAAACTTTTTAAGAGGCTAGGATTGTTCTCTTTATATACTAGTTTGGGAGTCCATGGATCACAATCCATGATATACACAAATCAATGGTTAGACTGATATGTGTATTTAATCAATGGCCATGATCATTGTTGTTCAAAAACAACAAAATATTAATTTATATTAAATTAAATATATGTTGCATTATCATCAACATAATTTAATTCAATAAAATTAATTATCACAAGATAATATGATAATTATTAAAAAAGAGGATAATAACCCACCTAAAAACATGGTGCATCACCCATGACCAAATCATGGGTGACACCACCTCATTTGGTGGTTAATTATCCACTTTTTTATTTTATCTTATTATCTCTTAATTATTTGCAACAATATTTATTGCAAATTTATCCACTAAATTAATTCCAAATTAATTTGTGAATATTTCGATCATGCCACTGAAAATATGTGAATCACATTCACAACCCAAACAAAATTGTAAATTACATTTCCAATTAATTTCTTAATGTGAATCCAATTCACATTAACAATTAACAAATGCTATTTACAAAGGTGCTCTCTCTCTAATATTATAAATCATATTTATAATATATACACTAATATTATGGACATCACTATCCACAATCTGCATATCCTTGATAATTAAATCTCATTTAATTATCTTGGATAATCATTCTCACAATATGAATCTTATTCATATTATACTTGATAATTAAATCACATTTATATCTTGTTGCTTTGATACATAATTCATCAAACGGATTATTCTTGAACCCCTTCAAGAATAATGTGCTTTCTCCTCAGATACTTGGAGATAAGGACATGACGATTATATTGTTCCACGTATAGTGATTTGGATGTTGAGATCTCATCTCAAATACAGATCTTACGTATCTCCCACAGATGCTTGATTAAATCAAGACCACAAATCTAATCTTCTCATTGCTTCTGAATCTCATTCAAACCAATGTCCAACACTTGGATCAAGATCAAATTGCTTCTCTACTGAGAGGAGTCACTAAAATCCAGACATGTTTCATCACTCCCTCGGAATGGAAGCGTCATGGTTATACAATCGTTTATGATCACATCACCCTCAGGTATTCCCAATACCTGTACATCCTTTATACTGGAAGACCTATGATCAACCTGAAGATGTAGATCATTTTACACTATCTTCTTTAGGGTTTGATCACCAAGTTTCTGAATCTTGATCATTGGGAATTAGTATCGATCATATGCTTTACCAAAGCATATATCATACCTTCAAATTCATGTCATGCTTCCAAAGCATGACGACCATGCATGGAATTTGACCGATCCCAATACCTCATGAGTGAGCTCATGTCTTCCGGTTCACAAGTGAACCTGTATGATCCCTTTGAGAGATCGTATTACTCATATGCCCTTACATGCACACAAGCTCGCCGGTGTATAGACCTTGGTTAGGTCATCAACTTATTGATCTGTCAAATGTACACACTCATACATATAGTATGTTAGCAATGTGAGCCCCGGGCGAACCATTTCTACAATAAATGTTATTGTAATGAATAAATTATCAATAAAAGTTATTGTTTATTTTTCACTCCCCTTCTGAGATTAATGAATGAATGCACTATAGGGTCCCTCTGTACAATAAGGGTTATGTACCATGGCCAACTTGATGATCATACAGCTGTTGATTCATTGGATGGATCATAGAGGCTGATGCTTGATGAATATCTAAGGAGTTAGATAGAGGACTCATCAAGCGTCATCAAATGATCATTAAGTGATGATCTCCAGTCCGAGTAGGAGATGGCAATCCTATCTCATATGACTGATATCTGACTGACCTCTTGATGCAGGTCCTCTGCATGGGAATAATGATTCAGAGGTGTCAGGTTAGTTAAGTCAATGGGTTGACTTGACGAGATCGAGATAACCAAAGACCTACGTTGAATACTGTCACAACATAGGCATGCATCCTCTGACTAGAGACAGATGTATTGCTATATGTCTGAGTATGTACATTTGGCAGACCAATAGGTTGATGACCTAATCAAGGTCTATATACCGGCGAGCTGGTGTGCATGTAAGGACATATGAGTAATGCGATCTCTCAAAGGGATCATATAGGTTCACCTGTGAACCGGGAGACATGAGCTCACTCATGAGGTATTGGGACTGAACAAATTCCATGCATGGTCGTCATGCTTTGGAAGCATGACATGAATTTGAAGGTAAGATATATGCTTTGTGAAAGCATATGATCTATACCAAATCCCAATGACCAAGACTGAGAAACTTAATGATCTAACCCTGAAGATGACAGTGTAAAAGTGATCTTTATCTTCAGGATGATCATGAGTCTTCCAGTATGTAGGATGTACAGGTATTAGGAATACCTGAAGGGTGATTTGATCATATACGATTGTATAACCATGACGTTTCCATTTCGAGGGAGTGATGAAACAGGTTTGGATTTTAGTGACTCCTCTCATTAGAGAAGTGACCTAATCTTAGTCCATGAACTGGACATTGATCTGAATAAGATTCAGATGCAATGAGAAGATTAAGTCTACGGTCTTGATTTGATCAAGCATCAGTGGGAGGTCCATAGGATCTAGAGTTGAGATATGATCTCAACATCCAAGTCACTATACGTGGAACAATACAATCGCCCTGTCCTTATCTCCAAGTATCTGAGGAGAAATAGCATTGTTCTTAAATGGTTTAAGAACAATTCCATAAGATCTAAGCAAAGAGAATTTGATAATTAAAAGTGTTTTAATTATCATGATGTATGAGAAATTATCCAATATGATTAAATGTGATTTAATTAGTTTGGATAAGAATAATGTGGATAGAGATATCCAATTATTCATGATATATTATAAATGTGATTTATAATGTATTAGAGAGAGTTAATTATAATTTATATGTGTTGATTAATTATGATGTGTATTGGATACACATTGTGTAATTAATTAACAATATGAATTACATGTTGTTTTGGGTTGTGAATATGATTCACAATTTTTCCATGGCAAGATTGCAATATTCTCAAAGATAATTGTGAATTATTTTTGAGAAATAAATCCCAAATAAATTTGTTGCAAATAAATAAGAGAGATTACATGGAGATATGCAATCTCATGGATTTCCATGAGATTGCAATCTCCATGCAATCCATGGACGGCACACCACTCCTAATTGGAGTGGGTGTGCGCCTACATGGAAGGCACATGGAGATGAAATCTCCATGTGTCTTCTCTCCTTATTTGTTGGGATGATTTAGGAATGAATTATATTTGATTTTATCAAATATATTTTGACCTAAATTTGTTGCTTTTGACAACAACAATCTTAGCCATTGGATGAACATAAATCAATCTCATCCATTGATTCTATGTGTCCCATGGATTGAGATCCATGGATCCCAAAACCCTATAAATAGAGAGGCATACTTGGCTCTCTCTTTACACATGCTATTGTAGCACAAACTCTCTCTCTCTTTCTCATATACACGACAGCCCTCTCTCTCCCTCTCTTCTTGGTGGCCGTCCACCTTGGTGGAGAGAAATGTCGACGCCCGCGCCATCGTGCTGCTGCTTCGACTCTCTGCGGTTCTTTGTCTTCTTGGAGTGCTTCACTCACGAAGGAGACATTTGATCTCGTGCGACGAGATCAGGAGCAACCGCGCTTGGATCAACTTGGATTGCGAGGACACCGCGACTCATCTCCGCGCTCGCAAGCCGTTACTCCGACGATCGGACTTGAGACAGGAGGTCTTTTTTCGTAGAGACTTGATCAACCACGCTTCAAGAGGTATTGCATTATACTTGCTGTGGTTATAGATGAAACGATTTGAGAATGGTTCTCGGATCATGTGGTTTCATCGGTTTAAAAATTTTTAAATTCCGCTGCACCGAACAACTAGTACGACTAGTCGTTCTTCGTCGTATTCGATACGACGATCACGCTTCCGTGATGCGCTTGAGGATTTCTCCATATCCTTCATAGTAACCCATGTATCTCCGGTCAGAGGATGTATGCCTATGCTGTGATAATATTCAACATAGGACTTAGGTTATCTCGATCTCGCTAAGTCAACCCTTTGACCTAACTAATCTGACACATCCGAATCACTATTCCCATGTAGAGGACCTTCATCAAGAGGTTGGTCAGATATCAGTCTCTGTGAGAAAGAATTGCCATCTCCTACTCGGGCTGGAGATCATCTCTTAATAATCATTTGACGATGCTTGATGAGTACTCTATCTAACTCTTTAGATATTCATCCAAACACCGTCCTCTATGATTCATTTAATGAATCAACATCTATATGATCATCAAGATGGCCGTGGTACATAACCCTTATTGTACAGAGGGACCTTATAGTGCATTCATTCATTTAGTTTCAAAAAGGGAGTGAAACATCAATAATTTTTATTGATAAAACATATATATTACAATAACATTTATTGTAAGAATGGTTCGGTCGAGGCTCACATGTCCAACAATCTCCCACTAGCCCTCAGAACCATTCAGGTACAATCCATAAACCCATACTCATTACATGCTGGTCGAAAACCTTATGTGTCAGAGGTTTGGTAAGAGGATCAACAACGTTGTCGGTAGAGGCTACCTTAGTGATGATGATATCACCATGCTTTTGAATCTCCGGAATGATGTGGTATTTCATTTCCACGTGCTTGCTCTTTTAATGCCATATGGGTTCCTTTTCCTGGGCAATGGCTCCCGTGTTATCGCAGAGTAACTAGATGGGAGTATCAGAGGAAACTACACCAAGATCCTAGATGAACTTGCACAACCATACCACCTCCTTTGCAGCATCCGATGCGGCAATGTATACGGCTTCTGTTGTTGAATCCTCCATAGTGTCTTGCTTCTTGCTTCTCCAGCTCACATCACCACCATTCAACAGGAATACAAACCCTGATGTCAACTTTCGATCATCAATATCATACTGGAAGTCTGAATCTGTATATCCCAAGACTTGGATATCACCATCTTCATAGACCAAGATGTAATCTTGCGTCCGTCTTAGATATTTGAATATGTTCTTTACTGCATTCCAGTGTTGCTCTCCATAGCAGCATTGGTAACAACTTACCAATCCCACTGCATAACAGATGTCTGTCCTAGTACACATCATGTCATACATTAAGCTTCCTACAACTAATGCATACGGGCATCCAATCATGGCCTTCTTTTCCTCAACACTTTAAGGAACCATCCCTTTAGACAGATGGATACCATGTCTTAAGGGGAGGAATCCTTTCTTGGAACTATCCATATGGAATCGTTCAAGAATCTTCTAAATGTATCCATGGTGTGATAATCCCAATATCCTCTTCTCTCGGTTTCTGAACAACTTCAGGCCTAAGATGTAAGAGGCTTCTCCAAGATCTTTCATCTCGAAGGTATGAGATAGTCAAATCTTCACACTGGTCATCATTCATGTATCATTCTCAATGATAAGGATATCATCTACGTAAAGTACGATGAACACAATGGCGCTCCCACTAAGCTTCTTGTACACATAAGGTTCATCGAGATTCTGCACAAAATCATAACTCTTTATGGTTCCGTCAAATCTGACGTTCCAGCTACGAGAAGCTTGTTTGATCCCATAAATGGATTTCTTTAGCTTGCATACTTTTCCATCCTCAACTATGAAGCCCTGGGGCTGCTCCATATAGATATTATCCTTGAGGTATCCATTGAGGAAAGCTGTCTTGATGTCCATCTGCTAGATGTCGTAGTCAAGTGATGCAGGTACAGCTAGCAGTGTCCTGATGGACTTAAGCATAGCCATAAGAGAGAACGTCTCATTGTAGTTAATGCCTTCTCTTTGTGTGTAGACCTTTGTCATAAGTCGTGCTTTGAAAGTCTCTACTTTCCGATCAAGTCCCCTCTTTCTCTTGAAGATCCATTTACATCCAATGGGTTTTACCCCTTTAGGTGGATCCTCTAAGATCCATACACCATTCTTATGAATGGAGTCAATTTCTGTCTTCATTTCTAGCATCCATCTATCCATTTCATGATCAATGAGTCCTTCATCAAATGAAGAAGGATCATTGTCAGTCTCACCTGACATATGGAATCCATACCTTTCAGGTGGTTCAACCACCTTCGAACTCCTTCGAAGAGGTATGGGTTTTTCATCTTTATTTATCTCTTTAGTTTCTGGTTCATGAATCTCAGAATCCTCAGGGGATTCAATGAGTTCCTCTACTTCATTTCTATCTTGACCTTTAAGGAAGTCATCCTTCAGAAATTTCACATCTCTAGAGACAAAAACCTTTTGGGTCTCAGGGTCATAAAGCTGGTATCCAATACCATCTTTAACATCGCCAATGAAGTAACACTCACAAGTGCGAGATTCTAGCTTACTTGCGTCCACATTCTTCGCATGGACCAAGCAACCCCAAACCCTCAAGTGTTTAACAGTTGGCTTGGTACCATACCGTAGCTCGTGAGGAGTCTTGGGTACAGACTTGCTAGGAATCTTGTTCAGGATATATATTGCAGTCTCTACTGCATACCCCCAGAAACTAAGAGGTAAATGTGCTTTGCTCATCATTGAACGGACCATGTCCATGATGGTCCTGTTGTGTCTTTCAAGAACACCATTAAGCTGGGGGGTTTCAGCAAGAGTGAGATTGGAGACAATTCCATTCTCTTTAAGATATTCCTTGAATTCATATGAGAGGTACTCTATCGAATCCGTTTAATCTTCCTATCGGTTTGGTTCTCAACCAAAGCCTTAAACTCTTTGAACTTTTCAAAGGTTTCAGATTTATGACGTAGTAGGAAGATAAACTCGTATCGTGAATGGTCATCGATAAACGTCAAATAATATCGATATCCATTTCAAGTCACGGTACTGAAGGGACCACATACATCAGTATGTATTAGGTCAAGAATACCTTCGCATCTTGTAACCTTATTACGAAAAGGCATCCTGGTCATTTTACCTCGATTGCAATGTTCACAGGTAGGTAAAGATTGAACCTGCAGAAAATCTAAAGATCCATCCTTTATCAATCTATTGATCCTATCAACAGATAAATGGCCAAGCCTTTGATATCATATTCGAATGATTTCTATTCTTCCTGGATCTTTTAGGGTTTTTATTATCAGTGGTAGTGACATTCATGACACACTCATCAATGCACAATTCATAGAGTCCACTAGAAGTCAGAACACCATCCGCAATAAATTTATCATATTGATTAATGACTAACTTATTACAGAAAAGGAAGGAATATCCATGTCTAACAAGCTTAGATACATATATCAAATTCCTCCTGACTTCATGTACATAAAGACACTCTTTAAGTACTAGGACTTCAAGGTTGAGGAAAGCAAGGTGTGCAAGCTAATGAATTCCATCTATGGACTCAAATAAGCATCTTGTATTTGGAATATTAGATTGATGAAATTATAAATGTTCTGATTTCAGATAGAATCTTTATGAACCATGTGAAACTTAGTGGGAGTGACATTGTGTTCATCATGCTAAATGTAGATGATATCATAATCATTTGGAATGATATAAGGATGATAATAAGTGTTTTATAATCTAGATATTTTATACCTTGAGATATTATCTCAAGGATACCTCTTATATCTTAGTTTTGAAGTTGTTTAGAAACATAGAGAAGATGGTATTGGAATCGTCACATTAAGTGATACACCTTGAACATGTTCAATTCTTCGAAAACGACAAGGAAGACTTCCTTCCTTTAAGGTATGGGACTAACCTATCTGAAGGGATAGTACTTCAAGAAGTTGAGGAAGTAAGTACTAAAGATGCTTGCCTTTGTGCATTGGTTACGAGAAGTTGTGTGTATGCTAGATGTGTACGAAAGCCAGATGTCTACCATGCAGTACATGTAGTAAATTGTTCCTAATCCTATTAAGGTGATAAAACACTTCATTGCAGTGATAACAATATCTTCAAAGAAGATAAGACTTTTGAGATAGTGATGTCAAAGTCTTATCTTCAAGAACTTAAGACTTTATAGATAGTGATTTAAAAGGTCTTAATCGCGGATACCGTAGAAGATAGAGATCTTAGGGTATATGGGTATTCTGATAAGGATAATAGAAATTAAATACTAATTATAATGATTATTTAGTTGTGGTGTCATAGACACTAGAGCTACTTCAACAAGATTGAGTATCGATTGCATAAGATGCAGCTTGCGCATTGGATGCGGAAACTATCGCTAGAATATATGCCAATGCCGTAAAAGGACTTGGCGTAGCCTCTCGGGAACAGAGTGACTGATCAGCGTACCTAGCTATTTTAAATAGCTTATGATTGTCTCATGAGTATGGGTTTAAAGATTATATGATTAATGGTTCTTCGGGTTTGTGGGAGACTGTTGGAGATCCCAGCCCACGATGAGCCATTTATGCAATAAATGTTATTACGAATATCATTTCCTGATCTGAAATGATGAATAACTAATTTGCATAATAGGTACCTTAGTAAGATTAAGGTTATGTACCATGGCCATCTTAACGATCATACAACTATTGATTCAACTATTGAATCATAGAGCTTGTGCTCTTGTGCTTGGATGAATACCTAAAGAGTTATATTGAGGACTCATCAAGCACATTGAAATGATTATTAAGAGAGAATCTCCACCCTGAGAAGGAGATGGCAATCCTTTCTCTAAAACCTGATATTTGTGTGATCTCTTGATACAGGTCCTCTACATAGGAATAGAGATTCAGAGGTGTCAGATTAGTTAGATCAAAGAGTTGACTTAACGAGATCGAGATAACCAAATACCTATGTCATATTCTATTACGATATAGACACATACCCTCTGACCGGAGATAGATGTATTTCTATATGTCTTTGTATGTTTGGCAGACTAATAGGTTGATGGACTAATCAAGGTCTATACATCGGTGCACATATGTGCATGTAATGGAATATGAGTAATACGATCTCTCAACAGGATCATACAAGTTAATATACTAAATCGGAAGACATGACCTCCCTCATAGGATATTGAGATCAAATTCCAAGTATGGTCATCTTGATTTGGAAGCTTGACTGAATTTGTAGGTTTGATATATGCTTTTGGAAAGTATATGATCAACATCTAGGTATGAGATATGCCTTTGGAAAGTTTATGATCGATATTGACCCCCAATGATCAAATGAGTATTTGAAGATAAAACCTTGAGGAAGGTAGTCTAAATAGATCTAAAACTTTGGGTTTATTCTAGGTCTTCCAGTATGTATGATATACAGGTATTAGGAATAATCACTATAATACGCCCCTCCAACGAATCAGTCGACATTTTTCACCTCGAACAGAAGCTCAGATTTGCATACTTGTCCGACTTTTGCTAAGATGTTTTTGGATATTAAACGGACCTCTCCAGACTGTCTTCTTAATGAGGCCGATTTACCGCTGCTCTAGCTAATTGTCTAGACCTAGCCCTGAACCTTCGCCCCGAGGGGGCACTCTCTCTATTGACTGCCTACACCCCCTTCTCAATAGTCTCCCTTAGACCTTTGCTTCAATTAGAGAAACATAGGAGTAGAAGCTTCAGAACAGAGCTAGACCTTTTCTTCCCGCCCGCTTAGCTTCCGTGCCCAGATAGACTTTGACTATAAAAGAGAGCTAGATATAGGGTGATGTAATCATAAACAATTGTATAACCATGATGCTTCCATTCCTAGGGAGTGATGAAACATGTCTGCATTTTAGTGACTCCTCTCAGTAGAGAAGTTATATAATATTGGTCTAAGTTTTGGATAGTGATCTGAATGTGATTTAGATGCTATGAGAAGATTGGGTCTATGGATTTGATTTAATCAAACATCCATGGGAGGTCTCTAAGATCTAGATTTGAGATATGATCTCAATATCCAAGTCACTATACATGGAATGTATAGTCGCCCTTTACTTATCTCCAAGTATCCATGAAGAAAGCGCATTCTCCTTGAAAGAGTTCAAGGGTAATTTCATTATTGATATATGTATCCGAGCATTGGGAAATGGATAATTAAATATGAATTATTATCATGAATAATATGAATTTGACTCATATCATAAGGAGAGTTATCTAAGATAATTAAATGTGATTTAGTTATCATATATGTAAATAATGTAAATGTGATTCATATTATTTGGGCAAATGAGGATAGAGATCTAAGATGATGAAATGTGGTTTAATTATCATCGATATGAAGAATGTGGATGACACTATCCATATTAATCATTTATATTATAAATGTCATTTATAATATATTAGAGAGAGACTATTTTAATTTATATTTGTTCATTAGTTATTGATGTGAATTGGATTTAAATTGGATAATTAGTTGAAAATATAAATTTCATTTTATTTTGAGTTGTGAATGTGATTCACAAATTTACAATGGCATGATTGTAATGTTCACAAGATAATTATGAAATATTTTTGTGACATAATTTACATCAAGTGTTGTTGTAAATATTGGAGATTTTCATGAGATAATGGAATATCATGAATTGGAAGCAGATTGCCTCCTTCCAATTAAAGGTGGTTGACGACTACCTAGTCCTAATTGCAGTGGGTGGTTGTCCAACCATTTATAGGGATGAGGATGATCTCCTTCTCAATTATCTCCAATGATAATTTTTTTAATTTGAAATAAATTTATATTGATTATTCAATATATATTAAATTAAATTGAAATAAATTTTTTCATATTTTTACAACAAGATCATGACCATTGAAAGAAATACAAATCAATCTCATCTGCTGATTTTGTATTTTCCATGGATTGAGATCCATTGATTCCCAAAATACTTTATAAGAAGAGGCACCCCTTGCTCGTTGATTTAGCGGAATTTCTCGCGGTCTTAAGTTCCACACAAGGCGGGAACTCAGTCGAAATGTCGACCACGCAAAATCCCAACTAAAATCAACAATTAACCCATACTCAAATAATTCAAACAATGTAAAGCAGAAAGTGGAGTTAAAATTTATTTTTTAACTCTACATAAATGATGTATAGAAGCAAGTACGTAGAGAGTTTGAACACAGGGAGCAAGGTAGGATAGATGAACAAGTGTGTGTGCGAGTGTGATGTATTGTCTACACTATGCCAATATTTTTGTGGGTTTCTAATTTTTATTTATTATTTATTTTTAATTTTGTATTTTTGTTTTCTTTTTATCTTATTTGGTATTTTCTTTCTATATTTTATGTTTTTTCTTTTTCAATATAGCAATATATATACAATATAGGGAAAGAGAGGATAATGTATTTATAAAAATAAGTAAGAAGAGTAAAAAATCAGGGAATAAAATCTTTTTAGTTTTTTTATAATTTTTAACTATTTATGTGATTTTTAGGGAATTTTCAGAATGGTTTTGGTATTTTTAAAAATCAAAATATAAGAAAACAATGAACAACAAGGGTGGCCGAAATTAAAATGGGAATGAAAAATATCAAACAGTCACAAAATTTTCCCAAATTAATTTTAAAATAAAGAGAATAAACTAGAGAAACTACAGAACCCGAGTTTATATTTTTTGGAGTTTTCTATGATTTTTTAGATTTTTTTGAAGTTTTTAGGTATTTTTTAATTTTCAAGGTTTTTGTTTTGAAATTTTTAATGGTTGTTGGATTGACAATAGTAGATGATAAAACACACAAAATATATTTTTTTGGCATTTTTCAAAACATTTTGCTAATTTGTATGGGTTTTCTAATGCAAATAGTAAGAAAAATGCATATTTTCAATTTTTAATAAATATTAAAATGCAACAAAAATGTAATGCAAAAATATAGCGTGAAAGTGCAAGTTAACAGGAGCCTATGAGATTTTTTTGGTAATTTTTGGAGTTAAGATGATGCCTTAAATAAATGGATCAAGCAAGCAAAAATGTGTGGCCTGGTAGGGGTATAATTGCAAATATCAAAACATTCAGGGGCACACATGTAATTTTCCAACAAAAATTAACACTAAATATTTAATTTCAAGGGCCAATTACAAATGTCCAAACCTGGGAGGGTACTCCTGCAAAATGTCCACCAGGGCGCGTGACTTGCACGCGCCTGGGAAGGACCTGATTGTAATATCACAAACCTCGGGGACTTACATGCAAATGTTCCAAAAAACATTTACACTTGAACTATAAATTTTAGTACTGAAATGAAATAAACAAAGGGCCGAGGGCCTCGCTGCAAAAAGCCCAGCACCTCACGTGAACTGGTCACGTGAGGTGACGTGGACGAGGACCTAAGCATAATATAGGGAAGCACAGAGGCCTAGTTCTAAAATTTACAAAATTTTTAAACTACCAAGGAAAGTTTCAGGACTAAAATAAAATTACAAAAAGTGTGGGGGATATACTTGCAAAATTCCCACGCAAAGGAGATCTGACGGCGGGGGCTCTTCACTTAAACACTTGGCGTGATCTCCTTGCACGATATCGCTTCACGCCCCAACGGCCGTGATTAGATGATCTTGTCGATGATGGACGACTGTGTTGCGCAGATCAGACGGTGAGCGATGGATCTGGGGGCTCCCTTGATCGAACGGCAGCAAGGCCTGGAGGAAGAACGCGGAAGAAGGCCGGTGACGGCGAACTTCCGCGACCTCCCCCGCCCTCCTTCGTCGGCGTTCAGAGCTCAAAATGGCCCAGATCTCTTCTTGCAGGCTATCTCCAGGTGCGGGGAGCTTCAAAATGGCCAGAGGGGCGCTGGTTCTCTCCTACGATGGTGGCGGAGCTCGGGACTTCCAGGTACCTCCGGCGAGCTCAGAAATGCTCCCAGGTGTCGCTCAAGTGCGCGTACCTGCAAGAAAAAGGTGATAGAGTCCAGGGCAAGATGCCTGGACTCCATGGAAGATGGAAAAGAGGCGTGAATCGATGGGGTGGCGCTCGGCCGGATGTGCGCTCCGGCAAGATGAGTTGGGTGTGCGATTTGATCGATGAGACGCCTAATTGATAGGGGGTTTTTGATCTAAAAGCTTTGGCGAACAGAATGCACGAAAAATAAGAGAGAACAAACACCTCAAGGTCCTGGGGCCCGAGGTTAAGGGTACCTCGACGGGGGTTGGCTGGAGGTGATGGAACGTCCCAAATCCGCTTTGATCCGCCTCCTCGAAGAGGTATTCCTGGAGCTGTCACCTCCAGGACTCGATTGAGATCGAGGAGAGGAAAGAAAGGGACTTAGAATGGGGTTAAAGTTTGAATGGAAGGTCGGGTATTCAATATATTTGGTTTGACCTCGTGACTGGGGCGGTCCAAAGAACGGAGATTATCGAGCAAATCTTTGATTCGCGGCCCGAGATGACCCATGGGCGTGAATCACCAGTCAACGAGGAAGAAAAGTTGTGTAGATCACAACATCAAAGGGTGCAAGGTGCGCCCTCCAAAAATCCTCGAAGATGGTCGAAACTGACATCTGACAAGAGCTACAGGACCTAGGGCAGACAGTTGACCGAGGTCAACTGCGACTGCCCCCTGGTTGGAAAAAGGTCCTAAAAAAGTTTAAAAATTCAATTAAAAATCGAAAATGATTTTATTAATTTTAGGTTATAAAATAAAAAATATTTATTATTTTATGTAGTATTTTATTCTGATTTTTAATTATTTTTTGAGATATATTTTTTTAAGTTTACTATTATACCCCTCATAGGTATATTACCTATATATTTTGTTAATTAATGTTTTTTTGGTACTTTTAATTCCCTTACTTCTGTTTATTATTTTAAAAATTTATAAAATACTTTTATATACTTAACTATGTTTTTATTTTATTTTTCTGAAGTATTTTGTATATTTAATAAAATAAAAGTATGGATTATATAGGTATATGTTAGTTCTTATACCTATGTATTATATATACATGTATTTTTATTTTGTGTTTCTTTTGCATTTTTATTCTGATTTTAATATACATAATATATTATAAGTAATATTTACATAACTATAAAAATATAAAATTATAAAAATAAAGAATAAAGAATAAATAGAATATTTTAATCTGTACAAGTGTACTGCAAGGGTCCAAAACTCAACTTTCAAACCGTAATTCCGAAAAATACGAAACCACCTTCATTAAATAGATTATTTTATGATATATACAATTAAAGGTAAGTTTGCTGCATTTTGAGTTTTTATTTACAAGATACAGGTCTGGGAAGTTGGAGTTTTGGAATCTTATTCAGATCATAACTTTTTATCTGTACATTATTTTTCAGTGAAATCAATTTTGTATTTTTCTTTATTAAATTATCTACAACTTTTATGTACAAAGTTTCTTTATTTGAAGTATAAAAAGTGTAACAAAAAATAAGTCCCAAAATGAATAAAGAATGGATTAAAAACAAAGGGAATTTTATTGTATTTGACCCTTATCTCCCCCTACTTTATCCCTTGTCGACCTATTCATCAAGATGACTAGGTCTTGGGGTTTTGGGTCATAAAATATTTACAATATTTTATTCTTTTTTCTTTTCTTTTATTTATTCTATAATTTTGGCTTTAATTACAGTATTTTATACACTATATGGATGCACATGCATGGATGCTAATATGCTGGATTTAATGCTATTTACATGCATTTGATAGGGTTTTTGATACCAAAATGATAGAATAAAGATGATGAAATGTGGCTTCATCATCCCCCTATACTTTACCTTTGCTAGTCCCTAGCAAACACTTACGCAATAAGTGCAGAAAGAAAAAGAAAGAAAAGAAAAAGAAGAAAGATAGATGAAGTTTAATTATCAAACTTGTCTTCACAAAATCAAAGTTTGGAGCTTAAGTTAGACCTTTGGAATTTTAGTGCGGGCGGAACCTTAATGAGAACTGGATTTGAAATCCAACAGCCTCTGAGTATCCCAAAACTCTGTTCAAGTCTCCTCAATAGCCAGGTCAGAAATACTTCAACTCATACGCAAACCCTTATGACTATGAGTCTGACTCGTACAGTGTAAGTGATGGTGGCTCTCCTCAACCGAAGTGACAAAGAGACTGACTTCTCCAATATGACAACCCAATGATTCCCCAATCCAACAACTCATCCCTCAAGGAGCAGGATATTCCATTCTAAGTTCAAGTGGCAACCAACCCAAGAGGAGAGGGTGAAGAGAAGAATGGACGGTAGCCAGCGTAGCTACCTATCCTAGGATGCAAGACCAGTGTAGTCAAGTCATTCAGCTGCAGGCTCACATGATTTGACTTTGAAGCTCAAACTTGCTTATTGACTTTACAACATATGTACACTCCGGCATGCATTTTTATTTTTGTACAGGCCTGTCCACTTTTTTGGAGTTTTTGCTTTTGCATTTTTTAAATACTATATACATCAGCATTTACATAGGGAGTTTTTCCTCTCGAGCCAGTAGACTATCCCTCTTTTGAAGTTTTATTGCAACCCACAATCTCCTATCCTCGAAACTCATCATTACTGGACGGGTTGGGGTGCACTTCCCTCCCTAAAGGAGGACAAATGTTTCCACCTATGTGCATCTCATACCGGCAAATCCAACCCCCTCACCACTCCAACTGAGTTGAGCCATGTGAAAGGTGCAAGTGTCCAAGTTAGGTCATTATCAACAAGAGTCGTGCGTGTGCTCTGAAATACTCTACTTAGGCAGTGAAGAATCCATTGAACCAAGTCTCATGATCCTCAAAGAATTAAGTCAACTAGACCTGAAGTACCTCAATCCCAGCTCCTATAAGATTCCTGTTAATTATGTAGATTTAAGGTCCAACCAAGCTCCAATCTTCAGATTTTACTTAGACTCGTTCAACTATCAAACTCAATCCAAAAAATGCTCATGCTATGCAATGCTATGCAGGGGTTTTTGAAAAGATGATGCATATGCATTTTTTTAGATTTTTGAAAAAGTTTTTTCAAATGTTTTTGGATTTTAATTTTTGCAAATGTTTTTGGGATTTTTGAAAACAAGAAAGGTTTTGGCCAAAATCTAGGTACAAATATTTACACGGGAGTGCTTCTTATCATTACAAGAAATGTTAAGAATTTACAAGGGTAAGTGATCAATTTTATACATATATAAATATAATGGATTTTGGTGTGATGTATATATTCCTCAAACTTATTTGACACATGTTTTTCAAATAATTTTGAAAACTATAGTTCAAAATTATTTTTACACACAGTTTACAAACATGTACAATCATTTAAAAATCATTTTGCAAAGGTTTTCCAAACAGTATGTATAGATTTTTCAAAATATTTTGCAACCATTTTTCAAACCATTTGCAAATAGTTTTACAAACATTTTATTTCACACAAAGAAAATATTTTTACAATCAAAACTGTTTTTACAAAAGTTGAAAACATGTAATAAAACGTTTTCAAAATAGTTTTCAAAAGATTTTAACAAAAGTTTTCAAACTATTTTTCAAACATTTTGCAAAAAACATTTTCACCTGATTTATTAATCAGTATATACAAAAAGAATTTGAGGAATATTCACATCTTTTTTTTAAGGTTTTTAATGAATTTAAAAGAATAATTAGCCATAGTTATTAAGAAAATACGAAAGTACGAGATATGGCTAAAGTATATACATAGTATATACGACCCCCCTATACTTAGCTTGAGCTATGTCCTCATAGATCGGAGAGAAAAGAGAATACATAACTCATACTAAGTATAGGCAAGTCTAAAGAATAAATAAATAAGAGATGAATGAATCAAAGGAATGAGAAGTTGACTGTCCCCTATGCTTAGGATCAAATAATCCTAAGTATAGCAGACTGTACACAAAGCAGGGAGGGTCAAGGGTGGGAATGAACAGATCGTACTCAGATTGTCTCCCCCTATACTTAGGGTAAGATATCCCTAAGTATAGACAAGAAGAGGAGAAAATGGAGATGATCAAAGAATAGAAATACTCGGGGTGCACACCCCCTATACTTAGGACAAAGTACGTCCTAAGTATAGAAAAACTAACAAAAAGGGGCAACACCTTTTTGATAGATATAGGAGATAGAAGAGGAAAAGAAGAAAAAAAAGATGAGAAGATATCAACAGATGGAAGAATGATATAGACAGATGGATCTGTACAGCGGAAGATGGAAGTAATCACCATGAGATGCAGATGATAAGAGTCAAAGAACACATCTCATACCAAAAGAATGGGGGCAACGTCAAGGGTCAGCGGATCATGATCTAGATATAGTTTCAGGCGTTGACCGTTGACACAGAAGGTAGAGGAAGATGACGGTTCGGATATGTCAATACTGCCATTGTCATGTACCTTCCTGACCACATAGGGACCTTTCCACTTGCTCTGCAATTTCCCTGGAAATAATTTCAGCCTGGAATCAAACAACCATACTTGCTGATCTGGCTCAAACTGTTTATGGTTGATATGGGAATCGTGCCATGTCTTCATTTCTCCTTGTACTGTAGGCTGCTAGAAAAGGATGTATCTCTTTGTTCCTCCAGGGCTGCCAAATCTGCTCTTCTCTGTTCTCCTATACTTTCGAGATCTAACAGTAACTCAGTGACTGCCCAAAATGATTTATGCTTGATTTCCACTGGCAAGTGACACGGCTTGCCATAGACGAGACGAAAGGGAGATGTCCCTAATGGATTTTTGAAGGAAGTCCGATACGCCCACAAGACCGAGTCCAAAAGCTGTGACCAATCCTTTCGATCTGGGCGGACAACCTTCTGTAAGATCGTCTTGATCTCCCTATTCGATACTTCGGCAAGACCATTAGTCTGAGGGTGATACATCGTGGCAACACGATGGTCAATGCCGAACTCGTCTGCAAGGGCCCTGACTTTATCATTAATGAAATGAGACCTCCCGTCTGAAATCAGAACTCTAGGCACCCCGAACCGTGAAATGATATTTTTCCTCAAGAAATTACACACGATTTTAGCATATGCGGCTCGAGCGGGGATGGCCTCAACCCAACGACTGACATAATCTACAACAAGCAAAATGTGTTCGAATCTCTGACTCTTAGGAAATGGGCCCATGAAATCAATCCCCCATGCATCAAAAACCTAACAAAAGTGAATGGGTTGCATGGGCATCATGTCTCTCTGTCCGCAGGTTCCCATCTTCTGACAGTCAGTACATCTCTTCACGAACTCATCTGAATCCTTGGAGAGAGTAGGCCACCAAAGGGCAGATTGAAGCACCTTCTATGATGTCCTTCTCCCAGAATGATGTCCTCCTGCCTCAAGCTTGTGACAATAGGTGAGGACACTATGTTGCTCTTCTTGAGGAATGCACCTTCTCCATATGTTATCCCCTCCTTCATGGTAAAGGACGGGATCCTCCTAATGGTAAAACTTGGCCTTAGCTAGGAAGGTCTCAAGTTTCTGCCTGGGCCAACCCTGAGGGACCGTCTTGGCAACAAGATAGTTTACAAAGTCGGCATACCATGGGAGTGAGGCAACCGCCAAGATCGCCTCGTCTGGGAATGTCTCTGTGATAGGTGTGTTGGGCTCAGATTCGTCAAGGTTATCTAAGCGGGAGAGATGATCCGCCACCACATTTTTAACTCCAGACTTATCCTTAATCTCAATATCAAACTTCTGGAGCAGAAGGATCCATCTGGTGAGATGAGCTTTGGCATCCTTCTTGGCCATTAAGTACCGGATGGCGGTGTGATCTGTGTAAATTGTCACTCTAGATCTGAGAATGTAAGATCGATACTTATCCAAAGCAAAGACTACGGCTAGCATCTCTTTCTCTGTCAAAGTATAATTCCGCTGAGCGGCATCCAAAGTACGGCTGGCGTAGTGAATGGCAAACGGCAATCCATCCCTCCTTTATCCAAGCACAAACCCTACGGCAAAATCAGAAGCATCCGTCATGATCTCGAATGGGAGAGACCAATCAGGTGGCCGAAGGACAAGAGCCAAAACAACCATACTCTTGAGAGTCTCAAAGGATGCAAGACACTTATCATCTACAATGAACTCGGTGTCTTTCGTCAGCAGATTAGTAAGCGATCGGGCAATACGACTGAAGTCCTGAATGAACCATCGGTATAAACTGACATGCCCCAGAAAAGACCGCAATTGACGCAGATTGGACGATGGATTGAGTTTTCTAATGATATCCACCTTGGCCGGATCGACCTACATGCCCCTGTTGGAGATGATATGACCAAGGACCGTCTCCTGAGTCACCATGAAGTGACTCTTCTCCCAAGATAATACAAGGTTGACCTCAATGCAGCACTGAAGCACACGGTCTAGGCAGTCAAGACAAGCATCAAACTCGTCGCTATAGACCGAGAAGTCATCCATGAAGACCTCTAAGCAATCACCCACCATGTCCGAGAAAATGGACAACAAGCACCTTTGGAATGTTGCTGGAGCGTTACATAGACCAAAGGGCATCCGTCTGAAAGCATAAGTCCTAAACGGACAGGTGAATGTCGTTTTCTCCTGGTCTTCGGGCGTAATGGCCACTTGATTATATCTGGAGTACCCGCCAAGAAAACAGTAATGACTTTTCCCGGCTAGCCTCTCGATAATATGATCAATGAATGGCAGTGGGAAATGATCCTTCTTGGTGGCCTCATTCGAACGTCTGTAGTCCACACAGACCCTCCAAGAAGTAGGTACTCGGGTAGCGATCTCCTCTCCAGACTCATTCACAACTGTAGTGACCCGTCTTCTTGGGTACCACATGTAATGGACTAACCCACTTGGAGTCGGAGATGGGGTAGATAAAATCGACGCTTCACCACTTCGATATTTCTTTCATGACCACATCTCGAAGATTAGGGTTCAGCCGTCGCTGGAACTCACGCGACGGCCTAGCATTCTCCTCAAGATAGATGTGGTGGGAGCACAGAGCTAGACTAATCCCCTGGAGATCAGCTATACTCCATCCTATCGCCTTGCGGTTTCTTTCAAGAACCTCCATCAGACGAGATTCTTGTTCTCCAGTCAAACCTGCTGAGATAATGACTGGGTGCATATCTGGCTCACCCGCAAGGAATCTGTACTTCAGTGACTGTGGCAGAGGTTTTAGTTCTGGATAACTGGGAGGCGGCAGTTCTGGCTTCTGATAAGTCTGTGTAAAAGCTACCAGGTCTGCATGTGAGAACTCTCTCTCTGCATGAATATCTGACGAAGGGAGCACTGCTGAATCTTCAATAAACTGTACTGGCTCGCACTCCATCTAGCTGTCAGCTCGGATGGAATCAGACAAGGCAAATAATCATCAAAATCATCCCAATCAATGTGTGAATCTGAGGGATCTGAATTGGAAGAACAAGATTGAAAATCATTGGCACCACTCGTCTCAACACTGTCAGCCACAAAAGTATCCTCGTCTAGGTGTGTGCTCTCCAAATTCTCAACTGCCATAAGCTGTAAAGAAGGTGAATCTGTAGGAAAGACGATGGTCTGTGCTACGGGATCTGTCCAATTGGATTCATCATCTGTCATCACAAAGTCGCACTCCTGGTGGATGTCTAGCTCTTCCTCTGTCATCTGCGCGGCTTCATTGGACTGCTCTGTGCATTCTAACTCTCTCGCTCTGGTCTCCTCGATCGTCTCTATTTGTATGGTTTCGCCCTCTACGCGAAAACACACCTTCCCGCTATCATGATCGGTCATCGCCTTGGCTGTGGCCAAGAATGAACGTCCAAGTATGATGGGGGCATCGGTTACCGACTAAGAGATCTCCATGTCCAACACAACGAAGTTGACGGGGAATTTCAGACCCTGAATGGTAACGACCACGTCTTTCAATAACCCCTTCGGCCTCTTAGTCGACCTGTCAGCAAACTGAAGGACTGTCCTGCTCCTAAGAAGAGGACCAAACTCGAATCGGTCGAGTAAGGCTACCGGAAGAAGGTTAATCGAAGAGCCGCTGTCTAATAGAGTACGATCAAACTGCTGCTCTTGAATCTCGCATCTGACATAGGGAGCTCCTGCATCTGGTCGCTTGGCTGGCAGCTTGTTCTGAATGGTGCAACAAGTGGAATGGGTGAGCACATGGATCTGATCTCTATGGTTCCTCCTCTTCCTGCGGATGGTAATCTTCTCTTTCAAATTCTTTTTGAAGAGGGGGATGTGCTCAAGGGATTCTTGTAGAGTCAGTTGAATGTGGAATCTGCCAATCATCTGGTTGCTAAACACTACCTGTTGGTTCTTTTTTGGATTTTCTCTTTTATTCCCCTTCGCCAAGTGGAGTGCTTTAGGGAAGGGGATAGTAGGGGCCTCCTCAGACGGAGGACTAAGAATAGGTTCCTGTGCTTGTGAAGGAATGGACTCCATACAATCATCATCATGCAATACATATGGATTTGGAGTATACACAGAAGCCTTTCCTTTATTCATATTTTTGTTCTTTTTCTTGTTACCATAGTCCTGAGATACAAAAGGTGGTAACACCACTAAGGAAGCTCAACAAAAGTAGATGTGGTGGCCTCAGTACCACCACCGGCACCTGTCTTCGCGGCATCAGCACCGCGCTCTGGCATATCATCAAAAATGGTGGCCTCAGCACCACCGTATGCATCTGGTGTCACGACGGCCTCAGCACCGTCATCTGGATCTCCATCCTTGGTGGCATCAGCACCACCGTCATCATCATTAGCGGCATCAGCACTGCTACTCTGCTCATTTGGCGCTCTGGATTCTTCGTGTTGTTGTTGCTCAGATGAGGCACCGCCGGCTGGCATCCTACCGCTCCTAGTAGACACAAAATCAACATCATACAAAGTAGAAGACATGTCACTTAAATAATCACTAGGAGAGGCATCCTCTGTGAACTGTACCTGCTCAGACTTTCTTTTCAAGCTGTTTGGATTGGGCTCAATCTGAGCTGGTATGGCAGCTTTGCCCTTAATCAAATCCCTCACCTCTTGCCGGAACTCATCCATGTCTCGCCGGTAGGACTCCCGATGCTCAGAGAGTAGTCGGGCGAGGTCATCTAATGCGGAGTTCTCAAAGGCAGGTGCCTGAGAACCGGATGTACTCCCCTGCTGGAAATGAGGCCGTTGCTGCTGATACTGGGGAGAATGAGAATATGACTGCTGAGGCGGCTGACGCTGCCTCCACTGCTGTCCCTGGTAGGCGGGACGAGGACCATTCTGGTTCTGGTGCTGGGCATATTGGGGTTGCTGCTGCTGTGGCTGGCTGTTTTGATATCCTTGAGCGGGAGACTGTTGCTGGGATGAGGAGCCACCATTACCCCATCGGAATCTGGGGTGATCATGACGAATCCCGGGCTGAGAGTACTGGTCGTATCAAATCCCATTGACATCCATCAATGGGTCCTGCTCAAAGGATGGTGGTGGCAGAACTGTCAGTGGCTGATCCGGCTGATAGACCACCATCTGAGTGTCCTGACATGGTGGCTGCGAAGGGTAATACGGTAGCTGTGAAACCGGCTCTGCCTGGATGTGGTTGACCCGGCGGAGTGAGGCAGAGGGCTGGGTAGAGCTGCTACTGCTCGGATCGGCCCGAGACCTGGGAGGCTGCTGAGTATAAGTTTGTGCCTCCTGAATGCAGAGAATTTGAGTCTTCAGGTCACTCATGGTTTTGGTGAGAAGGTCCATCTGGGCAAGACCTTGGTTCTGCTTCTTCTCGAGGATCTCCATGCGGTCCAACTTCTCACTTATGATTCCCATGTCGCCTGCGACAGATTCAGCTTGGGCTGCGGCTACCGACAGAGTGTTGGGACCGGCATCGATGCAGGCGATCTTCTGAAATGATCCTCCTCCTTGGGGTGGCTTTTGCTGTGTGTAGACTCTGGCTTGGGTCATCACAGTTGAGTTTTCATCCATGCCTTCATAGATGGCCCAGACGTCGTCTTCACCCTTGGAGAAGTATGATCCACCACAAGAGGCATTTACAAGCCCCTGCAGCTCCAGTGTCAGCCCACAGAAGAAACTTTGAACCAGATTGGGCTTGGATATGTCACGGTGTGGACATCGGTCAATGAGCTCTCTGAATCGATCCCAGGCTTCATGGAATTGTTCATTAGGGATCATGGTAAAATTGCCGATCATAGCTCTAGCTGCGTTCGTCCGGCCGAGAGGGTAGTACTTCTTCAAGCATGCGGTCCGAAGATCTGCCCAAGTGTCGATGAACCTCCCCAAATGTTTGAGCCAGTATGCGGCTCTTTCAACCAAAGAGAAGGGGAAGGCTATCATCTTGATAGTATCCTCGGTCATCAGCCTATCATGAATTGTGCTGCAGATCATCTCAAATTCTTGCAGATGGAGGTGTGTCTCTTCGGTCGGCAACCCATGGATTTTAGGTAGAAGCTGAATAGTATGGGGCTGAAGCTTGAAATCTCCATGGATAGGAGGAATTCGGATCCATCGGTGAGTGAGGGATGCGGCAAGATTGTGCAATTCCCTCATGATCGTCTGTGGTAGTCTCTCAGCTTCTGGATCTCCTCCCTCTGCAACGGGTATATCCTCTCCACCACCTGCGGCTCTGTTCTCTCGATCTTCTCTCATCTTTGCCAGCTCTCGCATCATGTCACCCATTAATGCTCCTTGGTCTCTGATTTGTCTCTGCATGGCCTCCAAGGATGCTAGAAGTGAATTGTTGATGACAGCTTGATCAAATAGGAAACGAGGTTGCTCCTGCTCATCTGGGTTATCTCTGTCTGCCATGACTGGGTTCTCTGAAAAGTCAAAAGAACCCATCTCAGGTGCCTGATGAATACCCATTCATCACTCTTTATTCTTTTATTTTAGCTACAAAACCTTTGCCAAACACATGTATATTCATGTAAATACAAATAATTATCAAATTGCATGCATTGTATAAAATTGAATAAATAGCATGTTTTTGTGCATAAATAAAAGAATAAAGAAACAAAAGAAAAAGAGGGAGATATTTAGAATAAATATTGAGCAACCTAATCCCAAGGGAGGGCTCAGCATGGGCCTGACCGCATAAAAACCCAAGTAGAGAGAGATAAGGAAGCTCATGTTTGTAAATATACTTGTAAATAAATAAATAAAAATATTTTCCTCTAAAAAGAAAAATGGGTTATATTTATTTGTATATATTTGTAAATACAAAATCAAAATAAAAATTAGAAAATTAAAAAGAAAATAAAATCCCCTATCTATTGTCTATATTCACCATTTACATAAGAGCCACTTATCTATTTATTTATCTTTATAAATAAATCAATTAAAATCCCATAAAAATTGTGTATATTCTATACTTTAGAAAGTAAATAAATAAAATAAAAACCATAAAAACAAAAATAAAATAAAAAGAATAAAAATAAAAACCAAAATAAAACATTGTGTATATACCATGTACATGCTTGTATATATCTATTTATTTACCCTTGTAAAAAACAATAAAAATAAAATAAAAATACTAAAATATTCCAAATTTTATCCTATAAATAAATAAAATATAAAATTGGAATAAAAATGTACATAAATAAATAAATAAATAAAAATCAAAAATAAAAAATCCAATAGTGTATATATATATCTATGTATAATACTATATTGTAAATACCTAATTTTTATTTCAAAAAAAACCAAAAATTAGTTTAAAATAAACATTTTTTATGTTTTGAGTTTTTCGAAATTCGATCCTTTTCTATTTATTATTCAATTTACAAAATCCTAATAATTGGTAGGCTCTGATTGGTCCACGGGGGATGTTGACCCCCGGTCAACTCTCCCCCCAGGACCACCAGAGCCAGGTCCGAGACGCCCGACCCGATTTCTACCATTTCTCCCCGTTCAACCCGATCGCCAAACACCCAAAACCCGGGCTCCGTTTGATCCTTGTTCATTCCAGATCCACGCCCGGGGTGGGTATGAGGGATCCGAGTTGTGAGTTGCTCGCCCGACCATCGTCTTCTCGGACCCCTATGAGTATATAGCATCGCCTTCGGCAGTCTTGTTCTTGATCTCTGGTCCTCCCCCTCATCGCCAAGGAGCTCCTGAGTGATAGTGGTGCGATTTGGAGTGGAAGTCAGGCCCGGGCAGCCGGGAAACCATTTATCCGGCAGCTTTCGCTGTCGTGCGGCGCCGCGAGCGCGCCCAGCCTCGGGAACCGACGCCCCCTTGTAGGCAATGACCCCGGAGCTCCCCGAGCTCCAGCCCAGTCGACCTCCTCCGTCAGGTAGGTAGTTTAGCTTCTAGTTTCGCTTAATTTAGGATTTCGCCCAACTCCCTTCGTCGCCTTCGCCGACCAAATTCACCATCTCCGTTCATCTATCTGCTCATCCCACATCGCCACCACCTTCACGAGCCTCCTCCTCACCTTCTCCACCTACCCATTCCCCCTGACTCGCCCGGAGCAGGGACTTCGGTCCTCCTCCTCCGCCGCTCGCCGGAGGACCTCCATACCGCCGCACCCTTCACTGTTCACGTGCGCTAACGGGTCGAGGCAGTTTGCCCTCGACCCCTCTTTCTTCCTGTGCAGGTATCAGGCCAGATCGACCTCATCGAGGTCGGAACTTCAGAGCACAGGTGCTCCAGGTCTTCACCGTCGTGAGAGCTCTCCAGAGCTCCCCGCCATCATCGGAGCAGGCCATTGGCTGCGGACCACCGAGGCGAGTCTTCTCAGCATCCCAGCAGCCTCTGAGGGGCTCTCCAGTACGCACACGAGTCCGGCGAAACTCGCCGATGACGAATTCTTGGAGCAGCCTTCCCAGACGTCTGATCTTCCTCGACGCACTAGATTAGATCAGATCCGTCCACTCGAGGAGCAGTAGACACCGTCAGATCTTGGGGGGTTTGATCGTGGCCGTCGATTCAGCAAGGGTTAGCCACCGCACTCTTCAGTCGTCCGATCCTCCACGTGGCAAAACCCCCACCGTCAGATCGTCGCAGAAGTCCTTCGTTAAGGAGCAGGCCATTTGCAGCCGTTGGATACACCACGTATTTTATAATAAATCCAGTGCCTAATTTTTCCTTGTATTTTATACTTCACAGGAAAATTACCTTCAGTTGATAGAGCCATTATCTATTTTATTTTGGCCCTCCAAGTTTGATTGGACAACAACACTCTTTTCCGTTCTTGTTTCATTTTTATTAAATTCCATGAAAATCAGAAAAACCCCAAAAATTAACCAAAAACATAGAAAAATATAAAAAAACATAATTTTTTTGAATTTTTGGAATAATTTTGAGTGTTAAAATAATTGTGTGAAGTTGCTTGTATCTCTTGTTTTCTTACTTTCTTTATTATTTAAAAATCCAAAAAAATATAAAAATATTAAAAATCCACCAAAAATAATTTTCTCTTGTTTATTTTCACTTTCGACTACTTCGTAGGCCGTAAGGCCATCACGTGCTCCCTGAGTCCGACCCTGGTCGCTATACCAGGCTAATCTAATAGCCATGGCCACTATTGATTTTATTTGATTTTTATCCTGTTTTTGTGGTCTTATCCATATTTTTTCTTGATTGACTGATTGATTTCCGAGACTTGGGTCGCAACGACTCTAGCTCTATTTTTATTCACCCGAGTCTTGGTAATTTTATCGATTATCAGTGCCGTCAAATGCTCTAAGCTCTGTAATGCACTAAATTCTAAAACTCTTGGATTGATGGAAGGAGAATGAGAAGGGTGGTCGAGGGGGAACAGGGCGGAAGTGAACTCAGGCTCGGAGAGCGGACTCTCCGAGGTTGTCCTAGATGAATAGGGAGGAGTGCTGGATAGTGGCGCCGACAAGGTCGGCCTAAGAGACCTCCGTCCTGTCATCTTGATTATTGAGAAGAGCAAGGTGAAGAAGAAGGGGGAAAAATTACGCATGATTGTGCGGTGTTTTTGATCTTGACCTAGATTCAACTAGCAATCAAATACAAGACAAGGGGATTCACCAACTCAACACGTGAAGCCGTAAAGGTTCAGCTATTATCTTTGTAGTTTTTAGCTTGAATTCAGGAATTTATCTTTTAACGAGTCCTTAGAGCGCTATACCTATAGGAGAGAGAGTACTGCCGGAAGAGTATCCCGTACTTGTCCTCCTCCTGTGTAACCTGTAGCTAGCGCTTTTTGAGGTCCTTGTAACCCTTCCTGGATCCCTACTCAGCCAAAGAAATAGAGAAAGGAAGCCAATAGGCGAAACCGATACTTCGGAACTCGCTCGCAACGGAATCACCCGTGAGCGTGCAAGAACCTACTCGGACGCGAGACGATGAGACAGACACCCCCGTAAAGGCGTGGCCTAGGATCGATACTTCGGACAAGGTCGACGCTCTACACAATAGAGAGTCACTAATGTTGACCAAGCCCTACTTGTCTACGTACGATAGAAGCGCTAATACTTCAAAAATCCAGGCGATACACAAGGCAGCCACAAGCTGGGATTTTAGCTCTAATCCTTACGAAGCACTCTGCTCACTTGGAAGGAGACCTTCCCATGCAACTAAATACAAGTGAGGGTGTGACTCTCACCAATCAATGAGTCTAATTACCAATTTTATTTAGGTCGAAGTTTTCTTAGCAGTCCCTTTTTTAATTTTTTTGGTGTTAACGCTTCTTTTGAGTAGATTCAAACAAGCGCCTAACGTTTTTGTTTTTTCTTGATTCCTATTTGATCCAAAAACAGAGGGAGAATAGAGTCGGAAAAGGCAATGCAAGTGGCACTAAGATGGAAATCTCACCTTAGTGCCTAAATGATGAATGCAAAGATAGAAGACTTACAGTGACTCCCAGCTCTCTCCATGCAGGATGCAAAGCAGGAATTTATAAACCTATACTACATGCCGATATGCACACAGAAATCGTCCTAAGCAGGAAATTGCTAACGTGAAGAACCACAAGTCAATCACCAATCCTCAATCCTAAGAGTTTGGTCTAGACCCCCCTTCTCTTCTTAACAAATCGAGTTCAAGAGTAGCGCTTGATGGGGAGGGCTCGTGGCGCGGCAGATCTAAGATGATGATTTAACTGTTTAATTAAACTAAGTCCAAATACGCACTATAGGTACATGCAATGGTTATTAAGGTGTTTGGACCTAATCTAATCGATCAAGCAATACCTAAAATCTAAGGGCTCATTCCACAAAAGAAAGGGAAAAGAAATCAAAACCGGAAAATGACAGGCGGTAGAAAACGCGACAAAAACCGCAGTGAGCCCCCAAGTGAACAAACACTTGGAAATTGGGCCCGAATTGTCCTGAGTGTCCAAGTACCTGTATTATTACAATTCAATGAATCTCTCTCTCACCAATCAAAATAAAAGCTATCTAACTAATCTCTCACTCACTCTTCCTGCTCTCTCTTGTCGCCTAGGCTAAGAAAGCCGACTCCGCTTCCCGAGGTTGCACCGGATCCCCTAGGTAATCCGCCTCGCTCCGCGGTCCCTTACAAGAAGACAAGAAAGGATGGTTAGAAAGCTCAAAAATATATATCAAAAATAAGAGAGATAAAACTAGCAATGATGTAAACAATCAATCACAATCAATCAAAAATGAGACCTATGCGCTGCCGCTCCCCGGCAACGACGCCATTTAATTTAGCGGAGTTTCTAGCTGTCTTAAGTTCCACACAAGGCGGGAACTCAGTCGAAGTGTCGACCACGCAAAATCCCAACTAAAATCAACAATTAACCCACACTCAAATAATTCAAACAATGAAAAGCAGAAAGTGGAGTTAAAATTTATTTTTAACTCTACATAAATGATGTATAGAAGCAAGTACGTAGAGAGTTCGAACACAGGGAGCAAGGCAGGATAGACCAACAAGTGTGTGCTTGTGCGAGTGTGATGTATTGTCTACACTATGCCAATGTTTTTGTGGGTTTTTAATTTTTATTGTTATTTTTTATTTTTAATTTTGTATTTTGGTTTTCTTTTTTACTGATTTGGTATTTTCTTTCTATATTTTACGTTTTTATATTTTCTTTTTCAATATAGGAATATATATATACAATATAGGGAAAGAGAGGATAATGTATTTATAAAAATAAGTAAGAAAAGTCAAATATCAGGGAATAAAATCTTTTTGGTTTTTTTTATAATTTTTTACTATTTTTGTGATTTTTAGGGAATTTTCAGAATGTTTTTGGTATTTTTAAAAATCAAAATATAAGAAAATAGTGAACAACAAGGCTGGCCGAAATTAAAATGGAAATGAAAAATATCAAACAGTCACAAAATTTTCCCAAATTAATTTTAAAATAAAGAGAATACACTAGAGAAACTGTAGAACCTGAGTTTATATTTTTTGGAGTTTTCTATGATTTTTAGATTTTTTTTAAGTTTTTAGATATTTTCTAATTTTTAAGACTTTTATTTTGAAATTTTTAGTGGTTTTTGGACTGACAATAGTAGATGATAAAACACAAAAAATATAATTTTTGAATTTTTCAAAACATTTTGCTAATTTTTGTGGGTTTTCTAATGCAAACAGTAAGCAAAATGCATGTTTTCGATTTTTAATAAATATTAAAATGCAACAAAAATGTAATACAAAAATATGGCGTGAAAGTGCAAGTTAACAAGAACCTATGAGATTTTTTTGGTAATTTTTGGAGTTAAGATGACACCTTAAATAAATGGATCAAGCAAGCAAAAATGTGTGGCCTAATAGGGGTATAATTGCAAATATCAAAACATTCAGGGGCACACATGAAATTTTCCAACAAAAATTAACACTGAATATTTAATTTCAAGGGCCAATTATAAATGTCCAAACCCGGGAGGGTACTCCTGCAAAATGTCCACCAGGGCGCGTGACTTGCACGCGCTTGGGAAGGACCTGATTGTAATATCACAAACCTCGGGGACTTATATGGAAATGTTCCAAAAAACTTTTACACTTAAACTGTAAATTTTAGTATTGAAATGAAATAAACAAAGGGCCGAGGGGCCTCGCTGCAAAAAGCCCAGCACCTCACGTGAACTGGTCACGTGAGGTGACGTGGCCGAGGACCTAAGCGTAATATAGGGGAAGCACAGGGGCCTAGTTATAAAATTTACAAAAGTTTTAAACTACCAAGGAAGTTTCAGGACTGAAATAAAATTACAAAAAGTGCGGGGGATATACTTGCAAAATTTCCACGCAAAGGAGATCTGACGGCGGGGGCTCTTCACTTGAACACCTGGCGTGATCTCCTTGCACGATACCGCTTCGCGCCCCAACGACCGCGATTAGATGATCTTGTCGATAATGGACGGTTGTGGTTGCACAGATCGGACAGTGAGCGATGGATCTGGGGGGCTCCCTTGATCGGGCGGCAGCAAGGCCTGGAGGAAGAACGCGGAAGAAGGCCGGCGACGGCGAACTTCCGCGACCCTCCCCCACCCTCCTTTGTCGGCGTTCAGAGCTCAAAATGGCCTAGATCTCTTCCTGCAGGCTATCTCCAGGTGCGGGGAGCTTCAAAATGGCAGGAGGGGCGCTGGTTCTCGCCTACGACGGCGACGGAGCTCGGGACCTCCAGGTACCTCCGGCGAGCTCAGAAATGCTCCCAGGTGTCACTCAAGTGCACGTACCTGCAAGAAAAAGGTGATACAGTCCAGGGTAAGATGCCTGGACTATGTGGAAGATGGAAAAGAGGCGTGAATCGATAGGGTGGCGCTCGGCCGGTGGTGCGCTCCGGCGAGATGAGTTGGGTATGTGATTTGATCGATGAGACACCTAATTGATGGGGGGGTTTTGATCTAAAAGCTTTGGCGAACAGAATGCACGAAAAATAAGAGAGAGCAAACACCTCAAGGACCTGGGGCCCGAGGTTAAGGGTACCTCGACGGGGGTTGGCCGGAGGTGATGGAACGCCCCAAATCCACTCTGATCCGCCTCCTCGAAGAGGTATTCCTGGAGCTGTCAGCTCCAGGACTCGATTGAGATCGAGTAGAGGAAAGAAAGGGACTTAGAATGGGGTTCAAGTTTGAATGGAAGTTCGGGTGTTCAATATATTTGGTTTGACCTCGTGACTGGGGCGGTCCAAAGAACGAAGATTATCGAGCAAATCTTTGATTATCGACCAACCAGGAAAAAGGTCCTAAAAAAGTTTAAAAATTCAATTAAAAATCGAAAATGATTTTATTAATTTTAGGTTATAAAATAAAAAATATTTATTATTTTATGTAGTATTTTATTCTAATTTTTAATTATTTTTATGAGATGTATTTTTTTAAGTTTACTTTTATACCCCTCATAGGTATGTTATCTATATATTTTGTTAATTAATGTTTATTTTGGTACTTTTAATTACCTTAATTATGTTTATTATTTTAAAAAATTTTAAAATACTTTTATATACTTAACTATATTTTTATTTTATTTTTCTGAAGTATTTTGTATATTTAATAAAATAAAAGTATGGATTATATAGGTATATGTATAGTTCTTATACCTATGTATTATATATACATGTATTTTTATTTTGTGTTTCTTTTGCATTTTTATTCTGATTTTAATATACATAATATATTATAAGTAATATTTACATAATTATAAAAATATAAAATTATAAAAATAATGAATAAAGAATAAATTGAATATTTTAATCTGTACAAGTGTACTGCAAGGGTCCAAAACTCAACTTTTAAACCGTAACTCCGAAAAATACGAAACCATCTTCATTAAATAGATTATTTTATGCTATATACAATTAAAGTAAGTTTGCTGCATTTTGAGTTTTTATTTGCAAGATACAGGTCTGGGAAGTTGGAGTTTTGGAATTTTATTCAGACCATAACTTTTTGTCTGTACATTATTTTTCAGTGAAATCAATTTTGTATTTTTCTTTATTAAATTATCTACAACTTTTATGAGCAAAGTTTCTTTATTTGAAGTATAAAAAGTGGAACCAAAAATAGGTCCCAAAATGAATAAAGAATGGATTAAAAACAAAGGGAATTTTATTGTATTTGACCCTTATCGCTCCCTACTTTATTCCTTGTCGACCTATTCATCAAGATGCCTAGGTCTCGGGGTTTTGGGTCATAAAATATTTACAATATTTTATTCTTTTTCTTTCTTTTATTTATTCTATAATTTTGGCTTTAATTACAATATTTTATACACTATCTGGATGCACATGCATGGATGCTAATATGCTGGATTTAATGTTATTTGCACGCATTTGCTAGGGTTTTTGATGCCAAAATGATAGAATAAAGATGATGAAATGTGGCTTCATCACTCGTCTAGTTACATAAACATATGCTCTCTCTCTCTCTCTCATTCTCTACATATCCTCTCTCTCTCTCTCCATATGGTTGTCCACATGATGATCTAGAGAGGATCACCGTCGTTGTCTCTATGCCACCATGATGCCGCTTCGACTACTCGTGGATATCCCTATCATTCAATGAGCCTCACTCGTGAAAAAGACATGGGATCTCATGAGACGAGATCAGAAGATTCACCTCTTGGATCATAAACATAGACTGTGGGAGCACGTGTTTCATCAATGCACTCGCAAGCGTCTCGCCCGTCGGATCAAACTTGAGATAGGAGGTCTCTTTGTTTAGAGACTCGATCACAACCACACTTTAAGAGGTAACCCGATACTTGTTTGTTATTTAAATGAAACGATCTAAGAAGTGTTCTTGAATCATGTGGTTTCAATGGATTAAATTTTTTAAATTCTGCTACCTCGAACTACTAGTAGGACTAGTCACTCCCAATCGCATACGATGCAATCCTCACTCTTACGTGTTGCGCTTATGGATCTTCCCCATATCCTTCACTATCAACTGCTTAATTTTTATTTTATGCATTTTAATTTTCTAAAAATTGCTCCGGTGCTCCAAAAATTCTACAAAAATAGGCGTGGATGCTGGATTGGATGGTTGTTCATGCTACATATTTCATTTAGCATTTTCTTGAATTTACTATTTATTAAAATTTAAAATATTTTATTCCCTATTTATTTAGAAAATATAAAAAAATATAAAATCTTTCTGAAAAATTCTAAAAATATACTCTTCATCTCTAGACCAAGAATCACAAAATAATCAAAAGAAACTCCAAAATTAACAAACCCTTGCAAAACCCAAAAAAGTATAAATTATTTTTTAAAATATTAAAAACTACTTTTCTACTTATATACTAAAATTGGTTTTGATAAATTTTGACCCGATTTGCTATTTTTGGTTCTCAAATCAATTCGACCCATTTAAAAATTCCCTATTTTGAACTTTCCTTAAGTTTTTAAATACAAAAAATAGCAAAATTTTCGAAAAAAATCACAAAAATAAGAATATTTGAAAAATGCCAAAATATTTTATTTTGAAAATTTTGACTAAATATTTATATATCTATATTATAATTATAACACCGTATATAAACTTTATATATATATTATATACTTATTATTATTGTTAATTATGATAAATACCATTTAAATATTTTAAATCCTTTAAAAAATAAAATGGCTTGTTTTGTTTATATTTTCTAATTTTTATTATGTATTATATACATAGCCCTTATATTATACTTATTACCTTATAGTACATATATCACACATATATATTAAATATATATGTGTTAAAAAGAGAAAGAAATTAAAAATAAGAAAATAAAAATTTTCAAGAAAAGGAAAAAAATATATAATTAAAAACCCATAAAAACAATGAGTGAATATTGTTCATACATATACATAAATACACCTATTATTTATTTATAAAAGATATTACACTGTTACGTACCGTGTTCCTTCTCTTCGGCACCCTACCATACTTGTTCACTATACATACTAGTTTGGGGTTTATAATAAATTTTGATCCATGCTTGATTTTATTGATTTATTTATTTATTGAGGGTTGATTGTTGTTTGATTCGTCGGCCTTCGTGATCGGTCACTTCAACGACTGGGGTCCGCCTTGTGAGACCTCACATCTGCCTCCTCGATAGCTGATGATTCAACATGCCCCACAAATGAATGGAAAACATGAAAGTTCTTTTACAACGTTACTTCTAAATGAACCATCAAGTGCTTGCCACTTTGCTTTTTGGAGCCAAAATTATTATTCTTTATTCCCCATTCTTTTATACAAAAAAATTACTTGGAGAAGGTGATATTTATGACATAAGCCGAAATAAGACATTTCTAGCAAAAATGAATTTGCAAAACAAATGGTTCCAATTTTCTTCATTGTTCCTTCACACGTGGCACCTATTTACCCAATTGATCCTTCTTTTACGTAATTGATCCTACACTTCGTCTTTATGTTTTAATCTTAACAATTTTGTGTTGTAATTGTTTCTTATTTGTTTATCGGTTTGTTTGTTTATCTGCCTCACTTCAATTGCACTCAATAAGTCATTGTTGGTGTAATTTTCTATACAAAAATGGATAAATAAAAACAATGGTAAAGTTGAAAAGATGACCTCTTTTATCTATGTGTCAATTACCATTTACGA
Source organism: Ottelia alismoides (assembly GCA_037367405.1). Taxonomy (NCBI): domain Eukaryota; kingdom Viridiplantae; phylum Streptophyta; class Magnoliopsida; order Alismatales; family Hydrocharitaceae; genus Ottelia; species Ottelia alismoides. Next base: position 647,916 of record JAZKJV010005125.1, on the reverse strand, counting down.
TCTTCATCTTTTAAATGAAGAAATGAGGATACTACAAAAATATGTTACAAAAGGTTGCATCTTAGTCAAAGAAAAATACAATGGAATCTCTTTAATAAATGTTTTAAAAGGGAAGCTATCTCCATTAAAGATTGGAGTTTTTTTTTAAAAAAATTAGACTGGATATAATTAAGAGAAATTAATGTAACAATTGAGGGGGAGTCATGAAAGTGGTGTTCCCTCCACGACACGACATTAAAAATGCAGATTAGTCCAGCTTCATTAATGGAGAGACCTTCCATTTTTTCCCTATATAAGGAACACGATACGTCCACACATTTCTCACAACCATAGACCGTCGATATATTTCTTCGAGGAGAAATAGACAAGGACGAAACAGGGAATGGCAGCAGCTGTGAAACCTGGTATGGTGACGGTGATGCTCATGATTCTGGCCACCACTGCCCTGTGTGCTTCGCAGCATGGGTGGACCCAAGTATTGGTTAAGGGGGGCACGTGCCCTCCCTAACTTTACAATTTTTCCTATTTTATCCCGTTAAATACTAATATAGATAGTGGCAATGTGTGATTGTGCCCCCCGTCATCTGAAAATTAAGAATTGAAAATCCACTTGTGTCGTCTGTACTCCGCCATCATCCATGAATTTAGAATTGGAATTGTGCCCTCCATCTAGGGATGCTAATGGACACAGACATTCGTATCTGATCCACTACCGTGTCTGTTGTATAAAGTTTTTGACATCTGTATCTATATTCATTTTAAAATAGATATGGATATAGATATCACTTTCATATTTGAAAACATCCTTATCCATGATCGTATATCCATATTAATATATAAGTATATTTGTAAATTTATTTTTAACCATATATAACATAAATATAAACCTCTTTCATCATATTTGACGTATTTTTTTAATATGAGCGCATTTAGTATATTTATATCACATGCTTTCCATCAAATTCATTTATATTTAAGTTAATCTATTATGTATTCCAAATATTATCTTTATGCTATCATTACCCTTTTATATCATTATCCATATTTTAAGGATATAATACACGTCAATATCTGTATCACATTGTATTCGTATTTAAAAAGGGACAAGGATCCTTCATTTCTTTAGACTCGTATGTGCCATGCAAGGATTAGAAGCACGTCTCGGTACCCTGGCTCCCTCGTAACCTTGCCTATCTCTCGGATGTTTTGTGTCCACGCTCCCCCAAGGATCCACCACACTGTTTGCACCATTACACTCTCAATCATTAATGGACATACTATTCATCTAATTTCTCATCATAGTAAGATTTAGTCTCACACTCAAGTCTCCAACTCCAATGCATGCAACAATAATATAATATATCCAAACTTCGTACGTACATATATATGTTTATCCACAAAAAAATATCTTTTTACCAAAAGTGACTAATGCAATCAGAAACAAATCATTTTACCATCCACATTTTAATGTTATAGATATCCTTTAAGTGCTTCTATTATACACATGTATTTTCACAATACAAAAACTCGATGCGCAATTCTTTGTATATATCTCCACACACATGGATGTTTATTCTGATTTATTTTTTAATTATATTATTTATTATTATTTATCGGTGTGCCCCACCTAGTCTGTAATCCTGGGTCCGCCACTGCTTCGCAGCCTACGCAGGTGCAGACTTGCATCTTAGGATGCAGCCAACGTTTTACAACTTGCAGGACTTCTTGTGCTTCCGACGTACAATGCCTGTATAAGTGTGTGGCTGTTTTCAGATCATGCTTCATGACATGCAACAACGCATAATCAGTTGTAATGAACTAGTAATAATAAATAAGCGAAGGGGTAGATCTCCTCCCTTCTGTTATAATAATAAGACAAGTAGTACGTTGTTTCAAATCACCATGCAGCTGTCGTGTGGTAGTTAGTTTCTTGCAAAGGGGCAAATGGTCTATGCATGATTTTACTATAGTCCACCTTTGAACTGGTTTCTTATGAAGATCAAGATATGTGATGACGAGGGCTTATTGGTGCTGATACCTGTGAGTGCTCCTCCTTGTGTTTTTTGTCCAAAAAAACACCCTGATGAACATGAAAAGGAGAAAAAAAACACCTTGGTGCAGTTGAATTGGATCAAATATTCACAAAATTGTTTTTTTTGGGAAAAAAGGGCCTCTATCGTATATCGTATAGGTGGATGTCCAAAAACTTCACCTTTTGTTTACCAAAATATAGTACAAATATAAAACAAGAAACCAACAAGAATATTTCACAGGGATCAAATTATAGCAGGCGACTTTGCATGCGCCACAATACTTTCACCATAAGATCATTCCTACCTAAAGATCTCCCCGTTTCTATCCACCCAGATGACCCAGGTCATTGCAATTCGGCTCGCCCGCTCCATCTCCAACCTGTTCCAGTTTGCACCAAGGGATTCCCAGACGCCAGAAACCCCGTTCGTTGCTACAATTGGATTTCCAAACATGTCCCAAGCATCTATCGAATTCCTGCACCAAAAAATAAGTGATCCGCATCTTCAGTATCCACTTGACATCGACGACAAATATGATCCACCATTTGCATGATGTGCGCTAATATATCCCCAGTTAACAGTGCCTCCTTCTAAACAGCCATAAGAAGACTTTAACACGAACATAGATATTCTTGAAATTGTGAAACTTAGGAATATATATGCAGTAACTCCTTATTCTATGGTGTGCAGTTAATCTACTTCTGTTACTCTATGTCAATATCATCACTGTGTTTATTGTTCACACCACTAAGATCAGATATCCTTATTTGCATTCTGGTTGAATTTTTATTACATTAGGCCACTTGCACCTGAACACCATTTCCTTTTATTTAGAAGACTAAAAAAACCTTTTAGTCTAATACAGAATGAATTTCAGACTAAAAAATCCGTTGTAGTTTGGTTGGTTATGTTTTTTGTGTCCCACCAACGGAATCTTTTTATGATTTTTTCCCTTCAAAAAGAAAAAGATACAACACTCCAGGCAACTCCCACCATTACAAAGAACAACAAAGTTAACAATCCGTCATTTACTTGTGCATCACAGGTGTGCAGTGCACCAATCCACGCCCTCCGGCGATTCCCTGAACTCCAAGAAATCGATCCTCCCATGGCCATCCTTATCGAAGGCCTCGATCATTCTCCGCCAGTCCTGCACTGCTCCCCCATCCCTCCCTCCATCCTCAGCCTCCTCATCACTCCCTGCAGCTCCTCCGTGTCCATGTACCCGTCCCCGTTATCGTCTAAGGCCTGTGCCAGCTCCGCCCCGCTTGCCTCCTCCTCTGCCACCATCTGCCACACGCAGACCTTGAACCATCTCTCGTACTGCCCTCCCACACCAACTCGAGTCTCTTCATCACGACCTCCACGTCGCCATTGCGTATTACAGTTTCTAGTACTGGTTCTTCAAGATGGAGTGGACCGAAAAATAAAATAGAATAGCATGGGTATTGAATCACCCTAGACCACGTGAGTCAGTCATCATGATGACTTGATCGATAAGGAATAAAGTAAGGAGAGATATGACAGAGAAATTGTACCGAAAATTCACAAACCCTCATTTTTAATTCATCAATAATTAATTTTTGAGACTTATTTTATTTTATTATTTTTATAACTCAAATGACAAAACCTTCAACATGAATATTATTGATAAAAATACACAGAAAAATATAAATTTAATTTCACTGAAAAATAATGCACAGCATGCTCGGGACACACAAAATAAAAAGACAAAGTAAAAACTTTATAGACTTGTATCTTCTTCATACTATATCCAAATCGACCAAACTCATCTTTAAATATATATATATATATATAATATATAACATTAAATAAGCTATTTTAATGAAGTTGACTTTATTCAATTTGGAGTTAAGATGCAACAGTTAGGTTTTGGGCCCCTATTATGCATTATACCAGTATATTATATTCAATATGTTTATTCTTTGTATTTTTCAAGTTTTATTTTTAAAATTTTTTTATTATATTTAAAACATAGATGCATAACTAAAATAAACTTAAAACGTTAAAGATATAATAAAATAATTAAGTCTATTATTATACATAGATGAATTATATATGTATATACCTATATAATTAACACATATATTTGTTTAAATGTATATATAAATTCAGAAAAATACAATAAAAATACCTAAATATATATTTAAAAAAATTGAAAATGTATAAATAAATTTATAAAGTAATAAATTAAATAATACAAACTAAAAATAAAAATACTAAAATACATGTATTTTTAGTATGTGTATACTTGTAAATATTAACTTATAATCAAAAGCCTCGAAAAATAAATTAAAATAAGGATAAAATAATGTAGAATATTACAAACATTTTTTTATTTTTATCAAAAATTAATAAAATCATTCTTTATTTTTTAATCAAATTAATAAAACTTTTCATCCTGGGAATTTCATGGTTGGTCCACATGGACCTACAAGATTTTCTTCCCTTGTTGACTCGGGTCAACTAACCCCCTTCTCTCTTACTCAAACTGTGGACTGTCAGACCCACGATTTCTTCACATTTTCCTCTCAAGATCATGATGCCATGTCTTGGTGTGCTGCGTGAAATATGGAGATTGAACCTCCATGATTCACGCCAAGCCTTGATATCTTATCGATCTCCCTTGATGCGATTGGCATCTTCATCAAAAACCACTCCTTCTAATGGCCTATAAGTATATCTCCTCCATCATTCTTCCATTTGATCCCTCTTCAATCATTCTAGACCCTCAGGACCCCCTCATATATTCCTCTTGGTGACAATAAGAAGTAGATCGGATTTGCAGCGAGTAGGAGTGACTAGATGAAGTGATCCAATCATTGTCGGAGGATGTCCGCCGCTAGTTTCGCCTCCTTGACTCGGGTTGAGTCGAGTCTTGTTTCCTCTGTTCTTAGGTATAATTTAGGTTCTTGTATCATTTCCACATTTTGATTTTATCTTTTGTCATCCGATTTTGCCTTAACTTAACCCCCCCCCCCAATTTTCATGGAGCTTGAGATCCAAACAAATCATTCCACCTCTATTTCCACACCATCTCACTCCCATCAGTGTTCTCCATCTATCACCCCATCTTTCTACTCCAGATCCATCATGGATTTTAGAGTCATGTTCCTACCATTGCCTCTTGTCAGAACTCATTCGCCCAACCCATCTATGCCACGATCAACCTCATTTTTGGGTCGAGCTTGATTGCCTCGAGCCACATAACATTTTGGTGCAGGTTGAACGCCTAAAGGGAGAACCTGGAACCTTGGTGAACATTTGGAGCAGCTCCAGGTGGTCTGGAGATGTCATAGCTCCTAGTGCCTCCTCACGCTCATCAGCCCCAGCAAGCTGTTGGGCCAGTCGTAGCCTAGATCAGTCATTAGAACATGGATAAAAGCCCGCCCGAAGTTCGTCGGACCTGTGTTCTTAGGAGTTCTTCGATAACCCTTCACCCATATTCGATCACGAGCATATCCTAGATCTAACGTAGGTCATTGAAAAACCACCTGGTCACTTGTCTTCTGAACCTGTGAAAGAATCAGAGAGAGATTTCGGTCGTCGTATCGACCAGGTGAATTTTATCAGAAAAGACTAAAGGTTAGTTAATCTTCTTTTTGTTATTTATACTCCTAAACTTAATGTATAGCGGTTAACTACGGGAGTGTCGAACTCAGGGAGGCAAACTGTTTAAGACTAGGGGAAATCGGTAGAAAAGCTTATGCAAAAGGGTTTCCTAATTTTTATTTTATTTTTAAAGGATTGTTTGGATTTTTTATTTGAATTATAATAAATTTTATATTGTTTTGTATTTTTATTTATTTGTGATTTTTTTATTATTAGAAAATGTTTAAATTTTTATTTGGTTTTTGTTTTGTTATTTTTATGATTTAATTTTATTCTACTATTTTTATGAATTTTTTAAAGGGTTTTTATGATTTTTGTGGTGTTTGGTTTATTTGTAATGTAAAAAGTGAATGTTTATTGAAAACTGTGACGTATTATTTTATTTTTAAGAGTGAAAATGATATGGAAATATTTTTATTGTATTTTATGTAGGAAGTAAATGAAAATATCTTCGAAGCGGTATATAGTGCGTTTTGAGGGGATTTTTCTTGAGTTAGTTATGAATTTTTTAAGTTTTTATGTATTTTATATTTTTTTTTGATTTTATTATTTAATTTTTATTTTGTTTTGTATTTATTATGCAAAACGTATTTAATACTGTATATCACGTAAAATATAATATTTTTGAGTATTTTAGTGTATTTTTATATTTTGATTTTTTATTTATTATGTAGAGTATATAATATGATAGTTATATACAAACATGGGGTATAGATGTAATTATGGAAAGTATTAAGGGTGTGCGCGCAAATGCAAGTAATTGGAAAATATTCGGGCACGTGTGGAAATGCAGGAATTTGGGTGCGCCTGGATCTGTTCGCAGAATGATGAAGCTAGGAGAATACGCCTGCAATTAATCCCAAAATATCAGCGGAATCACGCGCTATTCTCGTGACGATTACCTGGGGACCTGTTTGAAAAGAACAAGAGCACGAGGGTTCACACGCAAATTTTCCGCAACGTGCAATACACGTGCATTAGAAAAGCGGTGGGACGGTGAGCTTGCTTTCTTTTGTTGGATCGTCTTGCCGATGATGCTGTTAGCTCGACGCGTGGCGAGATCCGGGCCGTTGATTTTATTTTTAAAGGATTTTTCGCACTAGTACCCTTACGACTTTTTATAATTTGAATTTAATATTCAAAATCAAGTTTCCGTACAAAGTTTGTGGTTATTTTGCATGTCACTTGTGGAGTTTATTTTATTTGCAAAAATACCCTTGTCAGCTGCTTGGTTTTTTAATGCATTTTTGTTTTCTAAAAATAGCTATCATGCTCCAAAATTTCAACAAAAATAAGAGTTGATTCTTCATTGGATGTGTGTTTATGCTACATATTTCATTTAACATTTTGCAAGCATTTACTATTTATTAAAAATCAAAAGGGCTATTTTGTTTCTTGTTTCACGTGGAAAATATAAAAAATATAAAACCTTTCTGAAAAAATCCAAAAATATTACATTAGTTAGCCTATTTTCCCACTCGAGACCAAAAACACAAAAAATCAAAAGAAACTCCAGATTAACAAATCCTTGCTAACCCTAAAAAAGTATAAAATATTTTTAAAAAATCCAAAAATTAGTTTTCTGACTTATATTAGTAATATAGTATCTGCTATATACTAAAATTTGTTTTGATAAATTTTGAACCAATTTGCTACTTTTAGTTCTCAAATCAAATTGACCCATAAAAAATCCATGTTTTAGACGTTTTCTTATTTTAAAACTAAAAAATTAGTAAAAATTCCCAAAAAATACAAAAATAGAATAATATTTGAAAACACAAAAATATTTTATTTTGAAATTTGGGACTATATATATATTTATAATTAGAACACACTGTATAGACTTTGTATATATTATATATACTTATTAGGGGCTGGGGAGTATGCACCCAGGAGCATGTAATTTTACATGCACCGGGGTCTATATCTTCCATTTTTTTATTTTTTTGGAAAATATCACCATGTATATTCATCCCTATATCCCTCCTATATGCCATTCAAATTTCATCAAAAACAGAAACTCATATGCCTTCCATCTAAAACAAGTAATTTTAATGGTTTTAGAATTGTTGTAATTGACCTGTTCTAGATGGATGGCATATGAGTCTCTATTTTTGATGAAATTCGAATGGCATAATGGAGATACATACAAAAGAATATTCATGGTGATATTTTCCAAAAAAGTAAAAAAATATGGAAGATATAAGCCCTGGTGCATGTAAAATTACATGCACATGGGTGCTTGTACCACAACCCCTACTTATTATTATTATCAATTTTTATAAGTACCTTACAAATATTTTAAATTATTTAAAAAATAAAAGTACTATTTTGTTTACATTTTGTAATTTTATTATATTTTACATACATAGCCCTTATAGTATACTTATTACACTATAGTACATATATACACACATTATATATATATATGGGAGCTGGAGAAGGATGAGCGAGGGGCGTAAGGTGTGGCGGCCGAAGCCGTGCGGGACTCGAGTGTTCTCGATAGGGGAAGAGGGATGGTCGCTGGTCACCAGAAGGAGAACTCGTCGAAAAGAGCCTCAGTGCTTTCGGTGTGGGCGACATGGACATCGTGCAGCTTCCTGTTCGGAGCATATCCGTTGCTTCACTTGCAGCGGTGTTGGACACCGAAGCTTCGACTGCGGAATGGTGCGTCGTGGGCCTCGTGAAAAGATCGTTGTTTTTCGTGGTAAGCAAGCGGCTGTCCTTCCAGGCTCTCAGCCGTTGATGCCGGAACAAGGTTCGGCGAAAGTCGTTCAGGGAGGCCGTTCTTTTGCCGAGGTGGTGAAGGGGGGGGATCGCAGTCCCCGGGAAAGATCAATTGGTGGGCTCCTGGTGCGCACCTCTTGCGCCTCCCTGGAGATGGCGTTGGCAGAGCTCTCATCAATGCTCGGGGGGACTTTCAAGGGTGATCTCGTTGGGTTGTCCCCGGGTTTGGTCCTTGCTCGAGGTCTGTCCCCGGTTGAAATGGGTGCGGTTCTGTATAAAGGAGATGGTTTGAGTTCGTCGTGGAGGAGGCCTTGTTTCACTGACGGGGAGTTAGCCCCTGCTCGCTATATCCTACGGCTACGGGGGGTTCCTCTCCTCTCGCTATCAGAGGGAAGACTGAAAGAGCTTTTTGCTGGCGTCGGAGAGGACCTGGTCTTGCTCTCGGATGGTCTTCTTCCGGGTTCGGATGTTGCATCGGTGACTGTAGCGGTTTGGATCAGAGGTTGTCCACCGCACCAACTGCGTCTCGGTGTGGGACGTGCGAGCTTCAGGATTTCCGTCGAAGCAGTCTCTCCGTGTGCGGCGGCGCTACAGCGGAAAGTCGGAGAGACGTTCAATGGACGAGGCGCAATCAATTCCGGAATTGACGGTGCTTTTCCCGATTCGGTTTCCTCGTTGCCAATTCTTGCGGACTTCGAGGCGATTGATTCGGGCATCCAAAACGGCGGGGCTTTATTTGGAAAGATCTCTCCAGTGGACGGGAATTTAAATGGCAGCTTCTCCCCAACGGGTACAGCTTTCGATGTGCCACCTAATTTCAACTGTGGAGGGAAATTTGTGGGGTCATGCGCACCTTTTCCGGATCCGGATCATGGTCAAGCTTTAATTTCGAATACAATTGTCGGTGGGGCTCCTTTTTCTGGTGACGCAAGGTGTGGACATTCTGCTTGTCCGGTTTCAAACAACTTGGATCTAGTTGACCCCTCTCCGGATTTGCTCCCCCTTATTTCTCCTGCTTTTCAGGCTGCTCCTTCCGTGGGCGGTGTGGTGCTCGCAAACCAAAGTACAGACGGGACTCTTTTGCCGCCCATCTCCGAACTGGGGGATGTTCGTGGTAAGGATGCTGATGTAGCTCTTGCTTCATGTCCATTTACAACTGTTCAGGGGGCTGCGTGCGACGAGGATGTTGCTGTCGTGCATCCATCCCTGGTGGCTAACATTGATGCTAGGGTGCTGTCAGTCGACTTGCGGTGTTTCTTTATGCCAGAAACCTCATCTCTTGCGAGAACGGAGAACGCTGGAATGTTGTCGCATGGTGGGGAAGCGGAGGGCATTGGTGATGAGGGAGGTGACTCGTGTGCTGAACCGGCCATCAGTGGCTCTGTGGATGGCCTCGATGTGGGAGATGGTAGGCAGCACTGTAAGAAGCGATACATACCAAGGAAGGAGAGATGTAGAATAACCGAGGAGGGTGTTGTGGAGGCAGGGGAATTAGAGAAGCTTAATGTGGCTAAGGTGGCGGGGGTGATCCCTGTCGTCGGGATTGATGCAGGTTGCAAATGAAGATGGCATCTTGGAACGTACGGGGTTTGGGGAACCCCGAGAAAAGAGGTTCTGTGGGATCTCTTTTGAATGACTGGTTGGTCGATATCGTTTTACTACAGGAGACAAAGCTTAGTGATTGTCCAGATTTGTTATGGAAGTCCCTCGGACTAATACGCATGAAAAACTTCTCTGTGTTAAATGCTGTGGGCAGTGCGGGCGGTACTGTTGTGGCTTGGGATGGGGACAAGTTTGACTTTCTATCAGAGAAAAGGGGCAGATTCGTGCTGACGGTTGAGCTTCTCGTGAAACATCTTGGTTCAAGGATAGTGATTTCCTGTGTCTATGGGCCAACTGACCATTCTCTACTGGGGAACCTATGGGCAGAACTGCGGGAAGTGAGAGAAGCACTCCCTGATGCGGCTTGGATCGTGGCTGGTGATTTTAACGTCACTTTGTTCGAGGTAGATAGACCAGGAATGCGGGGGGGGGGGGGGGACAAGATCAAGGCTCACAAGGTTTTGTGGATCTAGTGGGGGATTTGCAGCTGGAGGTTTTGGACACCGTTGACATTAGATACACTTGGAGAAATTCTGGGTCCCGTTCGAGATTAGATCGTTTCTTACTCTCTCCAGAGATGCTGCAGTTATTCCCCATGTGCGGAGTTTCTTCTCGCCCAAGAACTAGATCGGACCATTCTCCTCTGGTCTGGGACAGTGGTGAGGAGGATATCCCACGCTCTTTTTTCAGATTTGAGGGGGCATGGCTACTTGAAGATGGATTCCATGAGCTGGTTGCTGATCATTGAAGGTCAGTGGAAGGAGAGGGGTCGGTTGTCTCGTGCTTGTCGCAGAAGTTGGTCAGCCTAAGGACGAGACTGAGTAGCTTCAAGCGTGAGATAAGAGAAGCTAGGAGGGCAAATTGAACAATGGCAGATGAAGGGATTGCGAGGCTGGACAGGTTAGAAGACTCTAGAGACCTGATGGATGAGGAGCTGAAAGAGAGAGGGGATCTCATGAAGGCTGTTGCTCTTGAAGATAAGAAGAAGGCAGTGGAATGGAAGCAGAGATCGAGACAGAAATGGATCAAGGAAGGTGATGCGAATACAAAATTCTTTCACACAGTGACCGGCGGAAGGAGAAGAAGAAATCTAATCCGGGCAATAGTTGTGGGGGGTTCGAGAGTGGAGGGTGAAAAGGAGATTGGGAGAGCGTTGGTGAATTATTTTCATGAGCTCTCAAGAAGGGTGGTGCCGAGGCAGTGGAGGTGGGCAGGGACGGGGGCTCCAACCCTCCTACCCGAGCAGTGCGAGCGCTTAATTAGACCTTTCACTAAAGAGGAGTTGAAGCTTGCCATTTCTTTTCTAAATGGCGACGGAGCGCCTGGACCGGATGGCTTTCCTGTTTTTTTCTACAGTGAGTTCTGGGAGGTAGTGGGTGATGATGTCTTTGCAGTTCTGGAGGAGTTTAGCAATGGGAATGCAGGTTTCAATAGAGTCAATAAAGCTATGTTATTTCTTCTTCAGAAGAAGGAGGCATCCGAACGTGTTAAGGATTACCGTCCCATCTCCCTCTCTAATGCAATCTATCTGATTATTGCTAAAGTTCTTGCTGAGAGGCTTGGTGAGGTCCTTCATGACCTGATTTCTCCAGCGCAATCTGCTTTCATATCAGGAAGACAAATTGGCGACAGCTTGGTTATGGCCTCTGAGATTATAGCAGACTGGCAACGACGTCAGGTTCATGGGGTGTTGTGGAAGGTGGACTTCTCCAAGGCGTATGATAGTGTTGATTGGCGTTTCTTATGGTCTGTGTTGGCCAAAAGGGGATTTCCTGATTTATGGATCTCTTGGATGAAGCGATGTGTCACCACTGCATCTTACTCTGTTCTGGTGAATGGTCGTCCTGAGGGTGGATACTTCCAGCCGCAGCGAGGTGTTCGTCAAGGGTGCCCTCTTGCACCGCTTCTCTTCGTCTTGGCGGGAGATGTCTTACCTCGTATGGTGAATCAAGTTGTGGCTCATGGTCTCTCGGCAGGCTATACACTGGGGGACATATCTATTCCGGTTCTTCAATATGCAGATGATACAATTTTCTTTATCGAAGATGGGTTTGCTGAGCTAAGGAATATGTCATTGGTTTTGGAGATATTCGGTGAACTCTCTGGTCTTAAGATCAACAGAGAAAAATCTAGCATGATCCCTTTTGGCCTTTCTGAAGATGAAAAGGTTGCTTGTTCAGAAGAGTTGAGATGCCCATGTAGTTCAAGATCGATTAAATACTTGGGCCTCCCATTGGGTTGTGGTCGGTTACATCTTTCTGACTGGCTACCAGTGGTGGAGAAACTGGAGAGAAAACTGGCAAGGGTGGAAGGGTTCTTTGCTCTCTCTCGTGGTGGGCGCTTGATTTCGGTGAAGGCGGTCCTGGCGGCTATCCCTATTTTCTTCTTGTCTACTAGGCTTCTTCCGGTAGGGATTCGTAATCGACTTGAGAAGATTATGCGAAGGTTTTTTTGGGGAAAGACTGGTGTGGATGGACGTGCCTTGCATCTTGTGGATTGGGAGACAGTTACTTTACCCAAGGAAGAGGGGGGTCTAGGGGAACCAAGGTTGGAGCTGGTAAATCGTGCACTACTGCTGAAATGGGTTGTGAGAATCTGGGGTGACAAGGAGGACTTATGTAGCAGACTCTTACGCTGCATCTACAAAGTCGAGGTACATTCTATTAATGTTATTCGTAGCATTCGCTTTGAGACGTCGCTATGGAAGGGTATTCGTGCGACTTTCCCAGATCTTCCCCATCTCCTCCATCCGAGTTTAGGTGATGGTGACACTTTTTCCTTCTGGACAGATGGTTGGATGAGCAACGAACCTCTAGCCTCTCGCTTCCCGCGTTTGTATGCTATCGCTGTGGACAAAAGTGCTCGTGTCGCAGACCTCTGGGATAATGGGGTTGGAGACTTAATTTTGCAGGTGCGCTCTCTGAACGACGTATGCAAGAACATCGCAACTTGATGGAGTCTCTAGCTAGGATTGAGGGCCCCACTATTGGTAAAGATCATTGGGTTTGGAGAGATGGTGATTTTTCTATCAAGAAGGCCTACAATGTGTTGATCAAGGGAACTGAACCGCTTGAAGAGGACCTTGCTAGGGATTGTAGGATGATTTGGGAGTGGAAACTTCCGGCACGTATTAGAATTTTCATGTGGCTCCTGAGACATGGTAGATTACTCACCAAGGAGAGACGTGCCCGCATCTTTCATTCTGATGATAACTCATGTGTTCTTTGCAACTCATCACTGGAATCCGCTGAGCACCTATTCCTGGACTGCGATAAGACGAAGGATTTTTGGCAGATGCTTGGTATACCTTGGGTTGATCTTAGCAGCATGACATTGATAACCGTCCGAATGACTAAGGTAAAGGTACAGAAATATAGGTCGTTGCGACCTCAATCACTCAGACTAAGTATATCAAAAAAAAATCAGACCACTCGAAACACGTAAGATCAATCAAGCACAAAATCAGCGGCCCTGCTATGAGATTAACCTGGTATAGCACCCAGGGCCGAACACAAGGAGCATGGGTTGGCCAGAGGCCTACGAAGTAGTAAAAATGAAATAAAATAAAGATAAAATATTTTTAGTGATTTTTAATAATTTTTATATTTTTTTGGATTTTTAATATAATGAGAAAATAAAAGAAAACAAAAACAAACACACTTTATCAATTTATTTAAAGCATCAAAAATCAAGCAAAAATTCAAGAAAAAATGTTTTTATGTTTTTTGGTTTTTTAAGTGTTTTTGGTGAATTTTTGATAATTTTCTGAAGTGTATTTTATTTTCTAAAAATCAAACAGTGCTAAAAAGACAAGGTACTGTCCAGCCAGGCCCCAAAATCCAAAAATAAAATATTTAAGGATCTCAGAGGGACCTGGAGGTAATTTTCCTGTATACTAGAGAAAACAAGGAAAATTTGAGCACCAAAATTATTGTTTTTGGGTTTTCAAATTATTTATTATGATTTTTATGAGTTTTGAGGTGTTTTTAAATTTTTAGGGTTTTTACTCAATGAAAAATAGCCAAAATTGGCTAGAAAATCAAGAACCACAACAGAAACAACATCTAATTTTTATGGAATTTTTGGGGGTGTTTTTATATTTTTTGGGATTTTTGAATCTAGACAGTAGTTAAAATGAGAGTTTTTGAATTTTTTAAAATAGCAAATAAGATCAAAAATGTCCTCAAAAAATCTCAAAAATTCTACAACATGGCAGGAGCCACGTCAAATTTTCATCGAATTTAGAGGTGATTTGATATTTTATTCAAAAATCAAAAGGGGGCACAGTGCACAGGGACTTAAGTGCAAATACCCGAAGATCTGGGGGTCCAGGTGCAATTTTCCCAGCAAGTCACGCACGTGGCGCGTGCCTGGGGCACTCAGGGACCTTTTGGTAATAAAAACAAGTCCTAGGACCTTTTGGTAACTCGTACCAAAAAGTCCAGGAGCTGTTATGCAAATAACCCACTAAAAGGCGCACATGCGGAAATAAAACGTTCACAGGGGCATATATGCAATTACCAAAAAGTATTCATTCATTTAACACACAACCAGAACTACAGGATTAATATTGCAAATACACCAGACAAAGCACGTGGCGAAGCACGTGGCTCACACATACAGGGGCATAAATGCAAATATAAACAAGCACGAGGTCCAATGTGCAATTTACCCTACGTAAATAAAACGCATAAAATATTTACAGGGCTGAAAGTAAAAACATAAACTACGAGGGGGCCTAAGGTAAATTACCCCTTTATTACGTCGACGGCTAGATGAGCGCCACGTAGCTGATCTAACGGCTGAGGACGGCGGGCGCTTCTCTTCTTCCGCACGTGAGCCTGATCGACGGCGCAGAGGGGGCCACGTGGGAGATCTAACGGCCTCGGGTGCTGGTGGTTCCCTCTCTCTGCTCTAACGGTCCGGATGAAGCTTCGAGATGATCAACGGTGTCTGCTCCTCGATGAATGGGTGGTGACGATTGAAACTGGAGCTCCGAGGGCTATCGGACGGTGATGGAGGACCCTTGAAGAACAGGTGGCCGGCGAGGTTCGCCGGCCTCGTGCGCGTGCTGTGGGCCTCCTCAGCTGCCTCTGAAGATCGGAGAAGGTCGGCGATGACGTCCCGCAGCTGGTGGTGGCCTCCGATGGCCCAGCCGAGCCCTGGAGGGGCTCCGGCAAGGTCGACGGAGAGGAGGCTCCTGGACTGATGTTGGGAAGCCTCAGATGGCCTCCTCGTGACCTGCAAAATAACCCAGAAGCTTCGCGGGTCGAGGGCAAAGTGCCTCGACCCGATGAAGCGGCGTGAAGGTGAACTGTGGGTCGGGGCGAGCGAGCTCCGGCGAGCGGAGGATGGAGGAGCTCGAACCCCAGCTCCTGTGCGAGCTGGGTTGAACAAAGGGGTGGAGAAGGTGCGTCGAGGGATGGCGAAGGTGACAGTGTGTCCCGATGACCGAGAAGATACGCGATATGGTCGGAATCAAAGGAACGCGGCGGAACTACGATTTGGGGGAAACTAAAAATTAAACGAAATGGGAAGGCTAGAAGGATACCTGGGCGGTGTGGTAGACTGTGCTGGAGCTTAGGTAGCTCCTTGTCGTGGCCTCGAAGGACGTCAAGGCCTGAGGCTCGAGCTCCTGCACGGGGCGGAACACGGCGGCGCAACGTCGCCGGATCAGTGGTCCGGCCACCTCCTCCTCACTGCTACAAGGGCAATCGCAAGCTGTCACCTCAGGGATCGCTATGGAGGTCACGGGAGTGAGAGTGGAGAGCCAAAGATGGCAATAAAATGCGGCGGAGCTCAGGTTATATACTGCTAGGGGTCCGGGAAGATGACGATCGGGCGAGCTCAGGAGCGCGCGGATCCCGAGGGAGCGGCTCCGGCGAGGATGCCGGATGCGAGAGGAGTGATCCGGACCCGGGGTTTGGTGGGTTGGCGATCGGGTCATCCGTGGAAAAAGGGGAGAAAACGGGTCGGGCACAGGAGACCCGGCTCTGGTGGTCCTGGGGGGGCGTTGACCGGGGGTCAACAATCCCCCGTGGACCAATCAGAGCCCACCAAGCTTATTTATTTTGATTCATTTTTTTGGGTTAGATAATGACCGAATTTTTAAAAACTTAAAACATGAAAAATATTTATTTTATTTTTCTCTGTTTTTTGGTGATTTTTAATTAATTTTTAGAAATAAAAATAAGGTATTTACAATATATAGCTATACATAGGTATATGTACAATATAGGGTTTTTGATTTTTAATTTTTAATTATTATTTTTGTACAATTTTATTCCTATTTTATATTTTATTTATTTATAGAATAAAATTAGGAATAAAAGGGTATTTTTATTTTATTTTTATTGTTTATATACATGGGTGGAATAAATAGTTATATACATTTATATACATGATATATATACAATGTATTTTTGTATTTTTAATTTTGTTATTTCTATTTGATTTTTGTTTTGATTCTTTTTATTTTATTTATTTACAATATGTAACATAGACTATTTACAAGAAGTTTACTAAATAATTTTATTTATTTATAGGGTTACATAAATAAGGAGGCATGGTTTATGTACATGGTGAAAGGGTGTTTTTGCATTTTTGATTTTTAGATTTTTATTTTGTTTTTAATAGTTTCATATGTACAAGCATTTTTGGGTGAGGAAAATATAATTTTATTTATTTACAAAAAAATCTATACACATGAGCCCCTATCTCCCTCTACTTAGGCTTTTATGCGGTCAGGCCCATGCTGAGCCCTCCCTTGGGTTAGGTTGCTCAATATTTATTCTAAATATTTCCCTCTTTTTCTTTTTCATCTTTATTCTTTTATTTTTGCACAAAAACATGCTAATTATAAGTATTTACACAATGCATGCTTTTGGTAATTATTTGTATTTGCATATATCTACATGCATTTGCAAAGGTTTTTGTAGCAAAAATATAAGAATAAAGAGTGATGAATGGGTATTCATCACCCCCCTATACTTAACTTTGCTAGTCCCTTAGCAAACACTTATTTGAAAAAGAAGTGAAAAAGAAAGAAAAAGAAAAAAAAAGAAAAAGAGGATGTACATGGATCAAGGTTGAATTATTAAACTTTCCTTCATCAAATTGAAATATGGAGCTCGATCAGATCTTTGGATTATTAATGTGTCGGAACCTTATTTGGACTTAAGCTTAAAACCCAACAGCCTCTAAGTTCCACCAATCTATGGACAAGACTCCTCAATGAACCAGATCAGAACAAGTCTACATACACAAACTCTAATGACCATGAGTCTTTCCATGCAGTGTAAGTGATATGTGGCTCCCCACCTCAGAAGTAACAAAGAAACAACCTCCCTCAATCTGGTAACTCTAATGCCTCGGTCTAGCAACTCTTTCCTCGAGAAGCGGGGTATTCCCTTCTAAGTTCAAGTGCAACCGGCTCAAGAAGAGGGGGTAGAAGTATAGAGTTTTGGAAGCTTAGCCAGTGTAGCTAAGTCTCCCGCTGCAAGCTTCATGAGATGTAACATGGATACCATAAGCTTTGCTTCATTTGACTATGTACACTCCGGTGGGGTTATTAAATTTTCAATCCGACCCACCACTTTTTTGGAGTTCTTTTTGCATTTTTGCAATTTTTTTTCAAGGACTTCTGTACAGCATATCTACATGGTGCAGCATATATACAAGAAATTTCCTCTTGAGCCAGTAGACTATCCCTCTTTTGAAGCTTTATTGCAACCCACAACTTCTGTCTTTAGCCTTCATCACCACTAGACCAAGTTGAGGTGCACTTCCTTCACTAGAAGAAGAAGAGAGGTTCCGCCTAGAAGTACTACCCTCATATGCTACCCCAAGCCAAAGGAAACTGCCTCCTCACCACCTCATCCGTGGAGAGCCATGTGTAAAGTGCAGGTGCAAGTCAAGCCATTGTCTCTAAGAGTCATGCGTGTGTTTTTAAGTGTTCTACTTAAGCTCATCAAGATGACATATGCTCATAGCCTAGTGGACTCAAAGAATTAAGTCCTTATAGACCTGAAAAGCCATAACCCTAAGTCCTATAAGGTTCCTCTTAAAGTTAAGTGGATTAAGATCTTATTCAAGCTCCATTTCTCAATTTAATTCCAGGCTTAGTTTAAATGTCAACTCTCATCCAGGAAAAATTATATACATATATGTACACAAGATGCTGTTTACAAATATTTACAATCATGCAAAATTTTTGAAAAATGTTTTGAATTCATGGATGATGATGATGCATGAAGTGCAAGTTTTGCAAAAAGATATTTACAAACATTTACACAAGATTTTTGCAAACTCTTGATTTTCAAAACATTTTGGAAAAATTTTGTACTATATACATAATTTTGATACAAAAAATATTTACACAAACTTTACACAAAAGATTTTTGAAATCATTTTTACAAAAGTATTTTGTACACTAGCTATGTTTGTGCATATAAAAGAAGTTTATGTACATGAAAAAATTTTAAAATTTTTAATTTTTGTGATTTTTAGTCATTTTATTTATTAACACACTCACACAAAGTACGAGTTATGGCTAAAGTATATATGAAATATATACACACCCCCCCTATACTTAGCTCGAACGATGTCCTCAGAGTGATCAAGAGCGATGAAGAAGACATAACTCGTGCTTAGTAAAAGGGGAGTGAAAAGGAATGGCTAAGTACAGGAACGAATAAATGAATAGAATGAGAGGAGCTCGGTGGTTTCCCCCTATACTTAGGATTAACTAATCCTGAGTATAGCAAGTTGTACATGAAGGGAAATCCGAGTGAAGAAGACACAGAATCTGCCCCCCCTATACTTAGGGTAAAGTATCCCTAAGTATAGGCAGCAAAACAGGAGCAAACCGAATGAAAAGAATACTCGCAGGTCCGACATCCCCCCTATACTTAGGGTAAAGTACACCCTAAGTATAGCATAATCATAAGATGAGAAAAGGGATGTGGGACTAAAGAATAGAATGATATGGACAACTGGATCTATACAGGCGGAGGAACAGTGAAAATCAGGCGTGAGATGCAAAAGATGTGAGTCAAGAGACCACATCTCACGCAAAATGAATAGGGGCAACAATAACATCCCGCGGCTCATGATCTAGAAATGGCTTGAGCCGCTGGCCGTTCACTCGAAAGGTGCTCTCAGAAGACAACTCGGATATATCAATACTACCATTGTCGTGCACCTTTCTGACGAGAAAAGGTCCCTTCCATTTGCTCTGTAGCTTCCCTGGAAATAATCGTAGCCTCGCATCAAACAGCCATACTCTCTGTCCAATCTCAAAATGCTTGTGGCTGATATGAGAATCATGCCACTCCTTGACTTTCTCCTTATAATGTAGGCTGCTTGAGAAAGCTGCATCTCTGAGCTCCTCCAGGGCAGCTAACTCTGCCCTTCTCTGGTCTCCTATACCATCTGGATCCATCAAAATATCTGTAACTGCCCAAAGTGACTTGTGCCTCAGCTCAACAGGTAAATGGCACGGCTTGCCATATACGAGGCGAAAGGGAGACGTGCCCAATGGTGTCTTGAAAGACGTCCTATATGCCCACAAGACCGAGTCCAAAAGCTGTGACCAATCCTTTCGGTCAGGGCGGACGACTTTCTGCAGAATAGTCTTGATCTCCCTATTCGACACCTCAGCTAGACCATTCGTCTGTGGATGGTAAGGTGTGGCAACACGATGGTCTATACTGAACTCGCTAGCAAGGGCCTTCACCTGGTCGTTGATGAAGTGAGATCCCCCATCAGAAATAAGAACTCGTGGGACCCCAAACCGCGTGATGATATGCTTCCTCAAAAATCTGCAAACTGTCCTCGCATCAGCGGCTCGGGCGGGGATAGCCTCCACCCAACGACTCACATAAACAACGGCCAACAGAATGTACTCAAATCCCTGACTTTTAGGGAATGGACCCATGAAATCGATGCCCCATGCATCAAAAACCTCACAGAAGTGAATGGGCTGCATCGGCATCATATCACGCTGTCCACAAGTGCCCATCCTCTGACAGTCAGTACACCTCTTCACGAACTCATCAGAGTCCTTGAAGAGGGTAGGCCACCACAAGCCGGATTGGAGCACTTTCTGTGCCGTTCTCCTCCTAGAATGATGTCCTCCTGCCTCAAGCTTGTGGCAGTAAGTGAGGACGCTATGGTGTTCCTCCTGAGGAATACACCGACGCCAGACGCTATCCCCTCCTTCGTGGTAAAGGATGGGATCCTCCCAGTGGTAGGACTTGGCCTTCGCAAGGAAGGTCTCAAGCCTCTGCCTGGGCCAATCTTGTGGGACTTTCCCTGCAACGAGAAAGTTCACAATATCGGCATACCACGGGAGTGAGGCGATAGCAAGGATCGCCTCATCTGGGAAGGTATCTCGAATGGGATCAATCTGCTCAGAATCCTCAGGCTGCTCTAGTCGGGAAAGATGATCCGCCACCACATTCTTGACTCCAGGCTTATCCTTAATCTCAATGTCGAACTCCTGGAGTAGAAGTATCCATCTCGTCAGTCTGGCCTTGGCATCCTTCTTTGCCATGAGGTACCTGATGGCGGTGTGATCTGTAAACAAAGTCACTCTAGATCCAATGATATACGATCTGAACTTATCTAGGGCAAACACTACGGCTAGCATCTCCTTCTCTGTGACCGTATAATTCCGCTGGGCGGAATCCAATGTGCGGCTAGCATAGTGTATGGCAAACGGAACTCCATCCCTCCTCTGTCCCAGCACTGCCCCCACGGCAAAATCGGAGGCGTCCGTCATGATCTCGAATGGGAGAGACCAATCAAGCGGCTGGAGAACTGGAGCCTCAATAACATGCTGCTGGAGAGTCGCAAAGGACGAGAGACACTTGTCATCGACAAGGAACTCGGTGTCTTTCGTCAAGAGGTCAGTCAACGGTCGGGCAATCTTGCTGAAATCCTGAATAAATCTCCTATAAAATCCAACGTGCCCCAGGAATGACCGTAGCTGCCTCAAGTTGGACGGCGGTGTGAGTTTCCTAATGACATCAACCTTGGCCGGATCAACCTCCATGCCCCTGCTGGAGATGATGTGGCCAAGCACCGTCCCTTGAGTCACCATGAAGTGACTCTTCTCCCATGACAGAACCAAATGAAACTCGATACATCGCTGGAGTACCCGGTCTAGGCAGTCAAGACAAGAATCGAATCCGTCGCCGTAGACCGAGAAATCGTCCATGAAGACCTCCAAACACTCCCCTACCATATCCGAAAAGATCGACAGCATGCACCTCTGAAAAGTCGCAGGGGCATTGCATAGCCCAAATGGCATGCGTCGAAAAGCATATGTGCCGAAGGGACAGGTAAAGGTGGTCTTCTCCTGATCCTCAGGAGCGATGGCCACTTGGTTGTAGCCCGAGTACCCATCCAGGAAGCAGTAATGGCTCTCCCATGCCAGTCTCTCAATGATCTGGTCAATAAAAGGCAGGGGGAAATGGTCCTTCTTGGTGGCTTGGTTGAGTCTCCTGTAGTCAACGCAAACCCTCCAAGAGGTGGGTACTCGTGTAGCGATCTCCTCTCCCGACTCACTGATCACAGTTGTGATGCCCGTCTTCTTGGGCACCACATGCAAGGGGCTGACCCACTTGGAGTCGGAAATGGGATAAATAAAATCTGCACTCCACCATTTTGATATTTCCTTCATCACGACCTCTCTCAGGTTGGGGTTCAGTCGCCGCTGGAACTCACGCGACGGCTTCGCCCCCTCCTCAAGGTAGATATGGTGGGAGCACACTGCTGGACTAATCCCATGGAGATCCGCTACGCTCCATCCGATCGCCTTGCGGTTCTTTTCAAGAACCCCCATCAAACGGGATTCTTGCTCTCCAGTCAACTCGGCGGAGATGATGACTGGGTACATCTCTGGATCGCCCGCAAGGAATCGATACTTCAGCGAAGTAGGGAGCGGCTTTCGCTCTGGAATGCTGGGTGCTGGCAAATCTGGCTGCGGAAGGAACTGAGTGAAAGCTGCTAAGTCTGCCAAATCTTCCTGGGAAAGTGAAAGCGTACTCTCGCAAACTGGATCGGGAGAAGGCTGCTCAACTGCACTGTCTCTGCTCGGCTCTGCATCTACCTCCTCCTCATCTATAGGCTCAGGTGAACTCAGGTCTGGCATCTGATCATAGCAATCGGCCCAATCAGACTCTGAATCCAAGGGATCTGCATCACTCGCGGTGGCATCAGTACCACCGGAAAACAAGGTGGCCTCAGCACCACCATCACTAAACATCGTGTCGCGATCAAGGACCGGCTCTGCTGCCTCTGTGGTATCCTGAACCAGGGCTGTGCTCTCCGGACTCTCCTCTGCTATCATCTCGGCATCAGCTGTATCGGAATATGAGAGGATGGTCTGTGCTGCAGGATCTGCCCAAGCTGCCTCATCGTCTGTGATAACAAAATCACAGTCCTGGTGGATGTCTGGCTCTGTGTCTGTCAGCTGCTCTGAATCTGTACTTGCATCTGAGCGGGTTCTCTCTCTAGCTCTGTAGTCCTCGACCGTCTCTATTTGTATACTCTCGCCCTCGACGCGAAAGTACACCTTCCCGCTATCATGATCAGTCACCGCCTTGGTTGTGGCCAAGAACGGACGACCAAGGATGATGGGGGTATCGGCCACTGACTCAGGGATCTCCATGTCCAACACTACGAAGTCCACGGGGAATTTCAGGCCCTGAATTGTGACGATAACGTCTCGTAATAACCCCTTCGGCCTCTTGACAGATCGATCAGCGAACTGAAGGACTGTCCTGCTCTGTCGAAGAGTGCCCAACTCGAAGCGGTCGAGAAGGGCTGCCGGAAGAAGGTTGATCGACGACCCGCTATCTAGAAGAGTACGGTCGAACCTCTGCTCACTGATCTGGCATCTGACATACGGGGCCCCTGAATCTGGCCTCTTGGCTGGCAGGCAGTTCTGGATCGCAAAACACGTGGCTTTCGTCAACACATGGATCTCTGAAGTGTGGTTCCTCCTCCTCCTCCTGACTGTAGTCCTATCTCTCAAAGAACGCTGGAGAAGGGGGATGTGCTGCAAAGCCTCCTGGAGGGTCAGCTGGATGTGGAATCGATCAATCATGCTCTGGCTGAACTCCTCAAGCTCTCTCTTTTTTGGATTTTCTTTTTTCTTCCCCTTCCCCATCTGAAGGGCTCTAGGGAAGGGGATCACAGGGTCCTTCTCAGATGAAGGACTAGGAAAAGGTCTAGACGGTTCCAGGACCGGATCCACACATACATCATGCACCACAGTGGGACCAGAAGAAAGTAAACCTTTTCCTTTATTCATAACAGAGTTCTGAGATACAGGAATGCGAGGAAAAACAACATCTCTATCTGTACAAACACCGATGGCCTCAGTACCACCACGGGCTGGCTCTGCTGCTGCTGGTAGACGTCGCGCGGCATCAGTACCGCGGGCTGGCTCGGCTGAACGGGTGGCATCAGTACCACCTCCTCGAACTGGTGAAGCGGCGGCCTCAGTACCGTCGGTGGGATCAGTATCCTTGGTGGCATCAGTACCACCGTCATCATCTGGAGCGGCCTCAGTACCGCTCTCCTCCTCCTCATGTGGCGCCTCTGGAGTGTCCTCGTGGTGAAGCTCAGATGAGGCGCCGCCGCCTGCTAGGGTCCTACCGCTCCTAAGTGTGACAAAATCAGCATCAAATAGATCCGAAGATGTATCATCAAATGGGTCACTAGGAGTGGCTAACTCAGTATGTACTACCTGCTCAGATTTCCTCTTAAGGTTGTTCGGATTCGGCTCGATCTGGGCTGGTATGGCGGCCTTCCCTCTCATCAGGTCCCGCATCTCCTGGCGGAACTCGTCCATCTCCCGTCTGAATGTGGCCTGCTGGTCCGTGAGGAGGCGGGCGATGTCATCCAAAGCGGGGCTCTCGTGGGGGCCCGACGGGTAGCCTCTCTGGGGGTGAGGCTGCTGGATCTGCTGCTGAAGGTGCTGGTAAGAGGGATATGAGGACGGGTGCTGCTGCTGAATCGGGTGAGCCTGCTGCTCACGCCTCCATGACTGTCCCTGCTGCTGATAGGGACGAGGACCGTAGGATGATGGCTGGTGCTGCTGGTGTGCTGGGTGCTGCGGCTGCGACTGGTGCTGGTCTCTCTGCTGGGAGTACTGCCCTCCCTGTCCTGACGGCTGCTGCTGGGGCTGGGCACCACCACTCCCCCACCTGAATCCGGGATGGTCTCGTCGGATCCCAGGCTGGGGGCGGTCATACCAAATCCCGTTGACATCCATCAACGGCTCTGCATCGAAGGGGTCTGGTGGCAGTACTGCCAGAGGCTGATCCAGCTGGTAGACCACCATCTGCATGTCTGGAGATGGTGGGGACTGGTAGGTAGGCTGCGGCTGCTGGTACGGCTCCGCCTGTACAAGGTGAACCTGTCTAGGCTGCTGTGAAGAGCTGGAGCGCTGGGACGAGCTGCTGCTGCCGCCGGTATCGCCTCGCGACAGAAGACGGGGCTGTGAAGCCGTCTGTGTCTCTTGGAGGCACATGAGCTGGGTCTTCATGTCGCTCAGAACCTGTGCCATCTGTTCCATCTGAGTGATGCTCTGGCACTGCTTCTTCTCTATCAGCTCCATGCGGTCCAACTTCTCGCTGATGATACCCATGTCCGCAGCGGATGACTCTGCCTGTGCTGCTGCGACTGCGGACGAACTGGATGGACCTGCATCTACCCGTGCTATCCGCTGGTACTGCACGGGTCCTGGCTGCTGAGGCTGGGGTCTCTGAGTATACAATCTGGTCTGAGACATCACCATGTAGTTCTCGGACATCTCCTCGTAGATGGCCCAGACCTGATCGTGGTCCTTGGCAAAGTAGGACCCGCCGCAAGAAGCGTTCACCAGACCCTGAAGCTCTGGCGTCAACCCGCTGAAAAAGCTCTGAACTAGGTTCGGCTTGGATATGTCGTGGTGCGGGCATCTGTCTAGGAGCTCTCGAAACCTCTCCCAAGCCTCGTGGAACTGCTCGTTGGGGAACATGGAGAAGTTGCTGATCAGGGCCCTCGCTGCATTCGTCCGCCCGAGTGGATAGTACTTTTTCAAGTACTCGGTGCGGAGCTGCTCCCAAGTGTAGACAAACTTCCCTAGATGCTTCAGCCAGGTGGCTGCTCTATCTACCAGTGAAAAAGGGAAGGCTATCATCCGGATCGTATCCTGGTCCACGTGGCGGTCGTGGACAGTGCTGCAGATCATCAGAAACTCCTGGAGGTGGAGATGGGGCTCCTCAGTAGCAAGTCCGTGGAAACGGGGCAGCAACTGCAAGGTGTTCGGGGGGAACTTGAAGTCCCCCACGATCGCTGGCACTACCACCCAGTGATGCATCAGAGTAGATCCGGGGTTGTGTAACTCCCGCATCGGTCGTGGTGCTCCTCCTGCCGCGGCTGCTGCCGCTGCGGCGGCGGCAGCTGCTGCTGCGGCTGCGGCCTCTGCATCAGGCATCTCCTCAGGCTCGCTCAGGATCTCCTCAGGCTCGCTCTGCTGGCCTCGCTCTGCTCTAAGCTTCTCCAACTCACGCCTCATCTCTATCATGAATGCCCCCTGATCACGTAGCTGCTGCCGTACTGTCTCGAGTGATGCGATCAGGGTGGAGTTGATCGCCCCCTGGTCTAGAACAAAATGTTGGTCTCCTCGTGGACCTCCGGGGTGATCCTCTGAACTGCCGGCCATAGCGACGTCTGCAAAATCAAATGAGCCCAACTCAGGTGCTGTCAAATCTGCTAATCTCTCATCGGGCTCATGTCTCTCAATACCAGAAGAAAGGGGGTCGAGGGGGAACAGGGCGGAATCGTACTCGGGCTCGGAGAGCTGGTCTCGGCTCTCGCGGGCCAACCTAGATGATCGGGTAGACGTGCCCGAAAGCGGTGCAGCCAGAGGCTGCCTAAGAGACCGTCTACCCATCATCTTGATCTGGCGAGTAGTGCGGATGAGATCTGGAATCAACTATGATCAAAAACCAACCCCCGGTTCACCAATGCAACGCGAGCTGAAGACCGTGAAAGTTCGGTCAAATTATCTTGTCTATTTTATTTTGGTGAACACACAAAATATCAGAGCGCTTACGTGACCTGTTAGGATATCCGATGCTATCCCAACCGACTGGCCCGCACGGAAAAGTCGGTAATCAGTCGGGTCTAGCACCGGGAGGCTCTACCTAGGGTGCGGGTCACTCTCTCGCGCATCCAAACAATACAATGAGGGGGTTGCTCTCCCCAAGACAAAGTTTTTTAGGGTGAGCGGTTTTTAAGATCAAGTATGATTAGCAGTCCCGATTTTATTGTTTTTCTTTTTAATATTTTTCAAAGCAAACAAAAGGCCTAACGAATTTTTCGGTTCTCCTGATTATTTAGTCCAAAAACAGGGGGGAGAAGACGAAAAAGCCGATGCGCGATAAATCAATGATGCATGCTGAGATAGAAATGCGTACCTTGTCTCCAGCACTCTACATGCAAGTGATCCGCGCAGAATTTAAAGACAGGAAATAAACTACCTAAATGATGCAAGCGGGAAAAACCGAGTCCTAGATGAGCAATTTCTAGCGCAGAACCGTCTAACTCAGTCACTCGCCCTCGATCCAAAGAGTCCGGTCTAGACCCACCCCTCCTCTTCTCGAAAGGTCGAGTTCAGGAGTAGCGCTTGACGGGGCAGGCTCGCGGCGCGTAGGCTCTCAGGAAAGTGACTAAGTTATTTTTATTATTTATTATTAGTAGGTCCAATTACGTTCTATGGGAACAGATAAGCAATTAGGTGTTTGGATCCTACTAATTACGGCACAATCACCAGAAATTCCTAAGTCTAGGGGCTCGAGCAAAAACCGCGTAAACACCGGAAAGGCAGTAAAAAAGTAGAAGAAAGCCGCGTCAAAAACCGCGAAAATCTCCTAAGGGTCCCCCGAGCACACCGGTGCTCGGCGAAACAGACCCGCTAAGTGTCAAGCACAAGTCAAGTCTCTGAGGGTACCTGTATTATTACAACAATAAAATAGAATATCCCTAAACTATCCTCACCCACTCAGCTCTCTCTCTCGCTCTCTCCTGCGGCTCGGTGAAGAAACGAGCCGCCTCCGCTTCGCTCGGGTGCACCGGCGCTCCTAGGAATGCCGCCCTCGCTCCTCGGGCCCTCGCAAGAAACAGAGAGAAAAGTGGTCAGTCCAAAAATTATTGGCAGAAATATGAGAAAAATATATATACAAAAATTCTATACAAAAAGCCGCGAAAATCAAAAACCGCGGAAAAAGCTAAAAACGACTACTAAGCCGTGCTCCCCGGCAACGGCGCCATTCTGATAACCATCCGAATGACTAAGGTAAAGGTACAGAAATATAGGTCGTTGCGACCTCAATCATTCAGACTAAGTATATCAAAAAAAATCAGACCACTCGAAACACGTGAGATCAATCAAGCACAAAATCAGCGGCCCTGCTATGAGATTAACCTGGTATAGCACCCAGGGTCGAACACAAGGAGCACGGGTTGGCCAGAGGCCTACGAAGTAGTAAAAATGAAATAAAATAAAGATAAAATATTTTTAGTGATTTTTAATAATTTTTATATTTTTTTGGATTTTTAATATAATGAGAAAATAAAAGAAAACAAAAACAAACACACTTTATCAATTTATTTAAAGCATCAAAAATCAAGCAAAAATTCAAGAAAAAATGTTTTTATGTTTTTTGGGGTTTTAAGTGTTTTTGGTGAATTTTTGATAATTTTCTGAAGTGCATTTTATTTTCTAAAAATCAAACAGTGCTAAAAAGACAAGGTACTGTCCAGCCAGGCCCCAAAATCCAAAAATAAAATATTTAAGGATCTCAGAGGGACCTGGAGGTAATTTTCCTGTATACTAGAGAAAACAAGGAAAATTTGAGCACCACAATTATTGTTTTTGGGTTTTTAAATTATTTATTATGATTTTTATGAGTTTTGAGGTTTTTTTAAATATTTAGGGTTTTTACTCAATGAAAAATAGCCAAAATTGGCTAGAAAATCACGAAACACAACAGAAACAACACCTAATTTTTATGGAATTGTTGGGGGTGTTTTTATATTTTTTTGGGATTTTTGAATCTAGACAGTAGCTAAAATGAGAGTTTTTGAATTTTTTAAAATAGCAAATAAGATCAAAAATGTCCTCAAAAATTCTCGAAAATTCTACAACATGGCAGGAGCCATGTGTCAAATTTTCATCGAATTTAGAGGTGATTTGATATTTTATTCAAAAATCAAAAGGGGGCACAGTGCACAGGGACTTAAGTGCAAATACCCGAAGATCTGGGGGTCCAGGTGCAATTTTCCCAGCAAGTCACGCGCGTGGCGCGTGCCTGGGGCACTCAGGGACCTTTTGGTAATAAAAACAAGTCCTAGGACCTTTTGGTAACTCGTACCAAAAAGTCCAGGGGCTGTTATGCAAATAACCCACTAAAAGGCGCACATGCGGAAATAAAACGTTCACAGGGGCATATATGCAATTACCAAAAAGTATTCATTCATTTAACACACAACCAGAACTACAGGATTAATATTGCAAATACACCAGACAAAGCACGTGGCGAAGCACGTGGCTCACACATACAGGGGCATAAATGCAAATATAAACAAGCACGAGGTCCAATGTGCAATTTACCCTACGTAAATAAAACACATAAAATATTTACAGGGCTGAAAGTAAAAACATAAACTACGAGGGGGCCTAAGGTAAATTACCCCTTTATTACGTCGACGGTTGGATGAGCGCCACGTAGCTGATCTAACGGCTGAGGACGGCGGGCGCTTCTCTTCTTCCGCACGTGAGCCTGATCGACGGCGCAGAGGGGGCTACGTGGGAGATCTAACGGCCTCGGGTGCTGGTGGTTCCCTCTCTCTGCTCTAACGGTCCGGATGAAGCTTCGAGATGATCAACGGTGTCTGCTCCTCGATGAATGGGCGGTGACGATTGAAACTGGAGCTCCGAGGGCTATCGGACGGTGATGGAGGACCCTTGAAGAACAGGTGGCCGGCGAGGTTCGCCGGCCTCGTGCGCGTGCTGTGGACCTCCTCAGCTGCCTCTGAAGATCAGAGAAGGTCGGCGATGACGTCCCGCAGCTGGTGGTGGCCTCCGATGGCCCAGCCGAGCCCTGGAGGGGCTCCGGCGAGGTCGACGGAGGGGAGGCTCCTGGACTGATGTTGGGAAGCCTCAGATGGCCTCCTCGTGACCTGCAAAATAACCCAGAAGCTTCGCGGGTCGAGGGCAAAGTGCCTCGACCCGATGAAGCGGCGTGAAGGTGAACTGTGGGTCGGGGCGAGCGAGCTTCGGCGAGCGGAGGATGGAGGAGCTCGAACCCCAGCTCCTGTGCGAGCTGGGTTGAACGAAGGGGTGGAGAAGGTGCGTCGAGGGATGGCGAAGGTGATAGTGTGTCCCGATGACCGAGAAGATACGCGATATGGTCGGAATCAAAGGAACGCGGCGGAACTACGATTTGGGGGAAACTAAAAATTAAACGAAATGGGAAGGCTAGAAGGGTACCTGGGCGGTGTGGTAGACTGTGCTGGAGCTTAGGTAGCTCCTGGTCGTGGCCTCGAAGGACGTCAAGGCCTGAGGCTCGAGCTCCTGCACGGGGCGGAACACGGCGGCGCAACGTCGCCGGATCAGTGGTCCGGCCACCTCCTCCTCACTGCTACAAGGGCAATCGCGAGCTGTCACCTCAGGGATCGCTATGGAGGTCACGGGAGTGAGAGTGGAGAGCCAAAGATGGCAATAAAATGCGGCGGAGCTCAGGTTATATACTGCTAGGGGTCCGGGAAGATGACGATCGGGCGAGCTCAGGAGCGCGCGGATCCCGAGGGAGCGGCTCCGGCGAGGATGCCGGATGCGAGAGGAGTGATCCGGACCCGAGGTTTGGTGGGTTGGCGATCGGGTCATCCGTGGAAAAAGGGGAGAAAACGGGTCGGGCACAGGAGACCCGGCTCTGGTGGTCCTGGGGGGGGCGTTGACCGGGGGTCAACAATCCCCCGTGGACCAATCAGAGCCCACCAAGCTTATTTATTTTGATTCATTTTTTTGGGTTAGATAATGACCGAATTTTTAAAAACTTAAAACATGAAAAATATTTATTTTATTTTTCTCTGTTTTTTGGTGATTTTTAATTAATTTTTAGAAATAAAAATAAGGTATTTACAATATATAGCTATACATAGGTATATGTACAATATAGGGTTTTTGATTTTTAATTTTTAATTATTATTTTTGTACAATTTTATTCCTATTTTATATTTTATTTATTTATAGAATAAAATTAGGAATAAAAGGGTATTTTTATTTTATTTTTATTGTTTATATACATGGGTGGAATAAATAGTTATATACATTTATATACATGATATATATACAATGTATTTTTGTATTTTTAATTTTGTTATTTCTATTTGATTTTTGTTTTGATTCTTTTTATTTTATTTATTTACAATATGTAACATAGACTATTTACAAGAAGTTTACTAAATAATTTTATTTATTTATAGGGTTACATAAATAAGGAGGCATGGTTTATGTACATGGTGAAAGGGTGTTTTTGCATTTTTGATTTTTAGATTTTTATTTTGTTTTTAATAGTTTCATATGTACAATCATTTTTGGGTGAGGAAAATATAATTTTATTTATTTACAAAAAAAAATCTATACACATGAGCCCCTATCTCCCTCTACTTAGGCTTTTATGCGGTCAGGCCCATGTTGAGCCCTCCCTTGGGTTAGGTTGCTCAATATTTATTCTAAATATTTCCCTCTTTTTCTTTTTCATCTTTATTCTTTTATTTTTGCACAAAAACATGCTAATTATAAGTATTTACACAATGCATGCTTTTGGTAATTATTTGTATTTACATATATCTACATGCATTTGCAAAGGTTTTTGTAGCTAAAATATAAGAATAAAGAGTGATGAATGGGTATTCATCAGACATCCTTCTGGGAATCTCTCTTCAGCTCCAGATTTCGTCCAAATGCTGTGAGATTGATGCCAGTTGCGAGCTTATGGGATTTATGGGTTAGTAGAAATGGTGTAATTTTTTGTGCGGAGAGGTTTTATGTTGAAAATGTAGTCCACCTTGCTCGGACTCTTCTCGAGTCCTGGATGTTTTAATCATCTTTTTATTAATCTACTGGGGCGGGCACCAACGCGTGTTTCCCCCTTTTTTGGCTCAAAAAAAATATATGTGGGAGCTGGGAGCCTACACCCGGAGGTGTAGGTAATTACCTACACCCGACCTTTTTTTCTTTATTTTTGAATTTTTTGAAGGAAACCTTAGGGGAATTTGCTTAATATATTGAGGGGAATATGTGTTTCAAGCTTCATGCAAAACAAACATTTCTAACACGTTCATCTAGAATGTGTCAATTTCAATAATTTTGAGACCGTTAAAATTTGGTAATCATGATGGAGATGATATAAGTCTTGAATTAAGTTGATTTTGGAATGACACCATGGTGATATATAATGATCTAATTCTCCAAAAGTTTCATTTCAAAAAAATCAAAAAATATTGAAAAAGAGTCGGGTGTAGGTAATTACCTACACCCCCGGGTGTAGGATCCATTCTCTCTCTCTCTCTCTCTATATATATATATATATATTAAAAAGAGGAAAAAATAAAAATAGGAAAAAAACAAGAAAAGAAAAAAATAATTAATAAAAATCCACAAAAACATTGAGTGAATATTGTGCATACATATACATAAATACACCTATTATTTATTATACATAATATGGATTTAATGGGGTTGCCCCCTCGGGGCAGCCAACATGGCTGCCCCGCCCCCTTATTTTGGTGTTTTTTTATTTTTTGAAAAATATCTACATGTATATTCATCCCTATATCGCCCCTATACATCATTCGAATTTCATCAGAAACAGAGACTCCTACGGCCTCCATCGCGATGATGTCGATTTAAAAAATCCTGTTACCATTAAAAAATGAGTGTCTGGATGAAGGCCGTAGGAGTCTCTATTTCTGACGAAATTCGAATGGCATAGCGGAGGGATATAGGGATGAATATACATGACGATATTTTTTGAAAAAAAATAAACAAAACGTCGAAAATGGCGCGGGGGCAGCCCCATTAATATCATATACTATTATGTTGATACGTATCATGTTCCATGTGTTCGACACCCTAACATACTTGTCCACTATACATACTAGTTGTAGGGTATTATAACAAATTTTGATCCACACTTGAGTTTATTGATTTCTATATCGTGGGTTGATTTGCCGGTCTTCGTGATTGATCACTTCAGCGACTGAGGTCTGCCATGTGAGACCTCACAACTACCTTGTCGATAGCTGACGATTCAACCTGCCCCATAAGAGAGGAAAATATGATTTTTTTACAACTTTCCTTCTAAATGAACCATCAAGTGGTTGCCACTTTGCTTTCTGGAGCTGAAAATATTAATCTTGATTCCCCATTCTTTTATAAAAAAAGTAATTGGAGAAGGCAGTATTTGCATAATCGGCTTAAATAAGACATTTCTAGTAAAAATGAATTTGCAAAACAAATGGTTCCAATTTTTTCATTGTTCCATCACACGTGGCACCTGTTTGCCCAATTGATCCTTCTTTTACACAATTAATCCAACACTTCGTTTTTATGTTTCAATCTTAAAAACAATTGTGCTGTAATTGTTTCTTGTTTATCCGATTGTTTTATGTGCTTCACTTCAACTGCACGCAATAAGTTAATACTCGTGTAGTTTGCTATATAAAAATGGCTAAATAAATATAAGTGTAAATTTAGAAAAATGACCTCTTGCATATATGCATCAATTTCCATTTACCGGCTTCATCTTTTAAATAAAGAAATGAGTATACTGCTAAAATATGTTTCAAAAGGTTGCCTCTTTTTAGTCAAAGAAAAATAAGATGGAATCCCTCTTATAAATGTTTTAAAAGGGAAGTTCTCTCCATTAAAGATTGGAGATTTTCTTTAAAAAATTACACAGGATATAATTAAGAGGAATTGATGTAACAATTGACGGAGCGTCACGAAAGTTGCATTTCCTCCACGTCACGACAATAAAGACGCAACTTAGTCATACTTCATTAAAGGAGAGACCTTACATTTCCCCTATATAAAGAGCATGATATGTCCACACATTTCTCACAACCATAAACCGTCGATATACTTCTTCGAGGAGAAATAGACAAGGACGAAACAGGGAATGGCAGCAGCTATGAAGCTTGTTATGGTGATGGTGATGCTCATGATTCTGGCCACCACTACCATGTGTGCTCCGCAGGCTACGCAGGTGCAGACTTGCATCTTAGGATGCAGACAAGATTTTACGAGTTGTCGGACTTCTTGTGTTTCTGTCACACCATGCTTATTTAATTGTGTGGCTGCTTTCAGAGCATGCTTCATGGCGTGCAACAACGCATAGTCAGTTGTAATGAACTAGTAATAATAAATAAGCGGAGGGGTAGATCTCCTCCCTTCTGTTATAATGAATAAGATAAGTAGTACGTTGTTTTAAATCGCCATGCAGCTATCGTGTGGTCGTTAGTTTCTCTCAAAGGGGCAAATGGTCTATGCATGATTTTAGTGTAGTCCACTTTTCAAATAGTTTCTTATGAAGATCAAGATATCTCATGGCGAGGGCTTGTTGGTGGTGATACCTGTGACTGCTCCTTGTGTTTCCTCAAAAAAAAGCACCCTGACGAATACGAAAAGGAGCAAATCGACTTGACCTAGTTTAATTTGATCTACTATTCTAGAAATTGTCCTTTAAGGAAAGTGTCTCTTCCGTATAGGTGGATGTCCAAAAACTTCACTTTTTATTCAATAAATTAAAGTACAAATATAAAACAAGAAATTAACAGAAATATTCTACGGAGATCAAATTTATCTCAGCTAGCGACTTTGCATGTGCCACAATACTCTCACCATAACATCGTTCCTGCCTAAAGATCATCCCGTTTCTAAATCACCCAGGTGGACCAGATCATTGCAATTCGGTTCGTGCTCTCCTTCTCCGACCTGTTCCAGTTTGCACCAATGGATTCCCAGAAGTCAGAAACATCATTCGTTGTTACCATTGGGTTTCCAAACATGTCCAAATAATCCATAACTTCGGCACTAGAAATATAAGTGATTCACATCCTCAAGATCCACCTGACATCGACGACAAATAGGATCCACCGGGTCTTGAAATTGTGAAGCTTAGGAATATATATGCAGTAACTCCTTATTGTGTATTGTGCAGTTAATCTACTTCAGTTACTCTATGTCAATATCATCATTGTGTTTGTTGTTGTAACACCCTAACCCCAAACATAATACCACATGGAAAACTCACAAAGTGTGGGTGTGGTATATAAGTGGTGGGGATTACTACTTGACAACTTGGGCTTAAACATTTTGGGTGGTTGTCAACGGGTCAATTTGGGCTCGAACCCAACAAGTTGTCAGGGCTAGTTTTCCTCAATAACGGACCGGGGACCTAAGCCCGGGACGTTACAGTTGTTCACACCACTAAGATCGAAGATCTTTATTTGCATTCTGGTTGAATTTTATTACATTAGGCCGCATGTACCTGAACACCATTTTCATTTGATTTAGGAGATTAAAGAAATCATTTGGTTGGTTATTGACTGAATTTTCGTTCATTGCAATCCGTTGTAGTGTAGTTGGTTTGGATACAGGACGCTCGTCCGAGTGACCCGTTTTCATGTCCTGGCAACGAAATGTTTATTTGATTTTTTTCTCTTCGAAAAGAAATAGATGCAAGACTGCAGGTGACTCCCAACATTACAAACAACAATCTATTATCTATTATTAGATTCATTACTAGTATTAAAGCCAAGTTTCTTCACAACTTTTTGACACGTGGCTGTACTTGTGAGTTTCTTTGTTTCTAGGCTATCTTCACAATTCTTCTCTTGGGTCTTCGTACCAATCTTACCGTCACATGTCTTTCCACGTGAAAAGCCTCGTATTAAAAAAATCCAGCTCATTGTATAACAAGAGACATTTGTCCGTTTGGTTGCAGGGTTGACAGGGTTGGGTTGGGCAGGGGCACCCCTGTGAATAGTAAACTGTGAGGAGGAGAACCCTGTTTGGTTGCAGGGCCAACCCGGGTTGGACGAAGCCAACCCTGCCCAACCCTGCAACCAAACGATAAGGAAAACTATTCATAAGTTTGATATTTTAATGAGCATTTTAAACGTTATCGGGACCCCAATACTTATCGGTGATTGGCTTTTTTGGGAACAAGTTTTATTTATTATAAAAATATTTCAAGCAATTATGAAAAACTGCCAAATTCAGTGTCCCTATAATCATAAGATTTCCATGTAGTTATAAATTAACAATTTGTTGCTATAAATTTCCATGTTAAATTTATCATATCGAATGTCTTTATCCTTACATTAATGTGTCTTTCATTCTTTTAGTTCGTAACAAATGTCATATTTGCTGGTACAATTCATATAACACAAATCAGTAAATTTTCTACTAATTGTTATCAACTTAGAATGCCACCAATCTCTCGATACGTCATGTCATGCTATCTCCAACAACCATTCACAGAGCCCCCCTCACACGGGATTGATATCCAATCCTAATTCACATCATCCACTACTCTCTCTCTCTCATATCATGACGAAACATGAGAGGAAAAAATAAAATACATTGTAAGATGCAAATGTAGATAATAATTAAAAGAAATGCAAAGAAAAGCAATATTTATATCCTTAATTATTGAAATCCTGCTAATATTCCATGTATCGTGTCCCAACAAAAAACGAAAAAAGCCAAATTACATTGTAAGATGCAAAGTGCGTAAGAATTAAAAGAAATATAAAATAAAAGTTATGCTCCACAATTTTTAAATAATACAGCTGAATAAAAGCATGTCAATTTGAAAGCCTCATCATTTAGGTAGTTCAACATCTTCCATTGCAGATTTTGATAGACCAACAAATAAAAGATATAAGAAATTAACTATTGAATATATATCATGTCAATAAAACTACAAATGTAATAATCTAATCATACCTTTTCTTTTGCATTATGTGGACAATTTCGTGTGCTGTGGTACGCCATCATATTACAACCTTTGCATAATCTTTTGGGCTTTATTGCTTTATCCATAACAATTTCCCTAGCACTTTTAGTTCTTCTCCCCCTTCCCTTCATCTTGGATATGTTTGGAGGACACACTTTTACGTCAATACATTTTGATGAAACGTTGTGTATATCATGGTTGGGATTTTAATTCATTGAGATCTTCAATGATTTCGTTCATCTTATGGTCTGCATATAAATATGTCTCACTAAAGAAACAAGCATCACCCAAAGCTTTAGTGAATAATGCATCCAAGCTTGCCCTTGTAAAGTTAACAATCCGTCTCATTTACTTGTGCGTCACTAGTGTGCAGTGGCATCAATCCACGACCTCCAGCAAGTCCCTGAACTCCACGAAGTCGATCCTCCCATGGTCATCCTTATCGAAGGCCTCGATCATCCACCGGCAGTCCTGCATTGCACCCCCACCCCTCCCCCCATCCTCAAGCTCCTCATCACTCCCCGCAGCTCATCGGTGTCCATGTACCTGTCCTCGGTGTCGTGCCAGCTCCGCCCCGCTTGCCTCCTCCTCTGCCACCATCTGCCGCACACAGTCCTCGAACCATCTCTCGTGATCGTCTTCACCGCCCTCCGACGCCAACCCGAGTCTCTCCATCAGCACCTCCACGTCGCCATTGTGTATGACAGCTTCCAGTACTGGTTCTTAACGAGGGAGTGGGTGGGTTGGTGGTTGAGTAGGGTAGACAGAAGAGGACGATGCAAAACTGGAGGAGGGAGGTTGACATGATGCGGTGGAAATCTAGGAGACGGCGAAGGGTAACCGCCGTTTTCCCCGTTAAATCTGCATTCGTACACAGATGGTAAAAAATAATGTGAGGTAAATATATATATATATATATATATATATATATATATATATATATATATATATATATATATGGGTAGAATGTGTATGCCCCCTAGGGGGAGCTAACTTAGCTCCCCCGCACTTTTTTCACAAAATTTTTTTATTTTTTTGGAAATCTAAAACCGTGTAAATTCATTATTAAATCCCTATATTATATCATTCAAATTTCATGCGAAACAGAGACTCCTACGACCTCCATCCAAATGGGGTCGATTTAAAAAATCCTGTTACCGTTAAAAAATTGACTGTCTGGATGGAGGCCGTAGGAGTCTCTGTTTCACACGAAATTTTAATGACACAATATAGGGATATAGTGATGAATATTCATGGAAGAAATTTTCAAAAAAAAATAAGAAATATGGAGAAAATGGGACGGGGGTAGCTAAGTTAGCTACCCCCTGGGGGCAGCCCCATTTTACCCTATATATATATATATATATATATATATATATATATATATATATATATATATATATATATATGTGTGTGGCTGTCGTAAAAATTAAGACGGAGACGTCGTGGGTTACCAAATATTGAGGAAGTTGGAGCGAAGTTGCGGATGGACTTTTGGGGCTCCTTTGGTTGGAGTTGTATTGTACTCCTTTCCACCATTCCAATCCTCCACTCAGTTTACTAGACACAGAGGTAACTTAACCCAATCCAACCGAGTTATCAAACAAGTTTTTGGAGAGGTTTGCGTCTCAAGAATGGACGCATGGTTTTCACCCTCGTTGTTTGTCGCAAGGAATAGTCGAACCTTTTTCCTTGGACCTTAATCGGAGCTTTTAGTTGCTTTTCTTCTGCGTTGGATTATACAGAGAGCGACCAACAATCTGCGAGGGAGGTCGTGAAGCTTGTCCTTGCATAATAATTCAGTTAGCAATCAACCATTTGGTGAAAAATACAGTTCTCACGGTACTCTTTTTTGAACTTTATTCCACTCTCTCTCTCTCTCTCTCTCTCTCTCTCTCGATAATAGTAAATATGGTGTCATCTTGTCAAATGCTAGGATTCACTCCCTAAAACATATATAACATTTAATCATATAATGGTTAAAACTCCTCATTTCTATCATTATCTGGTCAGTACTCTACAACAACTCCCACTTGCGTAAACAAAAAGGAAAGAGGGGCGGGTTTTCTCTCGCTTTTGACAGTTCATGCCTCCACTACAACAACATAGATCTATAGTTTTTTTTCATCACCATTTGAACATGTCAACAATTTTTTTCCATCACAACATTTAGCTTATTATATGGATCTTCTTGCGCATATCAATATTTTTTCGTCACTATTTGTAACAATGTCAAAATTCGTCATGAAAAGTCAAACATTGATCTGACAATTTATTTGTTGTAATATAAGTAAATTTAACCATTTTATTGGTTGAATATTATTTCAAATATTGACTAAATAATATAAAGTATCAATGATTTGTTTCAGTCCAACAACAATCATGGAACTCCAAGCAAATTTACCACTATATATTGTTGGAATGATGTAAAAAAATCATATCTTACAATACAATCAACATCTATTACAATATCTAATATGCCTTAAAAGAATCGAAATGGTCTTTTACCATAGTAATTTCTTGACGATTCATTTGATAAACAAGAACCTATCACATAAAAAGATAATAAACATAAATCATACGAGTATTTTCAAAATTATAATTTATGAATACCAATATGATGGTATAATTGCACTAAAAATGAACTTTATAAGACAACCTAAACGAATAAGCATCTCGATCATAGACAATGTTACTTCAAAATTACGGAGCAATCAGGAAGCACAACTAAGCCCTTTAGCCAGATGTCTTCCTTTGCAGCCTCTGTCAAAGCCATGTACTCTGCCTCTGTAGTAGATGAAGTAACTGATGGTTGCAAGGTAGCCTTCCAACTGATGACCGAAGTCCCCAAAGTGAAAACATAGTCGGTCATTGATCTCCTTCCATCCACATCTGCAGCATAGTCTGAATCTGAATATCCAGGAACTAAACATTCTGAATCACTTCTATAGATAAGGTCAATGTCTGATGTTCCTCTCAGATAGCGGAAAATCCGTTTGACTGCCTGCCAATGCTCCTTCCCTGGGTTGCCCATGAATCTGCTAACAATGCTCACAGCGTGAGCAATATCAGGTCTTGTGCATACCATGGCATACATAAGACTCCCAACTGCGTTAGCATAGGGAACACGTGACATGTGTTCCTTCTCCGTGTCTGACTGTGGTGCGAAAGAAAAAGAAAGATGAATGTTAGAAGCGGATGGAGTACCTAAAGGCTTTGCTGTAGACATCCCAAATCTCATCAGAACTTTCTCAATGTAGTTCTTCTGAGATAGGAAAAGTTTCTTTTCTAGACGATCTCTAATTATCTCCATCCCTAGAATCTTCTTTGCTGCACCAAGATCCTTCATGTCAAACTATGAATTAAGGAGCTTCTTCAGATCATTTATGGTACTCTTCTGCTTGGCAGCAATCAACATGTCATCGACGTACAGTAACAAAAAAATGAAGGAGCCATCCTCCACTTTCCTGTGGTAAACACAACAATCATATGGGCTCCTGTTGAACCCATGATCAATCATGAAGCTGTCAAACCTTTTGTACCACTGCCTAGGAGATTGTTTAAGCCCATACAAGGACTTTTTCAATCTGCACACATGATCTTCCTTACCCTGAGATATGAATCCCTCCGACTGGCACATAAGAATGTCTTCTTCGAGTTCACCATGCAAGAAAGCTGTCGTCACATCTAACTGCTCTAGCTCCAAGTCTTGATGTGCTACAAGAGCTAGTAGCACCCTGATGGATGTATGTCTTACAACAGGAGAGAATATCTCGTTGTAATCCACACCTTCCTTCTGACTATAACCTTTCGCAACTAGACGTGCCTTGTGCCTGATGCTTTCGTTGCTTGAGATTCATGTCTTTTTCTTGAAGACACATTTGCATCCAACAATTTTTCTCCCCTTTGGCAATTTGACGAGCTCCCATGTTTGATTCTTGTTAAGAGACTCCATCTCCTCACCCATAGCAGCAATCCACTGCTCGGATTCTGCACCAGATATTGCCTCCCTGTAAGTGGAGGGCTCTGGAGACTCTGTCTCCTCCGCAACATGTAGTGCAAATGCAACCATGTCTTCAAATCCGTATCGTTGCGGCGGATGTAAGTCCCTTTGAGGCCGATCAGTAGCAACACTCGGTTGCCTCTCCTCCGGTTGCTCAGCTTCAGGCCGTTTAGCAGCAGCCTGATCAGAAGTAGTGTGATCACTACTTGGTGTCAGTTCGAACTCCACCTGTTCGGGCACATCACTTGTCCCTGCATCAATAGACTTACTACTCGAGTGAAGCATGGAATTCTCATCAAAAGTAACATTCCTGCTAACAGTAATTCTATGCTCAGAAGGGGACCAGATTCTGTACCCCTTTACTCCTGCACCATAGCCTGTAAACACCCCTTTCTTTGCCCTTGGTTCTAATTTTCCTTCATTAACATGATAATAGGCAGCACAACCAAAGACTCGTAAAATAGAATAATCAACATGATTACTAGACCATACCTCCATTGGTGTTTTGCAACCAATGGCAAATGCGGGACTCCGATTCACCAAGTAACAAGCTGTATTCACAGCTTCAGTCCAGAATGCTCTACCAAGTCCAGCATTAGAGAGCATGCACCTTGCTCTCTCCAGAAGCGTCCTGTTCATTCGTTCAGCAACTCCGTTCTGCTGTGACGTATTTCTGAGGGTGAGATGTCTCGCAACACCCTCCTCTTTGTAGAACTCATTGAACTCTGACAAACAGAACTCCAGTCCATTATCTGTGCGAAGACGCTTTACCTTCTTAGAAGTCTGGTTCTCCACCAAGATCTTCCACTGCCTGAAGGTCTGAAATGCCTCGCTCTTGTGCTTCATCATGTACACCCACATCATCCTGGAGTAATCATCAATAATAGACAGAAAATACCTGGCACCTCCCAAAGATGGGACCCGTGAAGGACCCCAACAGTCGGCATGGATGTAGTCGAGCATCTCCTTCGTTCTGTGGATAGCTTTACTGAATTGCTTCTTGTGTTGTTTTCCCAACACGCAATGCTCACAGAACTCCAGTTTGGATCCCTTGAGATCCCCGATGAGGCCTTTCTGAATGAGGATATTCATCCCCATCTGACTCATGTGTCCCAGCTGCATATGCCACAATTTTGACTCTGATCTGTCGACTTGGGATACCACTGCAACAGAGCTGATAATTGTAGACCCTTGCAAGACGTACAGTGTCTTCTGCTTGTTGCCCTTGATGACAACAACCCCACCTTTGGCAACCTACATAACTCCACCTTCAACGTTGTACCTGTATCCTTTAGAATCCAAGACTCCAAGTGATATCAGTTTTTCTTCAGATCAGGTACATGACGTACTTCTGTCACCGTCCTCACGACTCCATCATGCATCTTGATCTTCACAGAGCCAATTCTTATAATTTTGCACGCTGCATCATTCCCCATGATGACGTTTCCGCCATCTATCTTCTCATAGGTGCAGAACCAATCTTCATTGGGAGTCATATGGTAGGAACAACCTGAATCAAGACTCCAGGTATTATCCGTTGTCTTCTGATCTGTGACGGTGAGAACCAGATCATCTTCAGAATCTGCGCTTCCATGAGCTACGGCAGCAACCATAGCTTTCCCTTTCTTCTTCGAGCATTCCTTCTTCCAATGTCCATGTTCCTTGCAGTAATTGCAGATGTCCCTAGAATTGTGATTCTTCAACTTGGACTTCTGCTTTCCCTTCTTTGTGTAGCTAGAACTGGCATGACTCTTCTCAAGAGTCATAATCAAACCTACAGCGTTAGAGTCCTGCTTGCCGGCAGTCATATGCCGAAGTTCACGCGTATGCAGACTCGCGTGAACTTCCTCTAGAGTTATTGACTCTCTTCCCACAATGAACGATTGAACAAAATTTTCAAACGATAATGGAAGAGAAACCAATAAAATCAAGGCAACATCCTCATCTTCAATCTTAACATCAACATTTCCTAAATCCAACAAAAATGTATTTAAGCGATCTAGATGTTCTTTAAGAGATGTACCTTCCTGCATGCGGAGAGAGAACAGACGTTGCTTCAAGAGCAACTTGTTGGTCAGAGACTTAGTCATGTACAGACTTTCGAGTCTCAACCACAGACCGGCCGCGGAATCCTCATCGGCAACCTCCGCAATAATCTCGTCCGTCAAACACAGCATGATCGTCGAGTACGCCTTCTCTTCCTGCACCATCAACTCGGACGGCTCGAGTGCCTTAGCCCGTTCTTTATCTAACGGTGCCCAGATGCCATGCTGCTTCAGAAGGGCGCGCATCTTGATCTGCCATAGATTCAATCCATTCTTCCCCGTGAACTTATCGATCTTCAGATTGTGTGATGCCATCTTGCTGGATGATCCTGACGGAACCTGAAGCTCTGATACCAGTTTGTTGCGAATGCGGAAGCAAACACACACAAACACGATCAAACAAGCAAGACGCAAACACAAGGATTTGCAAGGTTCACCCGTAAATGGGCTACGTCCTTGGGTGGCGGCGATCGGTTTCACTATATGGAGAAAGATGTAATACATAGGGTACTTAGAAGGTACAGATATGGGATGAGAAACAGGATCAGAAATGAGGGGTGCAATATCTGGTGGCATTGGGGTCCTTTTTATACTGCAACAGAAGAATACCATTTGTATTCAACAATCCATCCAAACTTCTCCCAGCCAATCAGAAGGTAGGACACAGATTACACATGTCAGCAATCCTAGCCCAACAGCTCTCAACCAATCAGAAGGCAGGACACAGATCAGACATGTCAGCAATCCTGTCCCAACAACTCCAGCCAATCAGAAGCCAGGACATGGATCAGCCACATCAGCAACCCAACAAGTAGTTAGGATTCAAGTCACATTAACACAAGGAAAACTTGTTAATACATATAAATTGAAAGGTTCTTAGAACTCAATGATTCATCCTAAACAACAAAATCTATATTTATGTTCTATTTAACGACAAAAATCATCATAAAACAAATGATACAATAAGAGATATCTTCCAAACAAATCCAGTGTAAACGATGTGACAACGATCAATCTGAATCACAATATTAATACATAAAAAATTTAAACACAAATTTAAATAAATAAATATACATTGCTCAAACACAAATTGAGACCTCGATAAATATAACATCAATGAGAAGTTTAGAGCTAAATAGATAAAAACATCCAGAACATCAACAAATAGAGTAATTTATTTGATATCTACACTATAGAAATTTGGTTCAATATATTGAAATCCAATCAAGTACTAAAATTTATACGAGATCAAAGTACATGTAAAGAGCTTATATAATAATATTATCAATTCTAAAGTAGCGAGACTGCGAAAACCAGACAAAGTTATGCGATATCAAAACCAGACAAAGTTATGCGAGATCAAAGTACCTGTATGCAAAAGGTAGGCCCCTCATCTCTACTCTTGTTGAAGTTTCAGGTTGGATTGTTGGATTTCTCCCCTTCGGTCTTTGGTTAT
This sequence comes from Ottelia alismoides, assembly GCA_037367405.1. Taxonomy (NCBI): domain Eukaryota; kingdom Viridiplantae; phylum Streptophyta; class Magnoliopsida; order Alismatales; family Hydrocharitaceae; genus Ottelia; species Ottelia alismoides. Next base: position 604,327 of record JAZKJV010005125.1, on the reverse strand, counting down.
CCTTACTTTGTGAAAGACTATTTACTACATTATGAAGATCATGAAGGATATCATTTCGATAAATTCAACACTTCCATTGAAAACAATTTTGTAAACATCATCTTGTATAACCAAAAAGAGAATAAACATAAGCTAGGAATGAGTCGACGAGTACTAAAACATTTATCATTTATGGTAGAAAATTGTTTGTCTGACGTAAATATATACATGAATCGTACATAGATATATTTCCATTACTCTTTCTTAACAAACCTTTTTCCTAATGTGATTGTAATACAAAGAGCAGTGATATATGATGAATCTATGATTCATCGCCTTTATTCTTTCATTTTGGCTAAAATCTTTGGGAAAATGCAGGTAAATACTCACTAATTTCAACTAACTAACATTCTAACCATAAATATTAATATTATATATATGTCACAATTATTTTACTCAAAAAATAATGAAGAGGAAAAAATAAAATAAAAGAAGGCTGTAGATATTATACATACAGACCGATCCTAACCCTGAGACCAGGTCAATATTGACTTGGTCGACAAAATAAATAAGTAGGGGAGATAAGGATTCTAAGTTATAAAAATATCAAAAAACTAAGACAACAAAAAAATTTCTTATTCATTTCCACCTTGTAAATATTTCTCATATTTTATTTATCATTTAGAAAATTCCAAATCAAAACATTTCCTTTACCAAAAATATTCATAAAAATATATATTATTTTATTAAATATCAGAAAAATTATTCAATACAAAAATAAAATATTACATGAGCCGAAAAAGCTGTAGAAGCCTACTTCCAAGACTCATAACTATTTATAGATAACTTCAAATGGACCAAGCTCAGTTTTAAACTTCGTTTTATTAATAATAATATTTATTAAAAATATCAAAAAAATATTAGAATAGAACGGGTGAGTTTTGAAGTTTGGGCATGTTGTGTATATGTATTAAATGTAGAAACTTCTCGTATTTTTAGTTAATTATCTATAAATCATTTTAACTTGATTTCTTTTCTAAAATTCTTCTAAAAATCATCATAAAAATACAAAAAATAATTTAAGTCAAAATGCTAATAAATCTTGAGACCACGAAGCTATTATTTTATTTTTCAGGATCTTATAACTCGATCCTATGAATTCTGAATCGGGTAAACACAGTTTTAAAATCTGTTTTATTTAATTATCTATAAAATGACATGATTTCACTAAAATCAGAGTTAATATGCAAAATGTGGGTTTTAGGACCATATTGGTATATATTGTATAGTGTACCGTAATTTAATATATATTATTTATATACTTCTTTAAGATTTTATTTCCAATTTAAATTAAATTTAATTACAATATTGAATTATTAATTTATTAACTAATATTTAGTAATTACTCAATAATAATATATTAATTATATTTTAATAATTAATTATGTATTTAATTATGAAATTAATTATTAATTTATTTATTGTAATTATTAATTTAATTATTTATGACTTCTTAATTATTTATTTAATCATCTTTTTAATTTTTTATTTTTTTCCTCTCGTTTTTTCTCTCTCCCTTTTTCTTTCTCTCTCTTCTTTTCCCCTTTTTTCTCTTCTTCTTCCTCGTCGTTACCTTCTTCCTCCTTCTCCTCTTCCTTTACCGGCGACCGCCAACTACCTAACGACCTCATCGTTGGGTTGTTCCTCCAACCTCCCAAGGGTGACCGGATCCTCCCTCCGATGACGCCACCACCTAGCGTGCTCCCCACGACTACTCCCCTATAAATACCTAGGAACCTCTTCAAGCTCGGAGATCCACCATTTTCACTACCTTTGGTTCGGGGTTTCCGAGAGAGGCACAAGACAGTGACAATCCGCACAGTCTTTCGTCGTCGAGAGAGATCGAGAGGGAGAGCCGTCGCCGGTGAGTACTTCGAGCCGCGTGGTATTCAGATTCCCGTTGTTGTTGCAATCGAGGAAACGACTAGGAGCTCAGCTGAGCTCCGTCCCCAGGCGCATCATCCAGTCTTTTTCTAGGTTATATATACTGATCCTCTTTTCCTTCTCTCCTCATCTCCTCCCCTATCTTCTCAATCCCTCCATTCTCTCCCCCATTCTATCTCTTTCCTCTGTTACTTCAACCAAATCCATCACTGATCCCTACAGTTCACCTTCTACATTCATGTCTAATCATCTCCGATCACATTCGGTGATTGGAACCTTTCTTCGTTCCTTTTCTGCTGCAAGGATCCCCTCGTTCACCTTTATATACTTACGATTTTGGATCGAGATCTTAAGCTCGAGTCATATGCTTTAATTCCAAGAAGAACTTCATCTTTGATCACCCTCTCTTGGAGGACGGCATCAAAGAGAATACCTGCATCTGAACCTTCATTGGTTGAGCTTCCTTCGAAACACTATCGTCGATAGCCCTTTTCCAGAAGAAGGAACTACAGCAACATATACGAAGATAGACAAAGCTTCACATGAGATTAGATGGCATTAATTAAGATCAGAACATAGCCATTGGTTATCCATAATCTATGTGTTGTTCTAAGTTCTGATCGGAACATACCAATTGGAGTTGGATAGTGAACCACATATATCATTGACTTGCTCCACCAACGAAGCATCTGCGAATTTAAACCATCAGTACATGGAAACTCGAAGTTATTTAGAGAACTTCTACCGTAAACAACGAGCAGATCTATAAACGAACTCCTTTTAAGCATCTACAACAACACGTTGCAACTAGAGAGCATTACCAACGTAAGATTGTTGCCCTAGTTCTATTTCATTAGTGTGATTTGCATCATCGGTCTAAGCCTCGTCGTCATGATTGAAGTCGTCATGACCTGTGAAAAAATTGGGTAAAAATAATATAAACTCCATATCAAGGAAAATCGCCCAATCAATGATGAATCCCCATTCATCACTCTTTATTCTTTTATTTTAGCTAAATATCTTGGCAAAACATCATGTATATAGTTGTAAATACAATAAATTATAAATAAGCATGCATTTGTTAATATCTATTAATTAGCATGTATTTGTGCAAAAATAAAAGAATAAAGAATAAAAGAAAAAGAAGGAAATATTTAGAAAAAAATTGAGTGACCTGAACCCAAGAGAGGGTTCAGCATGGGCCTGATTACCAAATAAAATAAGTAGAGAGAGATAGTACCCCTCTACCTTGTACAAATTTATCACTTATGCATATAATTTATTTTTACAAAAATAAAATAAAAGGGTGTTTTTATCCCCATGTATATACTTCCAAAAATAAAACAAAAATTAGAAAAAATAAATAAAAATAAAATAAAATTCTCTCTCTCCTTGTATATAATGCATGTATGTATGTAATATTACCTATTTATTTTAAACTTGTACATAACCAATAAAAATAAAATAAATTTTTTTACACTCCAAATTTTATGTGGTAAATAAATAAAATATAAAATTAGGTTATTGTGCAAAAATAAGAAAATAAAAATAATTGTACAAAAGACATAGGTATTTTATACCTATATATAACATGTTATATTGTATATACCATAATTTATTTTTTATAGAAATAAATAAAAATCTTAGAAAAATAGATTGAAAAATAACAAATATTTTCCATTTTATACATTTTTGAATTCAAAATCATATATTATTTTTTATTGAGTTTGTAAGTATTTTTGTAAAACTGATTTTCTGATTAGTCCACGGCAGAACGTGGACTTGGGTCATCCCCCTCTTTTAGGGCTTGACCCGACCCGACGTTCTTGCCGAACCTTCTTCTACAAAATTTCTAGGGCGGATGATGCCCATGCTCCGATCTTTTGCCCGCACCTTCCACTTGGATCCAAGAGCCTCGCGGATCCCTAGGGAAGTGTGGATCCTTCTCGGTTCGTACGCCCTCGCCTAATCTGTCCAGCTACCTGGGACGTCCTATAAAGTCTTCATTCGATTCCCCAGGTCAGTAGCTCGCACCGCACCTTTCTCTACCACCCTAGGATCCTTCACCTTGGTGACAACAACCGGAGGAGACCCTTGGTGATCGGAGAGGAGCGATGCAGCCGACACTCAAGACTCGCGGCCGGAGCACTGCCGCGACGAGCCTCCCCCGCCTTCCACAGCGAGATCGAGGCAACGACCACCATCGGCCACACCTCAGGATAACTTTAGGACCCTCAGGTATCTACTTCACCATTCCTAGATCCCTTATCTAATTCGTTCTTTCCTTTTCACTCCGCCACATCTCCGCCAGCTCCGACCGACCGGTCGGAGCTTCGTTAGCCACTCCTATCCGTTCCGATCGACACCCCGACTCATCGCCCACCTTCTTCCGCAACCAGATCATCCGAATCTTAGCTCGGGTAGCCACGATTAGGCCCTAGGTCTCGACCCTCACGTACGCCGGAGACCTCCTTCCCATTCACCGCCGCTTCCATTTGCTTTCAGTCCACTAACCCCGACCGGAGCACTCCTCCGAGTCTGAGCTTTATCATGCATGTTGTCGCACGCGTGGAGACCAACCAAATCGCCCTCAACCCGCTTTGCCGGCTCTCGCCTAGGTCTCAGCTACCGTCCCGGAGATCCGACCGTTCGCGAGCCCATCTGATTCGTCCACCTGACGCGGAGTGACCCCATGAGCCAGTTACCACCGCCCGACGCGGATCGTCGCCGGTGCTCTGGTGAGCATCGCCCAGGTGGAGTTATTCTAGCGCCTCTATCCACCGTTGGATCACTCCCCTCGCTCAGATTCCATCGTAGTCATTCAAAGCCTGCATCAATCAGGCCATTAGATCTGATATCTAACAGCCCCCGTATCGCCCACGTTCGCACCTTCTTCAGACTGTTGGATCTGCCAGCTGCCATCGCCAGAGCCGTCCGCCTTCGTCCATTCAGTGCCAGCCACCTGTCCACACCCACGTGCAGCGCACGAGTTGTATGGGGAATTTGCTCCGCTACCCCTGCATTTATTTCAGTTTCTAGTTTAGTCTGTAAAATAAAAGTCGTACAGAGGACCTTTTTGCATATTAGCCCATGTGGTTGTCTTTATTTGCATTTTAATCCTTCCCGTGTGGCTTCAGGTGCTTCGTCACATGTACTTGTGGGTTATTTGCAGTAATCATCCTGGACTTACTCTCTGTTATGATTTGAGTATATAGTTTTGGTATTTGTAATTATACCCCTGTGAATGGTGTTTTCCAGCATGTGCAAAAAATGATGTGAAAATTACAATTGGGGTCCTATAGTTTTTCCTCATGTAATTATTTAGCACCTGAACATAGTTTCCTTGTAGATTAGTCCATGTATGTTGTGTTTTTAGTTTTTGATTCAATAAAAGCAAACATTGTCCAAAAATCACGAGATTTTTACATATGGCTCCTGCCATGGTGTAGGAATTTTCTTGAATTTTTGGGTTTGTTTTGATTTCGTTTATTATTTTTAAAATTCAAAAAACCCGAAAATAGCTCATGTTTGCTTTGAAAAACTAACTAAAAATTACTAAAAACCCTTGAAAAATTCTGAAAAAATTCTTATGTGTTTGTTTTGTCGTGTTTTCATTTCAGTCCAAGTTTCATCTCATTTCCATTTATAAAACCTGAAAAAATTAAAAAAGATTAAAAACCTAGAAAAATCATTAAAAATTCATAAAAATTCAGAAAATATATTTTCTTCTTCTGTAGTAGGTTTTATTTGTAGTTTATCATAAAATTATTGTTAGATTTTATAGGCATTTTAAATAATTTTAACTTGTAGATCTCAGTTGTACACTGTTTATTGTTTTTGCTTTTATTTAATTTTTAAAAAATCGATGAAAATTCTATAAAATCTAGAAAAAACATTTGAATATTTTAAAAACCCAAAAAATATGTTTATTCTGAATTTTTGAGTATTTTTTAGTCTTCAAATAACTTGAGTGTTGATTTGCATTTGCCTTCTCCCCTTTTTCTTATAAAAAAATAAAAAACCACAATTTTTGATCTTTTTGGGATTCTCAACTACTTCATAGCGTTAGCAACACGTCCTCCTTGTATTCAACCCTGGTAGCTATACCGGGTAAAATAAAATAGGGAGACCGCTATTTGTGCTTGATTGATTGATTTGTAGTTTGGTGGTCCTTTTTGTTGTTGAGCCCGGTCCGAGTGGTTGAGGTCGCAACGACCTTTGATACCATTTTTGCTTAGTTGCTCGGGCCGCTCATCAATCAATCTAATCCAGTGCCGATGATTTGATGAAATCCTTTGTTATCAAGTAGTACATGTGGTGAGCTCGACAATGCCCGATCATTGAAGGGGAACTGCATCCATCAAACAAGGTTGTGAACCATCCACATGTCACCACCATATCAAGGCCGCCAACCCATCACTTAATGCCCTCACATACATGACATGTAAGGAGGGACATTTTTTGAGCATTTTACATTAACACCCCTGATATTCCATGATTTTTAAGCAGGTCCCTAACAAGTGTTAACACATGATCATCACATGTCTTTTGGCCAAATTACGGTTAACTACTCAGTCATTTCTCTATTTGGATATGGGTCCCTGTATAGCGGACGCACGTGACTAAGCACATGTATTCCTGGGCTATTGATGACCGAGAAAAGCTCTCACTATCGGGCCAAGGTATAAAAACACGGGTTATTGCAACCCGAATAGAGAGACTCAGTCAACAAGAAGATAAGACCACCAGATTAGAAAATAAATCAATAAGCACGAATAGCGGTCTTGCTATTTATTTAACCTGGCATAGCGACCAGGGTCGAACTCAAGGAGCACGGATTGGCTCGAAAGAGCCTACGAAGCAGACGAAAAGAATAAAAAGATAAAATGTATTTTTGGTGGATTTTATATATTTTTATTTTTTTGTATTTTTTTAATTCTAAAGAAAATGTAAGAAAAAGCTAAAAAGGACACATTCAACAATTTATTCAACACATCACATCAACTTAGAAAATTCAAATAAAATTATTTTTGTGTTTATTATAATTTGAAGTATTTTTGGTGATTTTTTCAGAATTTTATGATTTTTAGTTGATTTTATAAAAATAGAAAAAGGCAAAAACAATGAAGTAATGTGCAGTCAAATTTGAAAGGCTAATTAAAAATAGATAATTAGACAATAAAAATCTAAAGGTAATGTTTACGGAAAGTAGAAATAAAAACTCAACTATAGAAAGAGAGTTTATATTTTTTAATTTTATATAATTTTTAATGATTTTAATGAGATTTTTAGGGTTTTGTGATTTTTAGATGTTTTATAAATCCAATTGCAGTAAAAATTGGTCTGAAGTAAGAAAATACTAAAACAAACTAAACCTATTTTTTTTGTAATTTTTAGGTGGGTTTTTATATTTTTAGTTGATTTTGCAATTCAGACAGTAACAGAAATGTGTGTTTTTGAATTTTTAAAAATATCAAAACAACTCAAAAATATCCCAAAATTTTAGTGAAATTTTTACACAGTGGCAGGAGCCACGCATCCAAATTTCACTTGATTTGGAGTTTATTTGATATTTTATTCAACCAATGCAAGACACACAGCATACTAGGACCAAAGTGCAAGAAAACATATTTCAGGTGCCAAATAGCTAACACGTGTAAAAAGCCTGGGGCCAAAGTTGCAAAACGTCAGAAAATCATGAGGCATGCACGTGATTCACATTCACATGGACTAAAATGTAATTCCTATTTATAAAAATGTAAACAGTAACAGCTCAAAACTATAGGATAAACAATGTAAAAGTTCCACAAATCACGTGTCGATGCACATGTTCCACACAAATAGGGACTAATTTGCAAATAAAATAAACACAGGATCTAAGATGCAAAAATTCCAGAATAAAAACTACTGAAACTAATATTTACAAGACTAAACTATAAATGCAAAAAGAATAGGGGCCTCCGGTGAGCGGCGACACGTGGTCTCCGAGGAGCGGCGAAGGGGGTACGTGGGTGAGGCGGAGCGTGGGTCTCCGGCGAGCGGCGGCGGAAGAAACCCGAATTCCATGTTCCGTGGCGAACCAGGATGATCGAAGAGGTGAAGAAGGTGCAGAGAAGTCTCGTGAAGGTAAAGGGATGGTCGGACGAGTGAATCAGTGATCGGAGCGACGTGGAATGGGCGACGGAGATACGCGGTCGGAAACTTAAGGATTAGAAATTAAACTAAGTTACTGGGTATCGGGACTACCTGATGGTCGAAATTGTCTGGGGTGGAGGTCCTGATCATCCTAGGGTCCTTGCCTCGATGGAGCGACACCTCTAGAGGCTCGAGCTCGCCGGTGGCGGTGCGCGGCGACGATGGTCGCCGAACCTAGGGCAAACACCTCCAAACGCTCGCTGCAACACACTCCCGTGCTCACTGTCACTCGAGGAGGAAGGTGGAGGTCACTGGGGTCGAAGAAGAAGGCCAAAGGTATGGGAAGAGGCGGCTAGAGGTGACGTTTTATACTGGTAGGGGTCCGAGAAGATGGGAGTCGGGCGCGTAGATCGAGGCTCGGACCCCTAAGAAGAAGATCGGACGTGGATCATGGATTGTTCATCGATAGCCGAGCCCGAGGTTTGGGCAAATGGGAGGCGGATCACGTCAAGAAAAATCGGAGAAATCGGGTCGAAGACTGGGTCCACGAGAAGTGTGGTCCTGGGGGGGGGGGGGTTGACCGGGGGTCAACACTCCCCCGTGGATCAATCCGAAAATTCCAAACCCTAAATTATTTGTAAATTCAATTTAAAATAATAAATGATTTTATTTAAAAATATTTTCAAAATAAAAAATGTTTATTATTTTTCAAAGTATTTTTTAGTGTTTTTTATTTTTTTTGAAAAATAAACCAATGTATATACATAATATATTATTATATACAGGTATAAATATCTATGTATTTTACATTTTTATTTTTATTAGTTTATTTTTGTACAATTATCCCTATTTTATTTTTTATTTATTTACAACATAAAATTTGGGATATAACATAATTTTTATTTGATTTTTGTTGTTTATTTACAAGGGTAGAATAAATAGGTATATTTACATATATACATGGTATATACAAGGGTGAGAGAGAGTTTATTTTCTTTTTCTTTTTATTTTTCTAATTTTTCTTTTATTTTTAGCAATATATACAAAGTGTAAGGGACACATACATATTTTTATTTTATGAAAATAAAATATATACATGAAGGGAAAATATATGCACAATTATGAGTGGCCCTATCTCTCTCTCTCTCTACTTGTTTTATTTTGCGATCAGGCACATGATGGGCCCTCCCTTGGGTTCAGGTCACTCAATATTTATTCTAAATATTTCCTTCTTTTTCTCTCTTTCTTTATTCCTTTATTTTTGCACAAAAACATGCTTAAATATTGCTATTTACACAAAGCATGCAGTTTGACAATTTATCATATTTACAAGTAATTAATGGTATTTTGCAAAGATTTTAAGCTAAAATAAAGGAATAAAGAGTGATAAATGGGGATTCATCACCCCCCTATACTTTACTTTTGCTAGTCCCTTAGCAAACACTTATTTGAAAAAGAAGTGAAAAAGAGAAAGAAAAAAATGGAAAATCATGGTTGATTATTAAACTTTCCTTCATTAAATTGAAATATGGAGCTCAGTCAGACCTTTGGATTATTAATTTGTCGGAACCTTATTTGGACTTAAGCTTAAAACTCAACAGCCTCTAAGTTCCACCAATCTATGGTCAAGACTCCTCAATAAACCAGATCAGAACAAGTCTACATACACAAACTCTAATGACCATGAATCTTTCCTTGTACTATGTAAGTGAAATGTAGCTCCCCACCTCAGAAATGACAAAGAAACGACCTCCTCGACAAGGTAACTCTAATGCCTCAGTCTAGCAACTCTTTCCTCGAGGAGCGGGGTATTCCCTTCTAAGTTCAAGTACAACCGGCTCAAGAAGAGGGGGAAGAAGAGAATGGACCATGACCGGTGTAGCCATGTATCCCTAGGAGATCTAACAAGTGTAGCTGAGTCTCCCGCTGCAAGCTTCATGAGATGGTCATGTGTAACATAAGCTTTGCTTTATTTGACTATATACACTCCGGTGGGTATTTTATTTTCAATCAGACCCACCACTTTTTTGGAGTTTTTTCTTTCTTTGCACATTTTTTTGATGTGCATATGTACAACATATCTACATGGTGCTGCATATATACATAAGGAGTTTTTCCTCTTGAGCCAGTAGACTATCCCTCTTTTTAAGCTTTATTGCAACCCACAACTCCTGTCTTTAGACTTCATCACCACCAGACCAAGTTGAGACGCACTTCCTTCACTATAAGAAGAAGAGAGGTTCCGGCTATAAGTACTACTCTCATATGCTACCCCAAGCCAAAGGAAACTGCCTCCTCACCACCTCATTCGTGGAGAGCTATGTGTAAATTGCTGGTGCAAGTAAAGCCATTGTCTCTGAGAATCATGTGTGCGTTGTTAAGTGCTCTACTTATGCTCATCAAGATGACATATGCTCATAGCCTAGTGGACTCAAAGAATTAAATCCCAATGGACTTGAAAAGTCTTAATCCTAAGCCCTATAAGGGTCCTCTTAGAATTAGGTGGATTAAGGTCTTAACCAAGCTCCATTTTCCAAGTTAATTCCAGGCCAGTTTAAATGTCAACTATGATTTGGAAAAATTGTAATAATATTTACAAATATGCAAATTTTTAGAAAAATTTTTTAAAATGTGCAAAATTTTTTAAAAATAAAACATGGATGTAAGCATGAATGCGAAGTTTTGCAAAACATTTTCAAAAATTTACACAAGATCTTTGCAAACTTTTTGTTTTTCAGAACATTTTACAAAAATTTTGTACTATATACATAATTTTGATATCAAAATATTTACAAACTATTTACACTAATCATTTTTGCAATCATTTGTATAAAAATAATTTTTATAAATAGTTATTTATATGCAATAAGAATTTTATGTACAAGGTAAATTTTTTAAATTTTTATGGATTTTTACCCATTTTAGTTATTAACACACTCATACAAAGTACGAGTTATGGCTAATATACGAAATATATACGACACCCCCTATACTTAGCTCGAACGATGTCCTCAGAGTGAAGCAAGAGCGATGAAGAAGACATAACTCGTGCTTAGTATAGGGAAGTGAAAAGGAATGGTATATACAAAGACGAATCAAAGAATAGAATGAAGAGGACTCGGTGTTTCCCCCTATACTTAGGATCAATTAATCCTAAGTAAAAGCAGGTTGTACATGAAGGGAAATCCAAGTGGAAGGATGTACAGGGTCTACCCCCCCTATACTTAGGGTAAAATATCCCTAAGTATAGGCAGCAAAACCGAGGTAGAAAGAATGAAAAGAATTCCCGAGAGTCCTACACCCCCCTATACTTAGGGTAAAGTACACCCTAAGTATAGTAGAATCATAGATGAAGAAGGGGTGTGGGACTAAAGAATAGAGAGATATGGACAACTGGATCTATACAACTCGGAAGAATAGTGATAATCAGGCGTGAGATGCAATAGATGTGAGTCAAGAGACCACATCTCACACAAAGTGAATAGGGGCAACGTCAACGACCAGCGACTCATGATCTAGATCTGGTTTGAGCCGCTTCCCGTTAACACGAAAGGTAGCATCAGAAGACAACTCAAATATATCAATACTCCCATTATCATGTACCTTTCAGACCAGATAGGGTCCCTTCCATTTGCTCTATAGCTTCCTTGGAAATAAACGAAGCCTAGCATCAAACAACCATACTCTCTGTTCTGGCTCAAACTGCTTGTGGCTGATATGAGAATCATGCCACTCCTTCACTCTCTATTTATACTGTAGGATGCTCGAAAAGGCTGTATCACAAAGCTCCTCCAGGGCTGCTAACTCTACCCTCCTTTGATCTCCTACACTCGCTGGATCCATATGTATATCAGTGACTGCCCAAAGTGACCTATGTCTCAGCTCAACAGGTAAATGGCAGGGCTTGCCATAAACGAGGCGAAAGGGAGATGTACCCAAAGGTGTCTTGAAGGGCGTCCTATATACCCACAAGACCGAGTCCAAAAGCTGTGACCAATCCTTTCGGTCAAGAAGGACGACCTTCTGCAATATAGTCTTGATCTCCCTGTTCGACACTTCAGCAAGACCATTCGTCTGAAGTTGGAGTGGCTACTCGATGGTCTATGTTGAACTCGCTAGCAAGGGCCTTTACCTTGTCGTTGACGAAATTAGACCCCCCGTCAGATATCAACACTCGAGGTACCCCAAATCGTGAAATGATATTCTTCCTTAAAAATCTGCATACAGTCCTATCATCTGCGGTTCGGACGGGGATGACCTCAATCCAACGACTCACATAAACCACAACCAACAGAATGTACTCGATTCCTGATTCTTAGGGAATGGACCCATGAAATCGATGCCCCATGCGTCAAAAACCTCACAGAAGTGAATGGGTTGCATCAGCATCATATCACGTTGTCCACAAGTGCCCATCCTCTGACAGTCAGTACACCTCTTCACGAACTCATCAGAGTCCTTGAAGAGAGTAGGCCACCATAGGCCGGATTGGAGCACTTTCTGTATCGTTCTCCTCCCATAGTGATGTCCTCCTGTCTCAAGCTTGTAGCAATAAGTGAGGACGCTATGGTGCTCCTCCTGAGGAATGCACCGACGCCAAATGATATCCCCTCCTTCATGAAAAAGGACGGGATCCTCCCAACGGTAAAACCTAGCCTTCGCGAGGAAGGTCTCAAGTTTCTGCCTGGGCCAATCTTGTGGAACTTTCTTGGCAACAAGATATTTGACAATATCGTCATACCATGGGAGAGAGGCGATAGCAAGGATCGCCTCATTTGGGAAGGTCTCACAAATAGGCTCGATCTGCTCAGAATCCTCAAGATAATCCAATCGGGAGAGATGATCCACCACCACATTCTTGACTCCAGGCTTATCCTTAATCTGTATATCGAACTCCTGGAGTAGAAGGATCCGTATGGTCAATCTGTCTTTGGCATCCTTCTTTTCCATGAGGTACCTAATGGCGGTATGATCGGTGTAGATGGTCACTCTAGATCCAATGATGTAAGATCTGAACTTATCTAGGGTGAATACTAAAGCTAGCATCTCCTTCTCAGTGACGGTGTAATTCTGCTGAGCGGCATCCAAAGTCTGGCTAGCGTAGTGTATAGCAAAGGGGACTCCATCCCTCCTCTGTCCCAGCACGACCCCCACGGCAAAATCGGAGGAATCCGTCATGATATCGAATGGGAGAGACTAATCAGGCGGGTGAAGTATAGGAGCCTCTACAACTAGACTCTTGAGAGTCTCAAATGACAGTAGACACTTATTATCAACAAGGAAGTCGGTGTCTTTCGTCAGCAGATGAGTCAACGGTCGGGCAATCCTGCTGAAATCATGTATGAATCGTCAGTAGAAAACGACGTGTCCCAGAAAAGACTGTAACTGCCGCAAGTTGGACGGTGGATCGAGTTTTCTAATGGCATCCACCTTGGCCGGATCAACCTCCATGCCCCTGTTGGAGATGATATGGCCAACCGTCCCTTGAGTTACCATGAGGTGACTCTTCTCCCATGACAACATAAGGTGAACCTCTATGCATCGCTGAAGGACGCGGTCTAGGCAGTCAAGACAAGAATCGAATCTATCGCCGTAGACCGAAAATCATCCATGAAGACCTCCAAGCACTCCCCCACCATGTCCGAAAAGATGGACATCATGCACCTCTGGAATGTCGCCGGAGTGTTGCACAATCTAAATGGCATGCGTCTGAAAGCATATGTCCCGAAGGGACAGGTGAAGGTGGTCTTATCTTGGTCCTCGAGTGCAATGGCCACCTGATTATATCCGGAGTACCAGTCCAAGAAATAGTAATGGCTCTTCCCTTCCAGCCTCTCTACAATCTAATCAATAAAAGGCAGAGGGAAATGATCCTTCTTGGTGGCCTGGTTCAATCATCTGTAGTTGATTAGCCGAAAAACCCGACAAAGCAACTGAGGTAGATAAATCAAAAGCGGTCGTTGCGACCTCAGTCACTCGGGTGGCTCAACGAGAAAAAGATCAGACCACCAAATAGATCAGAACACGATAAAACTCAAGATAGCGGTCTCGTTATTAGATTAACCTGGTATAGCGGGTCGAACACAAGGAGCGCGTGATGGCCTTGCGGCCTACGAAGTAGTCTAAAAGAATAAAATATAACCAAGCAAATTATTGGTGGGTTTTTATTATTTTTATATTTTTTTGGATTTTTAAACTAATTAAGAAAATAAGAAAACAAATAAATAAGCAACTTGGACAAATTATTTAACTACTCAAAATACATTCAAAAATTCAAACAAAAATGTTTTTATGTTTTTTAGATTTTTCTATGTTTTCAGTTAATTTTTGGGGTTTTTTTGATTTTTATGGAATTTTATAAAAATCAAATGAGGCTGAAAATGCAAGACACTGTCCAGTCAAGTTTCAAGGGACAAATTAAAATGCAAAATGGCCCTAATAAAACCTGAAGTAATTTTCCTGTAAACTGTGAAATGCAAGGAAAATTTAGGCACTGGTTTTATTATTTTTGGATTTTTCAATTATTTATTAGAATTTTTAAGGATTTTTAAGGGTTTTGTAATTTTTATAGTTTTTATAAGTCCAAAAATGACCCAAATTGGTCAGAAAATCAAGCATAGCAAAACAAACAATATCTATTTTTTTGAAACTTTTAAAGGTGTTTTAATATTTTTTGTGATTTTTAGAACTAGATAGTAAGAAAAATGGTTGTTTTTAAATTTTTAAAAATAATAAAAATGCTCAGAAATGTCTCCAAAAATTAGAGAAAATGTTACACCATGCAGGAGCCATGTATCCAATTTTCATCGAATTTGGAGTACTTTTGCTATTTTATTAAAATCAAACACAAGGGCAAAACACACAGGGATCTAGTTGCAATTAAAATAAGTTCCAGCGGGGTCCGGTGCAAATTCTCCAAGAATTCACGCGCAAAACGCGTGACCTGGGCACTCAGGGACCAATTTGCAAGAAAACTTAAGTCCCTGGACTAAATAGTAACACGTACTAAAAGTCCAGGGGCGAAAGTGTAAAATACCCACGATATTCAGCACATGAGGAATTAAAACGTTCACAGGGGTATATATGCAAATACTAAAAAGATACTTTCATTCAAAAACACCCTAAAACTTCCGGCTCATACATGCAATTATCCCAATAAATCACATGTCGAAGCACGTGTCCCACAACGTACAGGGGTATAAAAGAAAATAAGATAAACTACCAGGTCCTAAGTGCAAATGTCCCAAAATAAAAACAACTACATGCGATATTTACAGGATTAACTAATAAAAGCAACAAACAGAGGGGCCTACAAGAAATTTACCCCTTATTATATCCGAGGGCTGGAATGGCGTCACGTGGCTGATCGGGCAGCTAGGAGAAGCGAGCGCTTCCTCGAGTAAACCCTCGCTCTGATCGACGGTAGAGGACGTGCCACGTGGGGAATCGGACGGCTATGGAGCGTTGTGGCTAAGCCTCGATGAGTCGACGGTCATGATCAAGCCTCCAAAGATCTGACGGTGATGGCAGCTCCTCCAATGGACGGATCTGATCTAATCTGGAGCGTAGAGGAAGATCGGACGGCTATGGAAGGTACTCCAAGAACTCGACGCCGGCGAGTTTCGTTGGACTCGTGTGCGCGCTGGAGACCTCCTTGGAGACCACTGATGATCGGAGAAGAGACGCTTGGGCCTCCCGCGTCGAAAGAGGTCCTCCGATGGTGAAACGGAGCTCCGGAGAGCTCAGGCATCACCGGCGGAGGTAGAGCTGCTGCTCCGGACTGTTCGAGCCCTCAGATGGGCTCACCTTGACCTGCAAAGCATGGCAACAAGCTCCTGGGTCAAGGGAAAAGTGCCTCGACCCGGTTAACGGTGGTGGAGGTGAACGGTGCGGCGGGCGAACGAGCTCCGGCGGAGCGACGACGATGAAGCTCAGTACCCAGTTCCTGTGCGAACTGGGGTGAATGGATGGGCGAAGAAGGTGCGCGGGAGGAGTGCGAAGGTGTGGGTCAATTCCGATGATCGAAAGGTGGGCTAGGGTGGTCGGAATCGGGACTCGTCAGCGATGGGTCGATTTGGGCGAAAAGCTAAATTAGAGAAATAGAGAAGGAAAGACGGCTACCTACTGGATGTGATCGACTGGGGAAGAGTTGGGGAAGCTCCAAGTCCTAGCCTCGAGGGCCGTCGATGCCCGAGGCTCGAGCACCACGTCTGGGCGGCGCACGGCGGCGCAAAGTCGCTGGATCAGTGGTCCGGTCGCTCCCTTCTCGCTGTGACACGGCCGAACGCAAGTTGTTACTCTCACGGTGGCTATGGAGGTCCTAGGGTGCTGTGAAACGATCCAAAGATGCCAGAAAATGGTGGCGGAGCTCGGACTATATATGCCTAGGGGTCCGGCTATCTGGGAGTCGGGCGAGAAGCTCGGAGTGCGGATCCCCAAAATCCACCCCGGGCGTAGATCAGGGTTGATCAAGGCCGGATTAGGACCCGGGGTAACGGATTTAGTGATCGGATCGAGTGTAGAAAATGTCGAGAAATCAGGTCGCGGGCTCGGATCTGGGGTTCAGTGGTCCAGGGGGGGAGTTGACCGGGGGTCAACATCCCCCGTGGACCAATCAGGTGCAGCCATTTATTAAAAATTTAGAAATTGTTTAATAAATAACAAATGGCCGAATTTTGAAAAAGTTAAAACATGAAAATTGTTTCTTTATTTTTAAACTATTTTTTGTGATTTTAAATTATTTTTTTGAAATAAAAATTAGGTATTTACAATATAGTATTATATATAGGTATATATACAATATTGGATTTTTGATTTTTGATTTTTATTTATTTATTTATGTACATTTTTATTCCAATTTTGTATTTTATTTATTTATAGCATAAAATATGGAATATTTTAATATTTTTATTTTATTTTTTTATTTATTTACAAGGGTAAATAAATAGATATATACAAGTATGTACATGGTATATACATAATGTTTTATTTTGATTTTTATTTTTATTATTTTTATTTTATTTTCATTTTTATGGTTTTTATTTTATTTATTTACATTCTAAAGTATAGAATATATACAATTTTTATGGGATTTTGATTAAATAGAGATAAATAAATAGATACATGATCTTATGTGCATGGTGAATATACACAAAGGAGGATGTTTTTATTTTATTTTTATTTTTAATATTTTTATTTTGATTTTGTATTTTCAAATATATACAGATATATGCAAGCTCATTTTTATTTTTAGAGTAAAATATTTTTATTCTATTTACAGGTATATTTACACACATGAGCTTCCTTATCTCTCTCTACTTGGGCTTTTATGCGGTCAGGCCCATGGTGAGCCCTCCCTTGGAATTAGGTTGCTCAATATTTATTCTAAATATCTCCCTATTTCTCTTTTGTCTCTTTATTCTTTTATTTATGCACAAAAACATGCTAATTATTGATTTTTACACAATGCATGCACTTTGATAATTATTTGTATTTACAGAGATATACATGTATTTGCAAAGTTTTTTGTAGCTAAAATATAAGAATAAAGAGTGATGAATGGGTATTCATCAGTAGTCCATACACACCCACCAAGAATTGGGTACCCGGGTAGCGATCTCCTCTCCAGACTCACTAACAACTGTGGTGATGCCCGTCTTCTTGGACACCACATGTAACAGACTGACCCATTTGGAGTCGGAGATGGGGTAGATAAAATCGGCGCTCCACCATTTCGAGATCTCCTTCATGACAATATCTCAAAGGTTCAGGTTCAGCCGCTACTGGAACTCACGCGACGGCTTCGCGTCCTCCTCGAGATAGATATGGTGGGAGCACAGGAACAGACTTATCCCCTGAAGATCGGCTATACTCCATCCTATCGTCTTGCGGTTCTTTTCAAGAACCCCCATCAGACGGGATTCCTGCTCTCCAGTCAAATCCACTGAGATAATGACTGGGTACATCTCATGCTCACCCGCAAGGAACCTATACTTCAACGATGATGGTAGTGGCTTCAGCTCTGGACAACATGGTGCTGGTGGATCTGGCCTCTGAAATGTCTGAGTGAATGCGGCCAAATCTGCATGGGAGAATGCGAACTCTCACTGGCAATCTGAATCTGGTGAAGGCTGCTCTAATGGCGTGTCTCTGCTCTGCGTGGGATTAGCCTCCTCCCTAGTTGTAGGATCTGTGGAAGTCAGGCACGGTATCAAATCATCAAACTCTGCCCAATCTATACCTGACTCTGAGGGATCTATATCATAATCACAAATAAAATCTGCCCCACGATCGGGAACCGGCTCTGCTGCCTGAGATGTATCTTGGACCAGGAATGCGCTCTCTAAGCTCTCCTCTGCTAGCATCTCTGCATCATGGAACTATGAAGATGAGAGGATGGTATGTGCTACTGGATCTGCCCAAACTGCCTCGTCATCTGTAATCACAAAATCGCAGTCTTGGTGGATGTCTCGCCCTACCTCTGTCATCTGCTCTGAATCTGAAGTCGGCTCTGAGCAAGCTAAATCTCTGGCTCTAGTTTGCTCGATCGTCTCTAATTGTATAATCTCACCCTCGACGCAAAAGTATATCTTCCCGCTATCATGATCGGATACCATCTTGGCTGTGGCCAAGAATGGGCATCCTAAAATGATGTGGGTATTGGTCACGGACTCAGAGATCTCCATGTCCAACAAAACGAAGTCCACGGGGAATTTCAGGCCCTGAATTGTGACGACAACGTCCTTCAGCAACCCCTTCATCCTCTTGACAGATCGATCAGCAAACTGAAGGACCGTCCTGCTCTGTTGTAGAGGGCCCAACTCGAAGCTGTCGAGTAGGGATGCCGGAAGTAGGTTGATCAAAGAACCGCTGTCTAATAGAGTGCGGTCGAACCTCTGCTCATGAATGTGGCATCTGGCATACGGGGCTCCTGCATCTGGCCTCTTGGCTTGCAGATGGTTCTGGATCGAAAAACATGTGGCACGAGTGAGCACATGGATCTCTGACTGGTGTTTCCGCCTCTTCCTCCTAACTGTGGTCATGTCTCTGAGTGATCTCTGGAAGAGAGGTATATGCTCCAAGGCCTCCTGTAGATTCAGCTGTATGTGAAATCGATCCATCATATGATGGTTGAACTCTAGCTGGTGGGACTTTTTCTGATTTTCTTTTTTCTGCCCCTAGCTAGCAGTCGAATCAGAGGTGGGGCGAAAGGGGGTCAGAGACAATCGGGGAATGGTGAATTTAGGGATATACCCTAGTGCTCCAACGATTTCAATGTCTAAAATTTAATGAAACTAAAGACTCATTAATAAAACTCGCCCTAAATCTAAGCTATCGGAATGAAAAAAATTAAAGAAAACCTAATCTAACAACTCGTACATGTTGGAAACAAGGAGCGGAGGAGATCGTTGGAGCGGAGCTCGACTGACATGGACCATCTTCCTCCGACCTTATTCTCGCCTTAATTCAGAGAGTGACACCTACCTGTCACTGAGGGGCTCAATCCTATGTGAATCTAGGGTTTACAATGGAGTCAAAGGGATCAAAATGAAAAAGGGGGTGGAGGTCAAATTTTATACAAGTGGGTTTGGGCAAAAATGATAGGGATATTGCGTGAGGAATGATGGTGGTTGATGGAAACTAGTCAACTGGAAAGGGTTAGGGTTGACGGGAGATCAGAATGGTAGAGGTCTCACAGAGGGATGGGCATTGAGGAAGCATAGAGAAATCAGAGAAGTCAGAGGTCTCGTGTCCTCTGATAAGAAGGCGGCTGAGGAGAGGACAGTTGACCCACTGGGTCTAACTTTCCTGTCTCTGGTTTGTCCATGTTGACCAACCAGAAATTAGGGATTCAGAAATCACTTATTAATTAGATATAAATAAATGATGTTATAAATTTTAGGTTAAAACATAAAAATGTTTATTATTTTATGTTGTATTTTATTCTAATTTTTATTTATTTTTACAAGTTAATTTATTACATGTTAATATTTACATGTATATACATAGGTATATATACTTGTATTTATCTTGTTTTATTTTTATTTTTATTTTGTATTTTATTATTCTATAAAATTAATTATTTATTTTTAACTTATTTACTTACACTTTTACATATTTTTAATTTTTTTTTGTTTTTATTTATTTACTTAAATAAGTAAGTATAGATATTATGCCGGTATATTATATGTATAGTTTACTTTTATATGAAAGTACATTCTTTGTTGGAATGAATTTTTAATGATTTTATTTTTATCATGTACATGTATTTTGAATAATATTTACAAGTATATAAAAATATAAAAAACCTAAAAATAAAGAATAAACATAATGAATATTTTATATAAGTATAATGCACAATGAGAGCCCAAAAGCCAACTATTGCATGTTAACTCTATATTTAATGAAATTAGCATCACTAAATAGATAACTTAATTTTATAGATAATAGAGTGTGAGTTTGTTCAATTTTGGGTCATCGTGGAGAAGATACAGGTATGTTTCCTTTACGGCTTTTATTATGTGTATGTCGGATATATTGTGCATTGTTTTTTATGACAAAAAATTTGAATTTTTTGTATTTTTATGTACAAGTTTAAAATTCAATGTTTATAAAGGTTTAAAAATAAGAAAATAAAACAGGTCCAAGAATGCAATTATTAGGATATAGAACTAGGTTTCTTGAATGTGTTCTTTGTATATTTGGTTTGCCTATTTCCTCCTACTTTATTCCTTGTTGGCCAAGTCAGTATGATGACTGGGTCTCAGAATCTAGGGTTACTAAGTGTATTTGACACTTCATTCTTTTTCTTTATTCTTTTATTTTAGAATTAAATATTGTATTTATATAGTATTTATGTATCAATTATTGAGTATTATTGTGATTAAATTATATATATATATATATGCATTTAGCTAGGGATTTAAGGTTAAAATGAAAGAATAAAGGTGATGAATTCATCAACGCCTCCTACTAACCACTTATAATATAATGACAAAAATATCAACTTTTCCATTAGTAGATGCTGCTAAATGGAAGAATCTAATCAACACCCATTAATGATAAATTATAGTCGAACTGATGTATCAGAAAAAATAGATGCTATCATAGTCATAATATCGACTAAGTTAGCATGTTGTAGATGAGTGGACCCGAACCCGTGACTTATCTTCTTGTGTTAGGGAAGCTATCTATAGTTGTAGACTTCTTAAAATGAAAGAATATCCATCCCATGTCATTATCATATGGTTTTTATGTAAAGGAAGCGCCTTATCAACATCATCTTTCTAGAGTCAAGGATGAAAATGCTCATGCATTCATGGATGAGGACAAACCCTCTACGAGCTACCATCCTCCGTGTCGTTGGTGCATCCACCTTGATTTGCTCATCTGTGTGCCTCGTTGTGAGGTTACACATCTTGACAACATTGTGACGTCTCCATTACAGGGGCATTGAAGGACTTTACCCATAGTCCATCTTCTTCTGTATCCCCACATATAGAGAGAGAGTGTGAGTGTGTGGGTGTAAGTATGTGAAGTAGTGAACTCCTCGTGCCTCATTCGGTGAGGGAGATAGAGATCACGGCCCGTGTGGACGAGGACATTATTCGCCATTGTAGGGAGTGGTGCCGTATCATGAAGGACGTCATCCTTCCCCACCGGCACCTAGTCGTTCCCCGACCGCTTAGACTACCTCTCATTCCTTTGCCTTACCACCTCTGCAATCTCAACCTTCTCCTTCCACTCCCTCTCCTTTCTCCACCACATCCCTCATGTCCACCTTCAAAACTCCAGCTACCCCTTTCTCCATTGCCGGTCTTAACTTTGATTTGTACCCTCCTCTCCCCTGACGGCTCCTCCCAACTTTATAATCATACAACCAACAATGGGATAGTCAGATTCAGGTGATTCTCAGATTCGGGTGAAATTTGTTAGGTATGTAGAGCAATGTTCATAAATTCAATCCATATGGTTGGATTTCTGACAACAATTTTGCAAGAAAGATAATGGGTATGGCATTCCCTCGTGCAGTTTGACCTATAGCAGAGGATCCAATCCCTCTTATCCATGTTCCCTTGGGAACAAATCCTCTGTTGTTACAACACCTACTGTAACAGTGGAGGTTTCGTTCCCTGCGCCCATTTCGAGCTAGTGGCTGAGACGTTGCAGCAGGTTAAGGTGTGATGGAGATGTTGCAGCTGGCGCGATGTTGGAAGTGGAACCAATCCATTTGATTGTGGGGGATGTAGGTAGAACCTCTCCCAATGCCAGATGCCTGCGAGGGTGTACTGGTGTAGTGGGAAGCATATGTTGGAAAAGCTCGGATCTTAGACGAGAGAAAGCTTCCTTCCCTTCATGGTATTTAGAACAATATTCAATTTATGCGGTTGGATTTTTTAAAGTAATTTAAAAAAAAGATGGGTAATTCAATCCCTGATGTACGTCTGAACTGCAGCAGAGGATCTGCTCCATGGATAATAAGCCCTCAAATACAGAGGATTTGTCTTTTCCATGGTGGTTTCTAGTTAATTTTAAAAAGAGAGAAATGGGATTGCTCCCTCGAAGTAGCCAACGGACTGCTCCCACCCCCATTTTCCTCCAAATTTTTTTATTTTTTTTGGAAAATAAAAAATTGTGTATTCATCATTAAATCCCTATAACATTCTATTAAAATTTCATCGAAAACAGAGACTCATACGGCCTCCATCCAAACATGGTCGATTTAAAAAATTATGCGACTAATAAAAAAATGACGTATGGATGGAGGGTCTAGAAGTCTCTGTTTCTGACGAAATTTTAATAGAATGTTAGAGGGATATAGTTATGAATATTCAAATTTTTATTTTTCCAAAAAATAAAAAAATAGATGAAAAATAAGGGTGGGAGTAACCCCGTTGGCTACTCCGAGGCGACCGCCCCAATTTTCTCTTTTAAAAAATAGTACTATATTTTTCTTTGAGATTCTTCTCTGAATACAAATCTACACGTTGATTAGGGACGAAACATGCAGCATAGACAGACTTTAAACAACGACCTCTCTGCGCAGTCAAATGCTCCAACACAGTTCTCTCTTATCAAACACGAGATCGATACAACTTCTGGAAAATTAAAAGAGTGCTTAATCATATATTGGCTTCTGTGATACGATCACGTGACCTTCTCCATCATCTTCTTGAACTCGGCGAAGCAGATCCTCCCGTCCCCGTCCTCGTCAAAAGACTCCACCATCCTCCTGCACTCCTCCAGCCCAAACCCCTCCCTCATCCCCAGCCTCCTCATCACACCCCTCACCTCCATCGGCGTTACGTACCCATCCCCGTTCCTGTCAAACACCCGGAAGGCCTCCCTCAGCTCTCCTAAGCTCGCCTCCTTCTCTTCCAAAATCCAAATCACATGCTGCCATACGAAACCCGGTGTACCCTCGTAATTCTCATCCTCGATTCCCCACATTCCCAGCCTCTTTAGCACCACCACCGCGTCATCCCCCGTCGTAAATGTGCCATCGTAGGAACCCTGATTGCCAATGTCGCAGCTTGATGTTGAGAGGACGTTGAGGAGTTGAAAAGGGGACTTGAGGAAGGAGTGGAGGGAGGATAGCAGCCTCGCTAAGAAATGGTGAGACGTTAAGAAGCACATCGTGCAAAAGGAACAGTTGATATTCACGAAGGTTCTACTTACGAGTGAGGAGAGGTATTTAAGCATGAATTTAGAAGCTGCACACGTCATGTGTGTTGCACTTTTCATCACAATTGTCTATTCTTTGTGTGAACATCGATGGCCTGACATTAATGTGGATGTATCATTAGATGAGCTGAGGAAATTGCGCTGGATTGGTGATGTGAAGGAAATTTCAACAGCTGATCGAATGTAAAGAAAATATGCGTGGTCTACGTACTCATCCTTTAAATAGACTTGTTGGAAGTTTACATGAAGTTTACTCCATCCGAGTGATTCGTAGAAGAACAGGATCTTATGCTATTAATTTGGATATCATGTCGCCATGCTGCTTACTTAATTTGCTGGGACGACTTTGGCGAAATACAATTACTGAAGCAAATCTCATGAGTCAGCAGATCTGGTAAATGCAGTACTTCCCGCGTCATCTTGATTATCGTGTAAAGCCAAAAGAGAAAAAACAAAGTTTGTGCAAAGTAGAGGAAAACCATCCAGATTTTGTTTTGATGTCCATCTCATTTCATGGATGGAACATGGCTGCAAAGGAGTCATCCGGATTGCATGTTGTTGGACCTTGCATCTTCCTTTTTTGCTGTCGCGTAGTGAACTTCATATAAAAGTTAGATTACGGCAGTGAAGACCCGAGGGAAATTACGATGGAGGACAAAACAATTATGTGTACAATACGGTAAGAAAAGTAGCAGCAACTACGTCACGTTTTCGTATTCAGATAGGAAGAAGGAAAGGAGTCGTGTATGTATATTTCTTTGATTCCTGGCGATTGGGAAGACTAATTGCGTGCCCTCTGAATAACTGGAGGAGGAAGGAAATTATTTGTGTCGTGAAACGTCAGGCACCGAGAGGAGTGCTGACATCAGTTTGCTTGATCACCACAAACCGAAATCCATTTTTTTGCATGATCATGATTAGAGATGAACATGACGTGGAATTCCATAAATGTTGCCGGATCAATGAAGAAAACGACTCGGTCACAATTAGGTAGACTGGGTTGCCACTACGGAAACCCTTTGTCTACCAAACTCCTGTTTAGCACCATTGGCTACTTATCTGATGTCATGCAAGGTTCCCAGAACGGATCGTATCGTCTGCTGTAGTGCAGCAGATGTTGTATTCGCAAGAGCCGTCCGATAGGGATTGTTCGACCGTCATGGGGGCCAACCATCACCAGCCCCTATGAGGGTCGTCCGATCCCCATCGGACGACTAACGCGAATACTATGCCTGTTGTGCTACAGCAGAGGATCGGTCCTCCCAAGGTTCCTGCGGTTGAAATTTATAAAATAGATTGGATCCATAGAAAGTTATTTTGGAATGGAAATACTCCAAGGACTGCTCGAGCAAGGGTGGCTTGGCTAAAATTACCCGCCCTAAAGAGATCCTAGAGATGCGCTTCTTGCACCCAGCCGTCAACTACCTTCCTTGTGCCCTCCTAAGAAAGGGTCTTATTGTGCCAATTCCAGGATTTTCATTGTTGTCCTGATGGTAGAAAAGGTAGCAAGCTTTACATGTTTGATCTCTCATCTCAAAAGAGTGCAACTCTCTATTGAAGAGCGTTGTACCTCATTGCAGGGAGCACTTCAAAAAGATTGTGACTTATTTCTTGTCGTGGATGAGACCTTCAGGGTCCTCGAACATTGTTTATGCGGGAAGAGTATGAATATACAAGTAGGGAGTCGTGCATGCTATCATGATGATCGTATTATCAGGTCACTAAGGAGAGTGGAGAGAATGAAAGTTGCCTTGTTGGCATCCTTAAGCCTCTCCAGAAGAGTCCTAAGATTAATTTCCACTTCTTTGGAATGATTGGTCCTTGATGGCAGGATTCTCGATCGGATCTTTAGAGTACCTAATATAACAATGAAGAGCATCCCTCTTAGTTGTCGACATGTCTTCTTACAGATTTTGATGACAACTCTTTCTAAAGTGATCGGTGAGCCAAGATCCATTTCTACATAGGTGATGTTGTTACTTCTTCCTTGATGTTCTTTGCAGGTGTTCTGTCCTCAAAACAAACGTGATTGTAGATTTGACAACAAAAAGTCTATACAACAACGTCTTATCCTTAGCTCACTCTCTACATGGGGAGAAGTCGATGGTATTTCTAAGCAAGTGGATCATGTGTTAAACGTGCATGTGCTTGAGGCTATGGACCGTAAAAATGGCAACTCTAAGGAGGAAGATAAAAAATTAAATCCTAACATCAGACAATGCCTTCGCAAGGTTGCATATGGCCATTTTACAGCTGCATTAAAAGTTTTGGCTTCCTCTATTGTGGCACCTTTCAATGGAGATACCATTAGGTATTTGGAGGCAAAATACCCTTGTAATACACTCTGCCGTATTATCCTCTTTTTGAATATCCTCTTGCTGCAAAAGTTGACATCGTTCTTGGGTATATCAAAAACTTCCCTAAAGGGGTTTCTTGTAGTAAAGAGGTTTGATGGCCCAACACCTCCTTGATGCTATGTGTGGAGAGGCGTCTGTTGTAGCCATGGATCTTTTACATGCCATCACTGTTGTGGTTAATTTATGGTTGGGAGGGAGATGTCCCTTGTGCATATCAGAATTTATAGTGTCTGCACTGCTTACAACATTGCTGAAGACAGACAACATCATTTGTCCTACTGTTGTCAGTACTATATAGAGGTGGCTAGTGTCTAAAGTTGATATGACATGAGTAAATAAAGATATGGAGGAATATCTGAATGTCTTCCAGTTTGGAGTGCAGGTTTCTGGTGGAGCTGAGTCTATTCTACACAATGTCAACAGAGTATTAGATGTTAGTCATAGCGATGGTCCTATTTCGATGATTACAGTGGATTTTTCCGATGCCTTCAATATGGTTGATATTCTGTCTTATTGCACCATGTGAGAGCGAGATATCCATTTATCTATTTACGGGTGGAGTTCTTATATAGACAATTAGCAAGATTATACCTTGGAGACAAATATATCTGGTTATTCGCTAGAGTGCAACAAGGTGATCCTCTAGGGTCCCTCCTTTTTTCCCTTGTACTTCACGCACTTATACATTATATCAGAGATACTTGCAAGTTACTTCTTCATATTTGGTAGCTTGATGATGGTACAATTATTAGGGACACAATGGAGGTAATTAAGGTTATAGGTATAATTCATTAGTATGGGTCAGAATGGGGTCTAGTTTTAAATACTTATAAAACTGAACTCTTTTGGCCTACATGTGATGGTAGGAAGCTCGCAAAGGGTTGTTCACAGCAGGTATTGGAAGATCTTCATTAGGCATGATGTTGCTTGGAGGGGCAGTTAGTAGGGATAAAAAAATTATTGAAGATTTGACCTTACTGAAGGCTATTAAAGCTGTGAAGTTGATGCATCTTCTTATTCAGTTGGGTGATCCACAGAGTGAGCTTCTTTTTTATCCGTGTGTGTATGGTTATAGCAAAACTTTATTTAGCTTGAGGACTTGTCAACCTATGTAGCTAGAAAATGTAATAATATTTTTTGATAGAGGCTTACGAGAGTCTATTGAAGACATTATTATTTGTGGAAGCTCCTTTTTTAGCGACCTCCAATGGAGGGTGGCTTCATTGCCCATTTGTCTTGGAAGTTTAGGGCTACTTTCAGCAGTTGAGACTTCTTCATAGCTTTTGTAGCTTCTAGGGTGCAATTCTAGTAGCTTCAAGATCATATCTTGTGATATAGTGCGATTTACAATATGGACGTAGTCTTTGATCATGCTCTTCATCGACTTCATAGCACGATTCCCTCATTCGGTCTCAGTTGTTTCTTTATAAAGGATATCGTCCCTCCAATGACCCAAAATATTTTGGTGAATATTTTTTTTAGCAAAACAATTGAGGATGTGGAGGTGAAAATTGAAATGATCATTAGACAAAAGGTAACTTTTTGGTATCTTCATGCTCAACGTGCTCAAGATTTTCTCCTTGTTATTCCTATTGACAGACTTTATATGCACATGTCACCAGTGGAGTGGCGTAGTATTCTCAGATATCGTCTCATGATTCCTTTATTTTCTTTATCATAGTATCCTCAGATATTGTCTCATGATTCCTTCATTTTCTTTATCATAGTATCCTCATATATTGTCTCATGATTCCTTTATTTCCTCGTATATAGTCTCATGATATCGCCTGATGAGGCATGCTTAGACACTTTTGAAAATCATGGAATATATTGCAGGGAGGTTCTAGGTTTCAAGTACAGACACCTGACAATAATCATGATGTCAAAAATGCCAATTCAAATCCAATGGATTCAAAATGATGTTATTGTGTGGATCGAGATTCTCAATCTTCTTATTTCTGTCTATTAAACAATATTGAAGTACTTGAAAACATTGTTTAAAATTGTCAAGATATGGGAGGTAGAAAAGCGAGATAGGAAGCCTTCTAATTTCAAGTCAACAAAAGGTATGTCATCAGAGGGGCTCGGCGTGCTTGTATTACTCTCCCACAAACCACAAGCTGCTCCATTTCACTTACCTGAATCGCTTTTGCTTTCTTTTCCTCTGGCTACTAAGATGTTTCAGTTCACCAGGTTGTCTCTTGCTTGCCCATGGATTCAACAACAGTTTGAAAGGTTGACCTATTCGGGAATCTTCGAATCTATGCTGATTTTCAACTCCCTGAAGCATTTCCTCGCTTACTGCACCCTTCCTGGTTGATTGTCAGGCCTCCTACTCACTGCATCAAGGATTTGTATCTGATGATAAACATGCTCCCTCGACGGACCCAAAAGGAGGAAAGTAGGTTGACCCCACATTTTTTGTATACTTTAAAAACGAAAAGCATTGAGAACATTTTCAAACACCTATAATAAGATTTATAAACTACATGATTATATAGTTCTAAGAAGCTTTTCTCAAGAATAGTCCACCCTTTGATCTATGAGCCAGAGCTGAGGTCCGATGGTCGAGGAATCAGATGTATGTCTCAGAGAGTGCAGCGAATAGTAGAGGCGCCAATTTTCACTCGTATGTGCATTCCCTCCTTTCTCTTGTTAGAGACGTTTTATTTGATGTCCTCAAACGTGTAGCTGTTGCTGTTAAGAAAGAGACGTTTGTGAACTTTTTAACTGATCCATAGGAGCAAAAGATCCACATTTAGACTTGTTGATATTCTGATTTTTGGATGGGTCGAAGAGACATACTTGTGTAAATCTGAAAAGAGTTTTCTCCCATAGTGGGGTTGAAGAGCAGGACTTTCACAATAGGGCATGTTGTCCTTAAAGTTGCCTCAGCAAATGTGGTGAAGTATGAGAAAGTGTGCATTGAGAATCATCATGCATTCATCCTCTTTGATTTTTATACTTTTGGTTTCTTAGCACTAGAAGTTGTTGAGCTTTTGAAGAGAGCCCAAAAAGTTATGAGCGGTGATATTATGGTTCTCAGGTTTATGGATATAGTGTTAAGAAGGATTGGTTTTGCAATCCAAAAAGAACTAGCGGCGCAACTTAATGCCTGCTTGTCTCCTATTTCAATGTAACTAGTTAAAGTAATATAGATACTCGTCTTTATATTATAACAAATAGATCCAAGTGCATCTTGAATCACTCCTCACTAACACTACAAGAGAAAATTCAGGTCGGTGCTTCCTTCCTGCCAGAGATGATACGGGATTGAACTCCGTAAACAAATGTTTGTATAGATTGATGGTAGATGGTGACATCAGAACAACTTTAACAAAAAAAAATGTTGTCCAATATTTTTGCCCCAGAATGTCCTTTTTCTTATGATTGTTAGCAATCATATTATGCAGGCCCTTTTTTATAAAAGTTAAAAGATCACCTCTGTAAATAGATGCTTCCTGTGTATGACAAACTCTGAAACTTACGTCCACCTATATGAATCTTGTCCGATTACCACTGAGATATTCCACAGATGTGATTCGGACCACTTGCAAATTAGATTCAATGAACACTTAAATTCGATTCAAATACGGGTGCTTACACTGACTCTTGGGAAATATTGTCAACGAAGTGTTCGATTTGGTTGTTTATCAGAAATGTTAGAAAAAACGTACGTCTGAGGATTGAAAATATAATCAAGGAGGCAGCATCTCAAATATGACTTTGATGT
Source organism: Ottelia alismoides (assembly GCA_037367405.1). Lineage (NCBI taxonomy): Eukaryota > Viridiplantae > Streptophyta > Magnoliopsida > Alismatales > Hydrocharitaceae > Ottelia > Ottelia alismoides. The sequence continues at coordinate 574,495 of JAZKJV010005125.1, read as the reverse complement.
AATTTTCCACAAGGTGAAGACATTATTATATATTCTTGAGAATTATTACCACCAGGAGAAGACATTTATCGTCTGAGAAGGTTCTTAAATTGGCTTCTCCATGTCTTCCAAATAAGCTAACGCCGATTTTTGCACTAAAGTGCTTCTAATGGAGGTTGTATCGTTATTGTGCGACCAATTTTTTGGGTTTGATTTGGTCTTGGCCGATCGTCTAGGCTATTATCTACTATAATTGTATTTGGGATTTTTTTGGTCACAATTAAGGACAAAGCCAGGAACCTCTGCTTGCTTGAGGGGGCCAAATTGTTGAGACTATATATATAATTTATCTTTGTTACTATTTCTCATTGTAATTATTAAAAAAAATTTGCAAGTGTATTTCACAAACATACCATTGTAAACTTACAATTTCATATAAAAATCCCAACAAATATTGTATTGACAAAAAGAGCCTTACAAAATTCTTCAAATCAAAATACACTTTCATTAACACGATGTTAAGTTATACCAATAAAATTAAGATTTTTAAATAAGTAATATTAAATCACTTCTAATGTAGGAATGTACAAGATATATATATACATATATAATTGCACTTTGATGTCCACGTATATTTGTGCATGTATTTGTATATTTGTTTTAAAATAAAGCTACAGATTTATTTTTAGTTAAAAATAATAAAATCTTTTACCTTTTTATATATTTGATATAGTTTATATGAAACACACACACACATATGTCTCTGTGTGTGTGTATTTTTTGTATCATAATAAGTCATTCAATTCATATAAAACACATTTCCTAATACTATGGCCTTCCTAACATAAGCGACAGTTTTCACTGAATTTTTCTCTTTTATCAAATCTCTGTTTTTTTCTTGTGATATTGCAAACGTTGAAGTGGATTTTATATCTTATATACAATTTTCTGTATATGGTAATACAACATTCATATTCGTCGATATCAACAAAGACATAGATGTAGATATAGAAATACTCATACGTTTTTCCATAACTGACCATTTATATAGCGATTTTGGTATCTTTTATATAATGATATTACTCTTTATACTCTAGATGATTATCTTAATAATTCCACATTTTTTGTTGAGTTTATTAATTTTTAAATGAAAGTGTTAAAAAGATATAAAATAGGTATTGCACAATATGTGAATGCTAAAAGTCAATTGCTAATATGTAAATGCTAATAGTCAATTGTATTTTTTAATAAAGGAAATAGTTTACTATAAAAAAATGAGTCTTTATGGATAGTTTTTAAAATCTATCATATTTCATCCATTTTAAGTATACAATAACAAATAGTATTTAATACAGAATAATTTTTATGTTAGAATTAGTGACGAATGTCATATTTATAGCTATATCATTAGTGAAGGATCGTATAGAGTGCTTATCCATCGCTATTTTTTTGAATATAAACTAATCGTCGCTATAAAAATTGTGGTAGATCAACGTTTCTATATGGACCACCAATATTGATGTAATAATATGTATTACATTTATCCTTAATTTCAAGTATAAAAGATCATTTCACACTGAAATAATAGATATCATTAACAATTTAAAAAAGGACATTATGGTGATGAACTAAAAAAGATCACTATATAGTTACTTTGTTGTTCAGGTTATGTGCAACATCTAGTTACGTAAAACATACAAATGTTGATAATTATATTATTGCATTAATGTCATATTATTGATTTTTTTATTCGGAGATGGGAGGGATTGGGGATGTCGTCAGACGCATACAGATATGGATATATGTGTTCCCATATCCGTATCTGTTTTTAAATACGAATGCAATGCATATATAGATTGACAGATGAAAAGCATGCTACCATATCCGTAAAAGATGGATATCAATATAAAACGGATACTGATCGCATATGAACAATATTATAAATAATCTATATATAGCATAAATATACATGTATTGGATGGAGTACAAATAAATAAATATACTAAATATGCTTATGTTTTAACAATTATACCATATATGATAAAAGAAGGTATGCAATTATGTTATATAAAGTTATAAATAAATGTACAATTATATTTAGGGTAAAATGGAGGAAGCCCCCTAGAGGGAGCTAACTTGGCTTCCCGACACATTTTCTCCAAATTTTTTATTTCTAGAAAAATGAATGCATGAAAATTTATCACTATATCAATATATTATTACATTTAAGTTTTGTGAGAAATAGAGACTCTTACATAAGGTTTTAAAATCGGTCCGGACATTGAATTGGTCGGTCGTCAGTTCGGTCCACAGACTGTCAGTCCAAATAGGTTGGACGGTAATAATGTCAGCATGACATCATTATTCCTATCAACTCAGAAAAAACTGACGGGCTTAATTTACTGGCCTGACTGGTCGAATCGGTTTTTTCAACAAATAAAATTGGATACATATATGTAAGTATCTATTTATATATCAATGAAATAATAGTTTAAAATGTCAAATCTTTCAATAGAATAACATGATTGCCTATTTCAAATAAAACTAGACAAAAATTAGCCACATTTTCAAGCATTATATATGAATACAGTATTGTAATCATTTATTTATAGTTACTTCTTGAATAATACTCTAAGAAAGTAATGGCACAACTTATATTTTAAAAAAGAGAGGGATGTAACTAATATTGCAGAAGTTAAGAAGGGTACAAGTGATAAAAACTTTATTAGTTAATTACTTAAACCTTTATTTTTTTGAAAATTTATCAAATCAATAAAATTGGATCAATCCGGACCAAACCGGTCGCGACACCCTGGTCAAATCAATCTGACCACCAGTTGGACCTAATTTTTTATTTTCTTATTTTTTGAAATAAATTACATAAAACGGACCGAACCGATCAGGTCGGAGCTGATTCTCGATCCAACCGGTCTAATTTTTAAAACCTTGCTCCTACGACCTCAATCTATACAATCATTTTTTTAATGGTCGTAGAATTATTGAAAGTTATTGTCTGGGTGGAGTTCATAGGAGTCTTTGTTTCGTAAAAATTTGAATGACCTAATATAGAAATATAATAATGTAAATCACGAAAGTATTTTTAAAAAAATTGAAAAAAATGGGGAAAGTAGGATGATAGGAACCAAGTTAGCACCCCTTAGGGCCAGCCACAGTTTACCCAATATATAAATAGATATATCAATTCAGATATAGATTTTTGTTGATATGAATGCGATAACGATATTTGTATCCATTTGAAAACAAATGTGGATACATATATACGATAACGGATCAAATACCGATATATCTATATCTATACAATTTTCTAAAAGGGAGATGTGGGGCAACTATATACAACTTATTATTTTTCATAGTTAACTATGTCGTGTATAAATCATATTCTATTATAATAAAATATAATACATAGAACGAATTAATTGGAAGACATGGTGTGGGCCCCCTTCCGCCCCGCCTTGTCGTTGTCCCCCGGTCGCAATCCCACCCTCATCTATGAGGATTAGCTCTAAAAACTCTGGTTGTGAGTAACATAAACACTTTATAGGTGATTAGATAATATGATGAATGACCCGTAATCATTTCTTTCAAAAAAAATTACAGAAATCTTTTGGATGATGGACTTGGGTAACTCTAGTAAAGAGCCGCTTGTCCCCATCTGTAAAGGTCTTAGCATGCAGCGCGTTGGATTCTCCATCTTGCTTTCATGGAACATGGAGCTAGATTATTTGCAAGGAAGGGAGGAAACCACACAGATGGAGGACAGAGGAATCCTCACCCAACTATATATTGGAGATGGATCTGATCAAGTACCACACGACTAGAACCACAATCGAAGAAGAAAAAACGCACAATCGCACAAGACAAGGATTTATAGTGGTTCGACAATGTGCCTACTCCACTTGCTTACACCAGACTCTCTCTACTATTGCTTGAATGATGTTTTGGATACAATATGTGGTGTTATAGGGCTCTAATGAGTGAGGAATTTCATCGGTCTTGCATTCCACACAGGACGGGAGCGCAATCGCTGAGGTGACCGACAAAAGATCTCAATCGATCAACAATTAACCCACAATAAATATCAAGCAGTGAATGGAAAAAATGTGGAGCTAAAATTTATTATAACTCTGCATGCAAATGTGTATAGGTGTAAGCACAAGTAGAGGTCGAACACTGGGAGCAAATGGTTGGGAGCAAAAATATGTGCACAAAATTATTCAATTCTTTTCTTGTCCATGTTACTGTTTTCGTGGGTTTTTCATTTTATATTTATTTTATTTTATTTTTTGATTTTATATTTTTTATTTTATTTTTAATTTTATGATTTTGTATTTTTTTTTGTATTTTTTATAAAAATAATACCTATATAAGGCTTTATTTACATAATACATAGAAATATATTTATAACTATTATAAAATATAGATAAAATTCATAAAATAGATTATTTTTTGGTTTTTAATATTTTTCTATTTTTTTATTTTTCCAAAAATTTTTGTTAATTTTTTTATATTTTTAAAGTCAAAAAATATCCCAAATATGGGATTAATACATAATCTGAAATAAATTTGGATTTTAAAAATAATAAATAAGTCCCAAAATTACCCAAACTAATTTTAATACATAAATAATAATTTGTAGCAAATATAAAATAGAAAAACATATTTTTTATATTTTGTAGATTTTTTATATTTTTTGTTGGATTTTGGAGCTTTCTATTTTTTCTTAATTTTCTTTTTATTATTTTTAGCTTTTTTGTTTTCTGGACTCAATAATTATCAAAATATACTAATTTTTTTGGAATTTTTAATTATGTTTTTATATTTTTTGTATTATATAATTTAAATAGGGCAAAAATGTGCTCTATTTCATTTTTAATAAATAGGTTAAATGCAAAAGAATGTCAATTAAAAATATGGTCCTCATGGACAGAAAGAGATTACAGTCAGTTTGTAATAATCGAGGGACATTGCTTCTTTGATCTGAACCAAGGAATCAGTTAGATATGATGCAAAATGGATCTTGTTCCATCATTGATCGTAGATTTTTATATGAAAAATACAAAAGGAGTTTGAAGAAGGGGACGGGGTTGTCGACCCACAACAGATAGAGGAGGATTTGAAAGTAGATGACATGAAGCATTTATCCCTATTTTTATGGATTTTTAGGAGCACGTAGATATTTCAATTAAATAAATAAAAATACAAAAGTTAGTGTCCTAGCAGGGGCATAAGTGCAAATAAAGTAAGCATCAGGTGGCCACAGTAAAACAACATTTATTTAATTTTTATGAACCATTTTATAATATAAAAAATTGCCAGGGGCCTCTGTGCAAAATTATATCCCTCGCGTGGGACTGCACGTGAGGCTGGGAAGGACCAAATTGCAATTACAATAAAGTACAAGGGTCCATTTACAAAATTCCCAATTTTATTTACACATACTATTTTATTTACAATATCAAATAATAATTACAAGTAGCAGGGAAGATATGCAATTTACCCAAATTACGCGCGAGCGGACGGTCTGTATTTCTTCACTAAAACACGTGGTGGCACCCGATGGCGCGATGACGCATCGCAGATAAAGGGTGCAAATCTGATCGTGGGCTCCACTAGACGGCTGAGATGATCATTGGGAAGACGATAGAGATTAGAACTGGAAGGCCTCTACAATCCAACGTCCACTGCTATTGATGAATACCCATTCATCACTCTTTATTCTTCTATTTTAGCTACAAAAACCTTTGCAAATACATGTAGATATGTGTAAATACAAATAAATACCAAAAGCATGCATTGTGTAAAATCCTATAATTAGCATGTTTTTGTGCACAAAATAAAAGAATAAAGAGCAAAAAGAAAAAGAGGGAAATATTTAGAATAAATATTGAGCAACCTAACCCAAGGGAGGGCTCAGCATGGGCCTGACCGCATAAAAGCCAAAGTAGAGGGAGATAGGGGCTCACATTTGTATATATTTGTAAATAAATAAAACTCTATATTTTCCTCACCCAAAAATATACTTGTACATATTGTGTGTATACTCTATTAGAAACAAAATAAAAAGATAAAAAAATCAAAAAGTCAAAAAATACCCTTTCACCATGTGTATAGACCATCATCTTGTATTTATTTAACCTTGTAAATAAATTCAATTATTTTCAAAACATTTTGTAAATATTCTATGTTACATTTTGTAAATAAAATAAATAACAAGAAACAAAACAAAAATCAAATAAAAATTACAAAATTGAAAAGACAAAAATACATTGTATAAATACCATGTATATAAATATATTCATTTATTTATTTCACCCTTGTATATAAGTGATAAAAATAAAATAAAAATATTCTTTTATTCCTCATTTTATCTTGTAAATAAATAAAATACAAAATGAGCATAAAAACACATAAAAATAACAAATAAAAAAATCAAAAATAAAAATCCATGTAGTGTACATATACCTATATATAGCTACCCTATTTTTTATTTCCAAAAATTAATTAAAAATCACCAAAAAATAGAAAAAAATAAAAGAAAAATATTTCATGTTTTGAGTTTTATTTAATTCGACCTATTTCTGCCCTAAAAAAATAAAACAAAAATAGCACACACGTGGCCGCTCCTGATTGGTCCACGGGGGACTGTTGACCCCAGTCAACTCCCCCGCGGACTCCTTCCTATTCTGGCCGTCGCGCGCCGCGCCTCCTTCGCCGATTTTCCCACGCGCATCCAGGCTGTCCCCCACGCATATCTCGAGCCCGGATTCTTCGCCATTCATCCCTCTCCCTCGCCGGATCTTCCGCCATCAAATCCACGCTTTCCATCGCCGTCGAGCCTCAACCCTAATCGACGCTGTCACTCTATATATTTTCACCTCCGCCGCCTTCGCGCCCCATCTTTGGCCCTTCTCTTCCTTCCCAGTGACCTCCATTGGCTCCGCAAGAGTGACAGCGAGCGTTAGCCCTTGTCGCAGTGAGGCGAGGAAGCGTATCCATTGATCCGGCGAACTCCGCCGTCCTTGCTCCGCCGCCGGCGTTGAGCATCGAGCTTCAGGCCTTGACGCCCTTCGAAGCTACGACCCGGAGATAGCCAATCTCCAGCACAGTCTCCAGCATCCATCAGGTACCCTTAGTTCCTTTTAATTTCGTCTAATTTAGGATTTCGCCCAAATTTCATCTCCGACGCATCTCTCCGATTCCGACCACTTCGCGTATCATCTCGACCATCCGACCCTACCATCACCTTCGCCATCTCCCCGCGCACCTTCTACACCCGCGCACTCAACCCAGATCGCACAGGATCTGGGAGTCGAGCTCCACCGCCGTCGCTTCGCCGGAGCTTTTCCGCCCCACCGCACCGTTCACCTTCACGCTACCTAACCGGGTCGAGGCACTTTGCCCTCGACCCGCGAAGCTTCTTGACCACTTTGCAGGTCCAAAGGAGGTGTCTGAGCCTCCAGTCCATTCAGCCAGGAGCTTCGAGCCACTAGGCCTCGCCGGAGCCCCTCCCGGGCTCGGTTGGGTCCTTGGCCACCACCAGCAGCTGCGCAACCTCACGCCGGATCTTCTCCGACCTTCAGGCGCAGCAGAGGAGGACCGGAGCGCACGCAGGACGTCGGCGAAGTTCGCCGGCGTCGAGTTCTTCCTCCATCATCCAGAGCCGTCCGATGACGCTCCAGCTCCAGTTCTGATCCTGAGCGTCCATCCTTGAGGAGCAGCAGCCGTCGATTCACCCGAGGAGCGCATCTGGACCGTTGCAGCCGAGGAGAGAGGCACCCGAGCCCAGCACCGCTTGATCTTCCACGTGGCCTCTCCCTCCACCGTCGATCGAGTCCAAGAGCCGAAGAAGTAAAGCGCCGCGCATCCCAGCCGTCAGATCACCCACGTGGCGCACATCCGACCGTCGGTTAATAAAGGGGTAAATATCGTAGGCCCCCCTCTGTTTGTTTTATTTCTTTTTAGTCCTGTAACTTTCAAGTCAAGTTGTTTATTTTCTGGGATATTTGCATAGAGACCCTCGCGCTTAATTTTATTTGCATTTATACCCCTGCCAGTGGAGACCCACGTGCTTCATCACGTGTTTTGTTGGGTTATTTGCAATATATGCCTTGTAGTTCTGGATGTTATTCATTGAATGAAAAGTTTTGTTTATTTGCATATATACCCCTGTGAGCATTGATTTTGCACATGTGCGAATTATTTTGGGTAAATTGCATATAAGCCCCTGGACTTTTGATACGAGTTATCAATAGGTCCTTGGAACTTATTTTTATTACATTTAGGTCCCTGTGTGCCCCAGACACGTGCTTGGCACGTGACTTCTTGGTTTTTTTGCACCAGGACCCCAGAACTTTTGGGTATTTGCACTTAGGTCCCTGTGCACAGTACCCCACCTTTATTTTTGAATAAAATATCAAACGACCTCCAAATCCAATGAAATTTTGACACATGGCTCCTGCCATGGTGTAGGAATTTCTATGATTTTTGGGGACATTTCTGATTTCATTTATTATTTTTAAAAATTCAAAAACCCATATTTTTACTACTGTTTGACTTTAAAAATACCAAAAAAATATAAAAACTCCACCAAAAATTCTAAAAAAATTAGGTAATGTTATTTGCTTGTTGATTGATTTTCTAGCCAATTTTGGCTATTGTCCATCACTTAAAAACCCTAAAAATTGAAAAACCCCTAAAAACTCATAAAAATTGTAATAAATAAATTAAAAATCCAAAAACAATAATTAAGGTGCCCAAATTTTCCTTATTCTTCATAGTTTATAGGAAAATTACCTTTAGGGCTTTTTGAGATCCAAAATTATTTTATTTTTGGGTCTTAAGCCTTGCTGGACAGTACCCTATTTTTGTCGCATTGTTTGATTTTTAATAAATAATTTACCCATTAGAAAAATTCCAAAAATTCACCAAAAACAGTAAAAAACCTAAAAAACCTAAAAACCATTTTTGTAGAATTTTTGCATCATTTTTGTGTGTTGTATAAATTGTTGAAGTTGCCTTGTATTTATTTTCTCTCACTTTCTCCTCTTTTAAAAAATCTAAAAAAAATATAAAAAAAACAAATAAAAACCATAAAAAAGACTTCTTTGGATTCTTGACTACATCGTAGGCCGCAAGGCCAATCTGTGCTCCTTGTGTTCGACCCTGGGAGCTATACCAGGTTAATCCTATAGCTAGATCGCTCTATTCTGTGTTTAGTTGATTTTATCTTATTCGAGTGGTTGATTATTTTTCTTGATTTACCTAGTCTGATTGATTGAGGTCGCAACGACATTGTGATGTATTTTTAGACCTTTTACCTCTGTCATTCGGGCGGTAAACAGAATGGCGCCGTTGCCGGGGAGCACGGCTTTGTAGTCAGTTTTCATTCTTCTATTTTTGTCTCTCTAAATTATAACTGTTTTCTGACACTCTCTCTTTCTAATTTTTGTGCGAGGTACTACGTGGAGATCTTGGAGTACACTTTTTGAGGACCCGCACGGGAAGAAGAGCAGGAAGAGAGAGAGAGAGAGAAGAAATTTTCTATTCAGAGAAAGAGAGAACATTATTCTTGTTGTAATAATTTAGGACTTGGACTTTGGACATTTGTGGACATTTGTACTTAGCGGGTCTGTTTCGCCGAGCACCGGTGTGCTTGGGGGACCCATCTGGATTTTCGCGGCTTTTATCGTGGTTTTTATAGATAGCTGCCTTTTCCGGTGTTTCTCGCGGTTTTAGCCCCTAGAGATAGGAATTTTGATTGATTGTGACGTAGATTTTTAAGGCCCAACACCTAATAGAATATCTGTTCCTATAGAACGTAATTGGACCTTAATAAAATTCACTGAAAAAGTTAGTTTAATTGGATTTGAGACCACGTGCCGTGAGGAGTCACATACAGCGCTGGCAGGACCCGTTGTGGCGAGCACCGAGTGACTCCCAAGATCGGACTCCGGACTCGATTCGGTTAACTAACTATTGTTCTTCACGATCAATAGAAGTTGCTCATCTAGGATTCGGTTTTTCCCGCTGCACCATTTAGGTAGTTTTATTCTGTCTTTAAATTCTGCGCGGATCACTTGCATGTAGAGTGCTGGAGACAAGGTACGCATTTCTTTCTCTGCATGCATCATTGATTTCTTCGCGCATCGGCTTTTTCGTCTTCTCCCTCTGTTTTTGACTTAATCATCAGGAGAATCGGAAAAACCGTTAGGCCGCTTGTATTTATTTTGAAAAAATTAAAAAGAAAAACAAAAAAATTGGGACTGGATAACATTATTGACCCTAAAAGACACTCACATTAAAAATTTGTCTTGGGGAGAGCAACCCCCTCATTGTTTGGTTTGATTGTGCGAGAGAGTGACCCGAACACTAGGTAAAGCCCTCCGGTGCTCATCTCGACTGATTACCGACTCTTCTGTGCGGGACAGTCGGTTGAGAGAGTATCGGGTATCCTAACAGGTCACGTAATCGCTCTGATATCTTGTATGTTCACCAAATAAAATTGACAAGATAAATTGACCGATCCTTCACGGTCTTCAGATTGTGTTGCGTTGGTGAACCAGGGGTTTGCTTGCTATCATATTTTCTCCAGATCCCAACCGCCCAACTCGCCAAGATCAAGATGATGGGTAGACGATCTCTTAGGCAGCCTCTGGCTGCACCGCTCTCAGGCGCGTTTACTCCATCATCTAGGTTGGCCCGTGAGAGTCGAGACCAGCTCTCTGGGCCCGAGTTCGATTCCACCCTGTTCCCCCTCGATCCCCTTTCTTCTGCTACTGAGAGACATGAGCCCGAGGAGAGACGAATTAATTTGACAGAACCTGAGTTAGGCTCATCTGATTTTGCAGACATCCCTATGGCTGGAGCCGGAAGTTCAGACGATCGCCAGCCCGAACATTTTGTCTTAGACCAGGGGGCGATCAACTCCACCCTGATCGCATCATTAGAGACGGTTCAGCAACAGTTACGCGATCAGGGGGCATTCATGATAGAGATGAGGAGGGAGTTGGAGAGACTCCGAAGAGAGCGAGATGAGCCGAGCGAGCCGGAAGACATCCCTGATGCTGATGCAGAGGCAGCAGCCGCAGCAGCAGCAGCCGCAGCAGCGGCAGCCGCCGCCGCAGCGAGACCGATGCGGGAACTTCACAACCCTGGATCTACACTGATGCACCAATGGGTGGTGATTCCTGCTATCGTGGGGGATTTCAAGTTCCCTCCGAACACCCTGCAGATGCTTCCTCATTTTCACGGACTCGCCACTGAGGAACCCCACCTCCATCTCCAGGAGTTTTTGATGATCTGCAGCACTGTCCACGACCGTCGTGTGGACCAAGATACGATTCGGATGATGGCCTTCCCTTTTTCACTGGCAGATAGAGCAGCCGCCTGGCTGAAACATCTAGGGAAGTTTGTATACACCTGGGAGCAACTCCGCACCGAGTACTTGAACAAGTACTATCCACTCGGGCGGACGAATGCAGCAAGGTCCCTGATCAACAACTTCTCCATGCTCCCTAACGAGCAATTTCACGAGGCATGGGAGAGGTTCAGAGAGCTTCTGGATAGATGCCCACACCACGACATTTCGAAGCCGAACCTAGTTCAGAGCTTCTTTAGTGGGCTGACGCCAGAGCTTCAGGGACTGGTGAATGCTTCTTGCGGCGGGTCCTACTTTGCCAAGGACCACAACCAAGTCTGGGCAATCTTTGAGGAGATGTCCGAGAATTACATGGTGATGTCCCAGACTCGGTTGTACACACAGAGAGTTCAGCCGCCAGGACCCGTGCAGTACCAGCGGATAGCACGGGTTGATGCAGGTCCATCCAGTTCGTCCACAGTTGCAGCCGCACAGGCAGAGTCGGTCGCTGCGGACATGGGGATTATCAGCGAGAAGTTGGACCGCATGGAAATCATAGAGAAGAAGCAGTGCCAGGGCATAACTCAGATGGAGGAAATGGCACAAACTCTGAGCGACATGAAGACCCAGCTCTTGTGTCTTCAGGAGGCACAGACGGCTCCTCAGCCCCGTCTTCTGTCGCGAGGCGATTCCGGTGGCAGCCGCAGCTCGTCCCAGCGCTCCAGCTCCTTGCAGCAGCCTAGACAAGTTCACCTTGTACAGGCAGAGCCGTACCAGCAGCAGCAGCCCTCTTACCAGTCACCACCATCTCCAGACTTACAGATGGTGGTATATCAGCCGGATCAGCCTCTGGATGTACTCCCACCAGCCCCTTACGATGCGGAACCGTTGATGGATGTCAACGGGATTTGGTATGACCGCCCTCAGCCTGGAATCCGACGAGACCATCCTGGATTCAGGTGGGGGAATGGGGGTAACCAGTCCCAACAGCAGCCAGCCGGTCAGGGAGGGCAGTACTCCCAGCAGAGAGATCACCAGCAGCCCCCAGCATACCAGTCACACCAGCCATCATCCTTCGTATCTCGTCCCTATCAGCAGCAGGGACAGAGTTGGAGACGTGAGCAGCAAGCTCACCAGCAGCAGCATCCATCCTCTTACCCCTCTCAGCCACAGCAGCACCAGGTCCAGCAGCCTCATTACCAGAGAGGCAACCCGTCGGGCTCCCATGAGAGCCCCGCCATGGATGATTTAGCCCGCCTCTTCACAGAGCAGCAGGCTACATTTAGACGGGAGATGGACGAGTTCCGCCAGGAGATGCGGGACCTGATGAGAGGGAAGGCCGCCATCCCTGCACAGATCGAGCCTAATCCGAATAATTTGAAGAGGAAATCTGAGCAGGTAGTTCGCACTGAGCCTACCACTTCTAGTGACTCATTTGATGTTATCTCGTCGGATTTATTTGATGCTGATTTTGTCACACTTAGGAGCGGTAGAAGACCAGCAGGAGGCGCCTCATCTGAGCGACAACGCAAGGATCCATCTAGAGCGCCAGATGAGGAAGAGGAGAGCGGTACTGAAGCCGCACATCATGATGAGGGTGGTACTGATGCCACCCGAGATGCTGATTCACCCGGCGGTACTGAGGCCGCCACTTCACCACATCGAGGAGGTGGTACTGACGCCACCAACAGAGCCGAGCCAGCCAGCGGTACTGAGGCCGCAAGACGTCTAATTGTAGAGCCAACTAGAGGTGGTACTGATGCCACCAACATTTATTCTGATAGAAGTGTTGTCTTTCCTCGAATGAATGTATCTCGGAACTCTGATTTGAATAAAGGAAAAGGTTTAGTTTATTCTGATCCCACTGTGGTGAATGATGTTTGTGAGGATCCGGTCATCGAAGCATCTAGACCTATTCCTAGTCCTTCATCTGAGAAGGACCCTGTGATCCCCTTTCCTAGAGCCCTTGAGTTGGGGAAGGGGAAGAAAAAAGAAAAAGATCCAAAAAAGAGAGAGCAGGAGGAGTTCAGCCAGAGCATGATAGACCGATTTCACATTCAGCTGACCCTCAATGAGGCTTTGCAGCACATTCCTCTTCTTCAGCGATCCCTAAGAGATAGGACCACAGTCAGGAGGACGAAGAGGAACAAGACCGCAGAGATCCATGTGCTGACAAAAGCCACGTGTTACGCGATCCAGAACCATCTGCCGACTAAGAGGCCAGATTTAGGGGCCCCGTATGTCAGATGTCATATTAGTGAGCAGAGGTTCGACCGCACTCTATTAGATAGCGGATCGTCGATCAACCTTCTTCCGGCAGCCCTTCTCGACCACTTAGAGTTGGGCACTCTTAGACAGAGCAGGACATACCTTCAGTTTGCTGATCGGTCTGTCAAGAGGCCAAAGGGGTTGTTGCGAGACGTTGTCGTCACGATTCAGGGTTTGCAATTCCCCGTGGACTTTGTCGTACTGGACATGGAGACCCCTGACTCGTTGACCGATTCCCCCATCATCCTTGGTCGTCCGTTCTTGGCCACAGCCAAAGCGGTGACTGATCATGATAGCGGGAAGGTGTACTTTCGCGTTCAGGGCGAGAATATACAAATAGAGACGATTAAGGACCACAGAGCCAGATCCAAATCCCGCTCACATGGCAGTACAGATTCAGAGCAGCTGACAGACGCAGAGCCAGACATCCACCAGGACTGTGATTTTGTGATCACAGATGATGAGGCAGCGTGGGCAGATCCTGCAGCACAGACCATCCTCTCATACTCAGATACAGCTGATGCAGAGATGATCGTAGAGGATAGTCTGGAGAGCACGGCCCTGGTTCAGGATACTATTGAGTCAGCAGAGTCGGACCTTGATCGCGACACGATTTCCAGTGATGGTGGTACTGAGGCCACCCTGCTCTATGGTGGTACTGATGCCACCTTGTCATCCGGTGGTACTGATGCCACCGAGTCTGATACAGATCCCTCGGATTCAGAGTCTGATTGGGCAGATTGTGATGATCAGATGCCAGATCTGGATCCACCTGAGCCTATAGATGAGGAGGAGGTAGAGGCAGAGCAGATTAGAGACAATACAAAGGACCCGCCTTCTTCCGATCCAGTTTGTGAGAGTTCTTTATCATTCTCCCAGGCAAATTTGACAGAATTGTCCGCATACACACATCTTCTTCAGAAGCCAGATTTGCCAGCACCCAGCTGTCCAGAGCTAAAGCCGCTCCCTACTTCGTTGAAGTATAGATTCCTTGCGGGAGAGTCTGAGATGTACCCAGTCATCATCTCTGCCGATCTGACTGGAGAGCAAGAATCCCGTCTGATGGAGGTTCTTGAAAAGAACCGCAAGGCAATTGGATGGAGCGTAGCAGATCTCCATGGGATTAGTCCCTCGTTGTGTTCCCACCATATCTATCTCGAGGAAGGGGCGAAGCCGTCGCGTGAGTTCCAGCGGCGACTGAACCCCAACCTGAGAGAGGTTGTTATGAAGGAAATATCAAAATGGTGGAGTGCAGATTTTATTTATCCCATTTCCGACTCCAAGTGGGTTAGCCCCTTGCATGTGGTGCCCAAGAAGACGGGCATCACGACTGTGATCAGTGAGTCGGGGGAGGAGATTGCTACACGAGTACCCACCTCTTGGCGGGTCTGTGTTGACTACAGGAGACTCAACCAGGCCACCAAGAAGGACCATTTCCCCCTGCCTTTTATTGACCAGATCATAGAGAGACTGGCAGGGAAGAGCCATTATTGCTTCCTAGATGGGTACTCGGGCTACAACCAGGTGGCCATCGCTCCTGAGGATCAGGAGAAGACGACCTTTACCTGTCCCTTCGGTACTTACGCCTTCCGACGCATGCCATTCGGGCTATGTAACGCCCCTGCGACTTTTCAGAGATGCATGCTGTCGATATTTTCGGACATGGTAGGGGAGTGCTTGGAGGTCTTCATGGACGACTTCTCGGTTTACGGCGACGGATTCGATTCCTGTCTTGACTGCCTAGACCGAGTGCTCCAGCGATGTATTGCTACCCGCTTGGTGCTGTCTTGGGAGAAGAGTCACTTCATGGTGACTCAAGGGACGGTGCTTGGCCACATCATCTCCAACAGAGGCATGGAGGTTGATCCGGCCAAGGTCGATGTCATTAGGAAACTCACACCGCCGTCCAATCTGAAGCAGTTACGGTCATTTCTGGGGCACGTTGGTTTTTATAGGAGATTCATTCATGATTTCAGCAAGATTGCCCGACCGTTGACTGACCTCTTGACGAAAGACACCGAGTTCCTTGTCGATGACAAGTGTCTTTCGTCCTTTGAGACTCTCCAGCAGTGTGTTATTGAGGCTCCTGTCCTTCAGCCACCAGATTGGTCTCTCCCATTCGAGATCATGACGGACGCCTCCGATTTTGCCGTAGGGGCAGTGCTAGGACAGAGGAGGGATGGAATACCGTTTGCGATACACTATGCTAGCCGCACATTGGATTCCGCTCAGCGGAATTATACGGTCACAGAGAAGGAGATGCTAGCAGTAGTGTTTGCCCTAGATAAATTCAGATCATATATCATTGGATCCAGAGTGACCTTGTACACTGACCACACCGCCATCAGGTACCTCATGTCAAAGAAGGATGCCAAGGCCAGACTTACTAGATGGATCCTTCTACTCCAGGAGTTCGACATTGAGATCAAGGATAAGCCTGGAGTCAAGAATGTGGTGGCGGATCATTTATCCCGATTAGAGCAGCCTGAGGATTCTGAGCAGATTGATCCCATTTGTGATACCTTCCCAGATGAGGCGATCCTTGCTATCGCCTCACTCCCATGGTACGCTGATATTGTGAACTTTCTCGTTGCTGGGAAAGTCCCACAAGATTGGCCCAAGCAGAGGATTGAGACCTTCCTTGCGAAGGCCAAGTCCTACCACTGGGAGGATCCCATCCTTTACCACGAAGGAGGGGATAGCATCTGGCGTCGGTGTATTCCTCAGGAGGAGCATCATAGTGTCCTCACTTACTGCCACAAGCTTGAGGCAGGAGGACATCATTCTGGGAGGAGAACGGCACAGAAAGTGCTCCAATCCGGCTTGTGGTGGCCTACACTCTTCAAGGACTCTGATGAGTTCGTGAAGAGGTGTACTGACTGTCAGAGGATGGGCACTTGTGGACAACGTGATATGATGCCGATGCAGCCCATTCACTTCTGTGAGGTTTTTGACGCATGGGGCATCGATTTCATGGGTCCATTCCCTAAAAGTCAGGGATTTGAGTACATTCTGTTGGCCGTAGATTATGTTAGTCGTTGGGTTGAGGGTATCCCCGCCCGAGCCGCAGATGCAAAGACAGTTTGCAAATTTTTGAAGAGGAACATTATCATGCGGTTCGGGGTTCCACGAGTTCTGATTTCTGACGGGGGGTCTCACTTCATCAACGACCAGGTGAAGGCACTTGCTACCGAGTTCGGCATAGACCATCGTGTTGCTACACCATATCATCCACAGACAAATGGTCTAGCCGAAGTGTCGAATAGGGAGATTAAGAATATTTTGCAGAAAGTCGTCCGCCCTGACCGAAAGAATTGGTCACAGCTTTTGGATTCGGTCTTGTGGGCATATCGGACGTCTTTCAAGACTCCATTGGGTACATCTCCCTTTCGCCTCGTGTATGGCAAGCCCTGTCACCTACCAGTAGAGCTGAGGCACAAGTCACTCTGGGCAGTTACAGACATATTGATGGATCCAGATGGTATAGGAGACCAGAGGAGGGCAGAGTTAGCCGCCTTGGAAGAGCTTAGAGATGCAGCATTCTCAAACAGCCTACATTATAAGGAGAAAGTCAAAGAGTGGCATGATTCTCATATCAGCCACAAGCATTTTGAGATTGGACAGAAAGTATGGCTGTTTGATGCGAGGCTTAGATTATTTCCAGGGAAGCTACAGAGCAAATGGAAAGGACCCTATTTGGTCAGAAAGGTACACGATAACGGTAGCATTGATATATCTGAGTTATCTTCTGAGAGTACCTTCCGAGTGAACGGCCAGCGGCTCAAACCATTTCTAGATCATGAGCCGCGGGACGTTATTATTGCTGCTATTCATTTTGCGTGAGATGTGGTCTTTTGACTCACATCTTTTACATCTCACGCCTGATTTTCACTGTTCCTCCGCCTGTATAGATCCAGTTGTCCATATCATTCTATTCTTTAGTCCCACATCCCATCTCTCATCCTATGATTATGCCATACTTAGGGTGTACTTTACCCTAAGTATAGGGGGGATGTCGGACCTGTGAGTATTCTTTTCATTCTTTCTGCTCTTGTTTTTGCTGCCTATACTTAGGGATATTTTACCCTAAGTATAGGGGGGGCAGATTCTGTATATTCTTCACTCGGCTTTCCCTTCATGCACAGCTTTCTATACTTAGGATTAGTTAATCCTAAGTATAGGGGGAAACCACCGAGTTCCTCTCATTTTATTCATTTATTCGTTCCTGTACCTAGCCATTCCTTTTCACTTCCCTTTTACTAAGCACGAGTTATGTCTTCTTCATCGCTCTTGATCACTCTGAGGACATCGTTCGAGCTAAGTATAGGGGGGGTGTGTATATATTTCATATATACTTTAGCCATAACTCGTACTTTGTGTGAGTGTGTTAATAAATAAAATGGCTAAAAATCACAAAAATTAAAAATTTTTCATGTACATAAACCTCTTTTATTCTTGCACATACATAGCTAGTGTAAAAAGTATTTTTGTAAAAATGATTTCAAAAATCTTTCGTGTAAAGCTTGTGTAAAATATTTTGTATCAAAATTATGTATATAGTACAAAATTTTTTCCAAAATGATTTGAAAATCAAAAGTTTGCAAAAATCTTGTGTAAATGTTTGTGAATATCTTTTTGCAAAACTTGCACCTCATGCATCATTCATTCATGATTTCAAAACATTTTCCAAAAAAAAAACTGTGCATGATTGTAAAATATTTGTAAATAGCATCTTGTGTACATATATGTATATAGTTTTTCCTGGATGAGAGTTGACATTTAAAATAAGCCTGGAATTAAATTGAGAAATGGAGCTTGAAAGGATCTTAATTCACTTAACTTCAAGAGGAACCTTGTAGGACTTAGGGTTAAGGCTTTTCAGGTCCATAAGGACTTAATTCTTTGAGTCCACTAGGCTATGAGCATATGTCATCTTGATGAGCCTAAGTAGAGCACTTAACAACACACGCATGACTCTCAGAGACAATGGCTTCACTTGCACCTGCACTTTACACATGGCTCTCCATGGATGAGGTGGTGAGGAGGCAGTTTCCTTTGGCTTGGGGTAGCATATGAGGGTAGTACTTCTAGGCGGAACCTCTCTTCTTCTTATAGTGAAGGAAGTGCACCTCAACTTGGTCTAGTGGTGTTGAAAGCTAAAGACAGAAGCTGTGGGTTGCAATAAAGCTTCAAAAGAGGGATAGTCTACTGGCTCAAGGGGAAATTTCTTATATATGCTGCACCATGTAGATATGTTGTACAGAAGTTGTTGAAAAAAAAAAATGCAAAAAGAACTCCAAAAAAGTGGTGGGTCGGATTGAAAATTTAATAACCCCACCGGAGTAGAAAGCAAAAGCTTATGGTATCCATGTTACATCTCATGAAGCTTGCAGCGGGAGACTTAGCTACACTGGCTAAGCTTCCAAAACTCTATACTTCTACCCCCTCTTCTTGAGCCGGTTGCACTTGAACTTAGAAGGGAATACCCCGCTTCTCGAGGAAAGAGTTGCTAGACTGAGGCATTAGAGTTACCAGGTTGAGGGAGGTTGTTTCTTTGTTACTTCTGAGGTGAAGAGCCACATATCACTTACACCGCAAGGAAAAGATTCATGGTCATTAGAGTTTGTGTATGTAGACTTGTTCTGATCTGGTTTATTGAGGAGTCTTGCCCATAGATTGGTGGAACTTGGAGGCTGTTGAGTTTTAGGCTTAAGTCCAAATAAGGTTCCGACACATTAATAATCCAAAGATCTGATCGAGCTCCATATTTCAAGTTAATGAAGGAAAGTTTAATAAGTCAACCTTGATCCATGTACATCCTCTTTTTCTTTTTCTTTTTCTTTTTCTTTCTTTTTCACTTCTTTTTCAAATAAGTGTTTGCTAAGGGACTAGCAAAGTTAAGCATAGGGGGGTGATGAATACCCATTCATCACTCTTTATTCTTCTATTTTAGCTACAAAAACCTTTGCAAATACATGTAGATATGTGTAAATACAAATAAATACCAAAAGCATGCATTGTGTAAAATCCTATAATTAGCATGTTTTTGTGCACAAAATAAAAGAATAAAGAGCAAAAAGAAAAAGAGGGAAATATTTAGAATAAATATTGAGCAACCTAACCCAAGGGAGGGCTCAGCATGGGCCTGACCGCATAAAAGCCAAAGTAGAGGGAGATAGGGGCTCACATTTGTATATATTTGTAAATAAATAAAACTCTATATTTTCCTCACCCAAAAATATACTTGTACATATTGTGTGTATACTCTATTAGAAACAAAATAAAAAGATAAAAAAATCAAAAAGTCAAAAAATACCCTTTCACCATGTGTATAGACCATCATCTTGTATTTATTTAACCTTGTAAATAAATTCAATTATTTTCAAAACTTTTTGTAAATATTCTATGTTACATTTTGTAAATAAAATAAATAACAAGAAACAAAACAAAAATCAAATAAAAATTACAAAATTGAAAAGACAAAAATACATTGTATAAATACCATGTATATAAATATATTCATTTATTTATTTCACCCTTGTATATAAGTGATAAAAATAAAATAAAAATATTCTTTTATTCCTCATTTTATCTTGTAAATAAATAAAATACAAAATGAGCATAAAAACACATAAAAATAACAAATAAAAAAATCAAAAATAAAAATCCATGTAGTGTACATATACCTATATATAGCTACCCTATTTTTTATTTCCAAAAATTAATTAAAAATCACCAAAAAATAGAAAAAAATAAAAGAAAAATATTTCATGTTTTGAGTTTTATTTAATTCGACCTATTTCTGCCCTAAAAAAATAAAACAAAAATAGCACACACGTGGCCGCTCCTGATTGGTCCACGGGGGACTGTTGACCCCAGTCAACTCCCCCGCGGACTCCTTCCTATTCTGGCCGTCGCGCGCCGCGCCTCCTTCGCCGATTTTCCCACGCGCATCCAGGCTGTCCCCCACGCATATCTCGAGCCCGGATTCTTCGCCATTCATCCCTCTCCCTCGCCGGATCTTCCGCCATCAAATCCACGCTTTCCATCGCCGTCGAGCCTCAACCCTAATCGACGCTGTCACTCTATATATTTTCACCTCCGCCGCCTTCGCGCCCCATCTTTGGCCCTTCTCTTCCTTCCCAGTGACCTCCATTGGCTCCGCAAGAGTGACAGCGAGCGTTAGCCCTTGTCGCAGTGAGGCGAGGAAGCGTATCCATTGATCCGGCGAACTCCGCCGTCCTTGCTCCGCCGCCGGCGTTGAGCATCGAGCTTCAGGCCTTGACGCCCTTCGAAGCTACGACCCGGAGATAGCCAATCTCCAGCACAGTCTCCAGCATCCATCAGGTACCCTTAGTTCCTTTTAATTTCGTCTAATTTAGGATTTCGCCCAAATTTCATCTCCGACGCATCTCTCCGATTCCGACCACTTCGCGTATCATCTCGACCATCCGACCCTACCATCACCTTCGCCATCTCCCCGCGCACCTTCTACACCCGCGCACTCAACCCAGATCGCACAGGATCTGGGAGTCGAGCTCCACCGCCGTCGCTTCGCCGGAGCTTTTCCGCCCCACCGCACCGTTCACCTTCACGCTACCTAACCGGGTCGAGGCACTTTGCCCTCGACCCGCGAAGCTTCTTGACCACTTTGCAGGTCCAAAGGAGGTGTCTGAGCCTCCAGTCCATTCAGCCAGGAGCTTCGAGCCACTAGGCCTCGCCGGAGCCCGCCACCACCAGCAGCTGCGCAACCTCACGCCGGATCTTCTCCGACCTTCAGGCGCAGCAGAGGAGGACCGGAGCGCACGCAGGACGTCGGCGAAGTTCGCCGGCGTCGAGTTCTTCCTCCATCATCCAGAGCCGTCCGATGACGCTCCAGCTCCAGTTCTGATCCTGAGCGTCCATCCTTGAGGAGCAGCAGCCGTCGATTCACCCGAGGAGCGCATCTGGACCGTTGCAGCCGAGGAGAGAGGCACCCGAGCCCAGCACCGCTTGATCTTCCACGTGGCCTCTCCCTCCACCGTCGATCGAGTCCAAGAGCCGAAGAAGTAAAGCGCCGCGCATCCCAGCCGTCAGATCACCCACGTGGCGCACATCCGACCGTCGGTTAATAAAGGGGTAAATATCGTAGGCCCCCCTCTGTTTGTTTTATTTCTTTTTAGTCCTGTAACTTTCAAGTCAAGTTGTTTATTTTCTGGGATATTTGCATAGAGACCCTCGCGCTTAATTTTATTTGCATTTATACCCCTGCCAGTGGAGACCCACGTGCTTCATCACGTGTTTTGTTGGGTTATTTGCAATATATGCCTTGTAGTTCTGGATGTTATTCATTGAATGAAAAGTTTTGTTTATTTGCATATATACCCCTGTGAGCATTGATTTTGCACATGTGCGAATTATTTTGGGTAAATTGCATATAAGCCCCTGGACTTTTGATACGAGTTATCAATAGGTCCTTGGAACTTATTTTTATTACATTTAGGTCCCTGTGGCCCCAGACACGTGCTTGGCACGTGACTTCTTGGGTATTTTGCACCAGGACCCCAGAACTTTTGGGTATTTGCACTTAGGTCCCTGTGCACAGTACCCCACCTTTATTTTTGAATAAAATATCAAACGACCTCCAAATCTAATGAAATTTTGACACATGGCTCCTGCCATGGTGTAGGAATTTCTATGATTTTTGGGGACATTTCTGATTTCATTTATTATTTTTAAAAATTCAAAAACCCATATTTTTACTACTGTTTGACTTTAAAAATACCAAAAAAATATAAAAACTCCACCAAAAATTCTAAAAAAATTAGGTAATGTTATTTGCTTGTTGATTGATTTTCTAGCCAATTTTGGCTATTGTCCATCACTTAAAAACCCTAAAAATTGAAAAACCCCTAAAAACTCATAAAAATTGTAATAAATAAATTAAAAATCCAAAAACAATAATTAAGGTGCCCAAATTTTCCTTATTCTTCATAGTTTATAGGAAAATTACCTTTAGGGCTTTTTGAGATCCAAAATTATTTTATTTTTGGGTCTTAAGCCTTGCTGGACAGTACCCTATTTTTGTCGCATTGTTTGATTTTTAATAAATAATTTACCCATTAGAAAAATTCCAAAAATTCACCAAAAACAGTAAAAAACCTAAAAAACCTAAAAACCATTTTTGTAGAATTTTTGCATCATTTTTGTGTGTTGTATAAATTGTTGAAGTTGCCTTGTATTTATTTTCTCTCACTTTCTCCTCTTTTAAAAAATCTAAAAAAAATATAAAAAAAACAAATAAAAACCATAAAAAAGACTTCTTTGGATTCTTGACTACATCGTAGGCCGCAAGGCCAATCTGTGCTCCTTGTGTTCGACCCTGGGAGCTATACCAGGTTAATCCTATAGCTAGATCGCTCTATTCTGTGTTTAGTTGATTTTATCTTATTCGAGTGGTTGATTATTTTTCTTGATTTACCTAGTCTGATTGATTGAGGTCGCAACGACATTGTGATGTATTTTTAGACCTTTTACCTCTGTCATTCGGGCGGTAAACAGCTATCCACAAAGAACAAGGAAGAAGGACCTCTTCCCCGAGCTTCGTCGTCGATTTCCTCCCTCCCCCAAGTGTCTCTTTTGTCTCTGAGCTGCTCCACATGCTCAGGGAAGTCTTCCGCAATCGCATGTATCCTCAAAATAGTCTAGAGCTCCCTGATCGAGCCTTGGAGGTCAACTCTTCCTATAGGCATTTTGGAACTATTGAGCCCCCAAAAAGGGAGCTCCTCTTGGCGAAGGACATGCACCAAAAGACTCACGGGTCGAGGACAAATTGCCTCGACCCGATTAAACGTCGAATCGATGGGAAATGGGTGAATGGAGGGGTGCTCCAGCGAGGGTGGTGGAGAGAGCATGGCGGACTAGATCTTAGGGCGATCTGGGTGGATTGTGGTCGTCGAAGTGTGAAGAAGCAGAGAGGGAGGAAGATGAGGTGTATTGGTGGATGGAAAACACGATGAGGCACGATGAGAGAGATAGCCAAAGCTCAGAGCTCCGGCCGACTAACTAAGCTAATCTAGATTAATTAACTACTTAAATAATGAAATAAAAAGCGTAAAAACTATCCTAAAATCTACATCTACCAAGGAAATACAAAATAACGCAGCTCAAACCTGGGTATTAGCCAAGGAGCAGGATCGTCGACGATGGTGGTCGTGGGTGCATCCCCTTCCTCCATCAGTTGTCTCCAAGCTCCAGGGGACCGCCCCCTAACACAAGGATGCACACTAGACCGGAGTGGAGTGGCTTTAGGGTTCTAGGAATGACCAAATTGAAACATGGAGGAGGAGGTTGATTATTTATAGGCAATATGGAACACCTTTATTGACTGGCCGTTAGAAAAGAATCAAAGCTATATATATTGGATTCAGGGCATGGGCGTGTATCATGGATTATTGGGGAACATTTCTTGTGAAGGAAGCGAGCGTGAAAGATGGATGGAACACTCAGGAAAAATGGGAGAAAACGTGGTCTTTGACAGATTTGACGGGATGCAGAGTGAATTATTTATAAAGCAAGTGAGCATTCTCATTTGACCGACCGTTAGGAAAGAAATCAAGTTATGAATAAAGGATACAAGGGTTGGGCGTGTATGATGATTGTTTTGGGAGTAATTTCTGTGAAGGGATCGATGTCATTTGAGCGACGTATCAACCGGAGAGAATGGGAGAAAACGCATGCTTGGACGATTTGACGGGTTGCGGAGGCTGGAGGGTGACTTGGCCAGAGGTCAACAAAGCTATGCCATTGGTCCATGTAGGCTCACTACAGGACAAAACAGCAGGGTTATTAAAGAATAAACATTTCAAAATAATAAATGATTTTATTAATTTTTGGGTATAAAATAAAATACGTTTATTTTTTTATTTAATATTTTATTACGATTTTATTTATTTTTTGATGGGTTTTATTTGTTGCTAATTTTTAATAAGGTATATATAGGTATATTCATCTATGTTTTATACATTTTTATTTTTATTTTGTATATTTTATTTTGTGTATTTTATTTTTATTATTTTATCTTATTATTTTATATATTTATAGCTTATTGTTTTAGTATAAATATATTTTTATTTTATTTTTGTGGTGTTATTTGTATACTTTAATAAATATGTGAATATAGGTATATTCATAGGTATTTTACCTATGTATTATTTACCTCTTTTTATTTTAATGTATTTTAATTATTTTTATTCTGGTTTTGTATTTTTAATAGAAGGTAAATATATTTACATTTTTACAAAAATATTAAAAAATAAATAATTAACGAATATATTCCTCTTTTATTTATATACATATAGAAATATAGGCATTTTGTCCATGCTTTTTCATATACTTATTTTATTTTCCATTTTCTTTTTTGTTTTATTTTAGTTTTAACATACACATATATTATAAATAATATTTACAAAATTTAAAAAAAACGAATTTGCAAAAATAATAAATAATGAATAAATTGAATATTTTAATCGGTAGAATGTACAATAGGGGCCTAAAACCTAACTTTTACTCAGTAACTCCAAAAAATATAAAACCACTACCATTAAATAGTTTGTAAAAAGTTGTATTAGAGGTGATTTTGATATGTTTTGAGTTTTTTATTTGAAAGATATGGGTCTGTGAAGTTTAGTTTTTAGCTTTTTATTTTGTGTATAAAATGCACATTGTATATTATTTTTATACAAACTCAATATTTGTATTTTTAGTTACACTATTATATACAACTTTTATGTATAAAGTTTCTTTATTTGATGAATAAATAATAAATAATCAAATAGGTGTCAAAAATGCATAATTAAAGAATAAATAAATGAGGTATTTATTGTATTTTGGCCATTATCTCCCCCTACTTCATTCCTTGTCGATCAATTCTATTCTGGACTTGGTCTCAGGGTTAGGGTTTTAAATCATTTGCAATATGTTATTCTTTTTTCTTTTCTTCTCTTTATTCTATAATTTTGGCATTAAAAACCTTATTTTATGTACAATAAATATAATAAATAGCGAATGCTATTAGGTACAAATTAATGCTATTTAGATACATTTGTTGGGGGTTTTAAGGCCAAAATGATAGGATAAAGGTGATAAAATGAAGATTCATCAGGCTCCTTTTATACTATAACAAAAGAATACTAAGCATTCAACAATCCCCACGATTAGCTCTCAGCAGGATGTATGATGTGGATTAAGCATCTCAGCAATCCAACCCAACACCTCTCAGCCAATCAAAAAGCAGGAGGCAGATCAAACATCTCAGCAATCCAGGACAAGAGCTCTCAGCCAATCCGAAAGCAGGAGGGAGATCAGCCACATCAGCAATGTTCTCCACTTGTATTCAACCAATTAGTCTTCACATGATAAATTTCAACTATCTCCCACTTAAAGACTGATTTGTGATACACACCACATCTTCAATAGTCCTGGTGTGAGCTTTCCTTGTCTTCTATACTTGAATACCAATAGAAGCTGAATATGTCTTCAGTTTCTCCACTGTTACAGACTTTGTGAACATATAGCAGGATTTTCTAACGTGTGGATCTTCTTCAATAAAAATTATCCACCTTCTAGCTGCGTCCAAATGAAGTGATACTTCACATCAATGTGCTTAGTCCTCGAGTGAAAGACAGAATTCTTTGCAAGATGAATTGCACTTTGACTGTCAATGTATAATTGACAATCTTCACATTCGTTATTCAATTCTTTCATCAGGCCTTTCAACCATATCATTTCCTTGCAAGCTTCTATTGCCTCCACATATTCTGCTTATGTGGTTGAGATGGTCACTATCTTCTGGAGCCTAGAGATCCAATGAATGACTCCACTCCCCAGGGTAAAGACATACCCTGTTGTGCTTTTCTTGCCATCGATGTCTCCTGCAAAATCTGAGTCCACAAAACCTCGACTGAAAATGTCAACATTCGCATAACACAATGCCACATTAGAGGTACCTCTCAGATAATGTAAAATCCACTTCACAGCTTCCCAATATTCCTTACCAGGATTCTCCATGAACTTGCTCACAACTCCCGCTGCATAGGAGATGTATGGTCTTGTGCAAACCATTGTGCGCATCAAACTACCAACAGCAGATGGGTAGGGTACTTTTGACATGTACTCATGTTCCTCCTTCATAGCAGGTTCTTTCTCCCCGTCCATGGCTATCATCTCCTCATCCATGGCTAACTCCCACTGATTCCTTGTCTCAGCTTGTATAGTTTTATCAAAGCATTCAGGCTCACCATTATCGATCAACAATAAATAATTCAAGAAAAGTAAATACCTTACAGTGGGTTTGCTAATTCTGGAAGATTTACGTAGCACCAGATTTAGCGGATTATTCTGTGGGATGGGTTAAACATTTTCATCACTTGGTTGTGATGTGCTTCGTTCAGGAGTTTCATCAAACTCCACAAAGTCTGGTTCTTCAGTTGTCTTTCCTTTTATCAAGTCATCCTTGTGTAAGGAAGACTCGTTGAATGTGACATTAATGCTTCTGACTGTCTTCTTGTTCTCCAAATCCCACAATATGTATCCATAGTTATTTGTATCATAGCCAACAAAGGTACACTTCCTTTCTTTGGAATCAATCTTTCCTTCGTCTTCCTTCTCAATATGAACATAAATTATGCATCCAAAGATACGTAAATGAGATAGTGTTACCTCCTTTTATGTCCACGTTTCTTCTAGAAGATCCCCATGTAAACCACCAGACGGACCTCGATTGATTAAGCATGCAGTTGTATTCACTACATCTGCCCAATGTTGCTTGGGTAGACCTGCATGTATCCTCTTGATTCTTGCACATTCTAGAAGAGTCATGTTCGTGTGTTCAACAACTGCATTCTTTCAGGGCTTCTTTGAGATCGATTTCAATCTTTTGATCCCATTCTTGGCACAATAGGATCCAAACTCCTCACTACAGTATTCTCCACCATTGTCTGACTTGAGACATTTCAACTGTAAATCTGACTCAGTCTCAACTAAGGCCTTCCACATTATGAAGGTCTCAAACACGTTAGATTTATATTTGATAGAATAAACCCACAATTTTCTAGTTGCATCATCAATGAAAGTAATAAAATAATGAGATTCTTCAAGGAATGGTATCTAAGATGGACCCCATACATTTGCATGAACCAGCTCCAATTATTCAGTCTTTCGTACTTTTGCAGTCTTTCTGAAACTGACTTTCTTCTATTTTCCTAAGATACAGTCTTCACATAAGTCCAGATCAACGGTCTGCAATCCTATCAACTTTCCCTCCTTCTACATAATCTTCATTCCCTTTTCACACATGTGACCAAGTTGTCTATGCCAAGTGTTAAGTGTTAGCATCACACCCAAATGATGCAACATTTACCATGTTATATGAGTCTGATGCAATATACAAGGTTCCTTCTTTCTTACCTCGAGTAAGGATCACCGATCCCTTTGACATCTTCCACGAATCTGAATCGAATGAAGTCACCATGCCACTTTCTGATAGTTTTCCAACAAATATGAGATTTCTTGTTAGATTGGGTACATGTCTAACATTCTTCAATCAAGAAGCCACCATTGGGTTGGGATATGACGATGTCTCTCTTTCTAATTGTGTTACAACATTCATCATCTCCCAGACATACCTTTCCAAAATCACCTTTCACATAATTTTGGAGGGTATCCCTTTGTGGAGTAGTATGAAATGAAGCACCTGAGTCCACAATCCAGGACTCACTTTGAGCATCTGTAACACATATTAAGGTATCACTATCCTCATCATCAGTAAGATTTACATTATTATTACATTTGTTATTTTCTCCTTTCTGCTTTCTTGGGACCTTACATTCTGTCTTGTAATGCCCCTTTTGATTGCAGTTCCAACAGACCACAGACTTTGGATCTCTGGATTGGATCTTCCTCTTACCGACCTTCCCCTGAAATGCTTTTGATTCCTGTAGCTTTTCCTGCTTCTTCCTTCTGTATTCAAGGCAGAACTTAAGTAGTGTTCTTCTCTAGACATCTTCCATCATGCCTCTTCTCCCAGAAGAAGATCAACGACATCTTTCAACTTCAACTTTACAAAACCAGAGGAGTTGCTAAACGCTATAACTTAAGAATTCCAACTATAAGGTAAACTATAAAAAAGAAGAAGAAGAGCTTTTACCTCATCATCAAACAAGATCTTCACAGACTCCAAGTGGTTGATGATACTGTTCAGATCATTCAAGTTCGAAGCCATTACGGAGTTCTCACTCATCTTTAAATTGAAAAGCTTTTTCATCAAATACACCTTTTTAATGTGGATGGCTTCTCGTACATCTCTTCAAGAGGTTTGAAAAGATTGACCGTCGTCATCTTCTTTGCGATATTTGAAGC
The DNA here is from genome assembly GCA_037367405.1 of Ottelia alismoides. Lineage (NCBI taxonomy): Eukaryota > Viridiplantae > Streptophyta > Magnoliopsida > Alismatales > Hydrocharitaceae > Ottelia > Ottelia alismoides. The sequence goes on along the minus strand of JAZKJV010005125.1, from coordinate 545,475 downwards.
CACCGATGGAGCAAGGCTTAGCCTTACCATTCTTAGAATCTTTCAGTTTAGGACCTTCCACTTCTCATCTTTCATGGCTTCGGGATTCTTCACTTCGATCGTAAGATATAGATCCTTCTGATATAGAACATCTTCAATCTGTATTTTCCAGAACGCAAAGTTCGATCCATTGAACTTCTCTATCTTGACCTGTGATTCTTCCGCCATCTGTGCAGAGGTTGATCTCTGAACCTTGCTCTGATACCAGTTGTCGGAGACGGATGTGATCAAGCACCACACGAATAGAACCACAATCGAAGAATAACGCACGCACAATCGCACAAGACAAGGATTTATAGTGGTTCGATAATGTACCTACTCTGCTAGACTCTCTCTACTATTGCTTGAATGATGTTTGGGATACAATATGTGGTGCCAAAGGGCTCTTTTTATACTACAACAAAAGAATATCAAGCATTCAGCAATCCTCACCATCAGCTCTCAGCTAATCAGGATGTAGGATGTGGATTAAGCATCTCAACAATCCAACTGAACACCTGTCAACCAATCAGAATGCATGAGGCAGATCAGACCTCATCAATACAATACGAGAGATCTTGTCCAATCAAAATACAGGAGGGAGATCAGCTACATCAGTAATCCTCTCTACTTGTATTCAACCAATCAGTATTCACAGGATAAATCTCAACACTATACATGAATGGGCATCCAGAGTTACAACCATCATTACAAATTTTCTAACATCATATTCTTGGTTAAGGACAAGTATGCAAGTAGTAGAATTCGTAGGCTCTAATAAATTTTAAAATAACCACAATAATACATTATTATTTTTAGTGTATGTGGGAGGATCGATCCCACATCTCTAAATAGGTTTGTCGTAGCGTTTTTGTTTGCGAACTTACACCACAAGAAGTTTGTCGTTTTACTAGAATACACTTGTGACCACAAGGTTTGTGATTGCATCAGCCAATGCGAGAACTTTCTAACATCTAGCGGTTACATAGATAAATATGTGAACACAAATTTGAGGCAGGCGATTTGGCACTTCATAATGCGATCATATTTTGATGATATAATGTAGTTGCATGTTCTGCTAAACAGAATGGCATAGCTTAAACAGAACATTAGTTCTCCTCATTTCCTTCTCCCGTCGGAGCGTACCCTAGCTCTCACCCTAGCTCCTCCTTCTCTTTCTGACATCCCCCTTCTCTGATACCCTCTCCTTCTCTCATCCCCATCTCATCATCTTATATAGATTATCCTCCACCCTTGTGCAGAAGAGCCGCCCACAACTCCTCCACCATCTCCACCTTCACAAGAGAGCATCCCTCCCATCTCATCCTCCTTTTCCTTGGGTATATCTTTGTCCTTTAATTTTCTCATCTAACAGTTTAGTTTTTATTTTGATTTGAGTGTGGATGTTATTTTTAAATGCATTGTAGATATTTTTTGAAATACATAAGAGATATTGTCTTATTGGATGATAAACTAATTTAAAATGTGATTTATATTTAATATGTGGTTGTATTATCATGTGTGAACTAAAATACAATTCGTATGTGTGTGTTCAAATATGAGTGTTAGTGTGTGCATGTGATGTGGTAATGCCAAAATATTTTAAATGTTCATGTGCTTGACGTCAATGCTTAATATAGTTTAATTTATTAGGTAATCAGTATTTTAACTGTAAATAATTGTTTGTTATGTGATTGATAGATACGCCCAGCATGTAGAATGCATTTTAGGGTATTGCATGAAATTATGGAAAATCCCATTCTCACATGTATGTCCTTCCACAATAGGTTGAGTAGTCTTGCACAACGGGAGGTGTGTGCAACACATTTTGGGAAGTAATGCCCCCGCCGTGTGTTATTTTTTCCGCAACCATTTAGGAAATTCCTCTTATGGCACCATGCGACTCTTGAGATTTTTTTGCAGATACAAGGGTAAGGGTAGGATAGGTTAGGCTAATATACCGAATTGACCTAAACCTAAATTAAATTATCTCAAGTGTTGTTACATTTAAGAAGTATCGCTTGTTCGTATAGTTCAACATCTTATTAGATAATAAAAAAAGAGAATAAGATAGAAAACTTACATGAATCTTCATCGGAATGCAAAGTAGCTATGCGGAACTCCTGTCATGGACTCGACCATGTGGTGAAGCATGCGAGGATGTGCAGCAGCCTGGAGGAAACTGCGACGCGGAGCGGAGCTCTGCGAATCTCGCCTGAAAGGAGGTCATCTCTTCATATCGGGATGGAACGCTGTCACCAATCAACCTCGATGAACTCTCTCCTTTTTCTATAAGAATGGTGTATCATGAAAAATATGGATGAAGAGAGGAATAAAAAGAGAAGAAAATTGGAGTTAGAAAAATGATGGAATGGTGGAGTTGAATGGGAGGTTGAAAAAATGGTGGAGTTGAATGGAGGTCATGAAAAATGGTGGAGAAGATGGAGTGGAATGGGAGGTTCTTGTATAGAATGGAAAATAAATAAAGGAAAAAACTAAAATAAAGTAGGCTACTAAAATACAATAAAATAAAGAGAATAAAAAGAGTGGAGAATTTACAAAATAAGACAAACAATATGTACAAGTTTTTTTTACTTTTCTAATTTTAAGTTTTATTTGTATTTTAATAAAATAAATTTACAAGATAAAAATAAAATAAAATACTAGAAATAAATACAACACAACAATGATTTTTTTATTTTTAACGATTAAAAAAATAAAAATTAAGAGAGAATGAATATTTACATAACATACAATATACACCTAGCTCCAAAAATCCATATTTTGCAAACGAGCTCTGATTTAAGAAACTACTTTCATTGGGTAGATAATTTTCTAACTTAGACTTTAAATGTGAGTTTCATGAATTTGGAGTTCAAATGGAGCGAGATTTCGGTCGGGAAGTTGGACTTTACTGCTTTTTCTCTTTAGGATTTAGGAGTATTTATTTGAGGTGAAATTTAGTTTATATTTTTATATTTTTATATACATTTTTATAAACAATTTTGAGAAAGAATTATATAAGAAGGATTTGATATGAATTTATTAAAAATACATACAGTTTTAGGCTATTTACATGTGAAAAACTCCTCTATTTTGTGGCTTTTTATTATTAATTTATTTTGTATAATATAATATATAATAATTAGTGTATTTTCTTTACAAGATTCATTTTATTAATTTATTGATTTTATGGATATTTATTTGAGATTTTAAGTAGGGATTTTGCTAAGATTAATATATTGTTGATGAATCGTGGATTCATCAATCACTCAGAGATAAAACCCAAAAGTCTAATAATGGAGACTCTTAGATGCCCACCACAAGTGGTCCTGCAAGCACTGTGTAGAGTCCCTCTCGGTGCTTGGTTCCAAGTCTAAATGAGAAGCAACTAAGTTTGACTAAGTCTAATTGAATATCTATAGGTGCATATAATAATAAGGGATTTGTACTTAATCTAACAAGCAAGCAATCCTATGCTAAGGATCAATCACACAAAACAAACAAAAAGTAAAGTGGAAATCTCAAAGTGTGGGAATCAAAGAAAAAGAAAGCACAAAAAAAGAGAAAACCCTGTTGGAAATGCGAGCCCACGGCGAGCCATTATGCAATAAATGTTATTGCAAATATCATTCCCTGATCTGAAATGAAGAATAATTAATTTGCATAATAGGTCCCTTAGTACAATTAGGGTTATGTACCATGGACATCTTAATAATCATACAGCTGTTGATTCAACTATTGAATCATAGAGGCTGGTGCTTGGATGTATATCTTAAGAGTTAGATTGAGGACTCATCAAGCACCGTCAAAAGATTATTAAGAGATGATCTCCAGCCTGAGTAGGAGATGGCAATCCTATCTCTGAAGGCTGATATCTGACCGACCTCTTGATGCAGGTCCTCTGCATAGGAATAGAGATTCGGAGGTGTCAGATTAGTTAGGTCAAAGAGTTGACTTAACGAGATCGAGATAACCAAAGTCCTATATCGTAAGCTGTCATGATATAGGCACGCATCCTCTGACCGGAGACAGATGTGTTACTATATGTCTGAGTGTGTACATTTGGCAGACCAATAGGTTGATGACCTAATCAAGGTCTATACACCGGCGCGCTGGTGTGCATAAAAGGGCATATGAGTAATACGATCTCTCAAAGGGATCATACAGGTTCAGCTACTGAACCGGAAGACATGAGCTCACTCATGAGATATTGGGAAGAATCAAATTCCATGCGCATGGTCGTCTCGCTTTGAAATCTTGACTGAATTTGTAGGTTTGATATATACTTTTAGTATATGATCAAGACCTAGGTATAATATACGCTTTTGGAAAGTGTATGATTGATACCAACTCCCAATAATCGAATGAGAAACTTACTGATAAAACCATGAAGTAGACAGTATAAAGTTGATCCGATACTTCGGGTTTAGTCTGAGTCTTCCAGTATGCAGGATGTACAGGTATTGGGATTACCTGAGGGTGATTTGATCATAAACGATTGTATAACCATGACGCTTCCATTCCTAGGGAGTGATGAAACGGGTCTGGATTTTAGTGACTCCTCTTAGTAGAGAAGTGATCTGATCTTGGTCCAAGTGTTGGACGTTGATCTGAACGTGATTCAGATACAATGAGAAGATTAGATTTACGGTCTTGATTTAATCAAGCATCTATGAGAGGCTCGCGATTTGGATTTGAGATATGATCTCAATGTCCATGTCACTATACGTGGAACAATACAATCGCCCTGTCCTTATCTCCAAGTATCTGCGGAGAGATTGCATTATTCTTGAAGGGTTCAAGAATAATTCCATAAGATCTAAGCAATGAAGAAATAATGATTAAATGTGATTTAATCATCTTGATGTGTGAAGAAATTATCCTATTTAATTAAATGTGATTTAATTAATGTGGATAAGAATAATGTGGATAGAAATATCCAATTATTCATAATATATTATAAATGTGATTCATAATGTATTAGAGAGAGCTAATTATAATTTATATGTGTTGATTAATTATTATGTGTATTGGATACACATTGTGTAATTAATTAACAATATGAATTATATGTTGTTTTGGGTTGTGAATATGATTCAGAATTTTTTCCATGGCAAGAATGCAATATTCTCAAAGATAATTGTGAATTATTTTTTGGAGAATAAAACCCAATAAATTTGTTGCAAATAAATAAGAGAGATTCCAAGGAGATATGCAATCTCATGGATTTCCATGAGATTGCAATCTCCATGTAATCTCAAGGGGCGGCACATCATTCCTATAAGGAATGTGTGGCCGTCCACTTGGAAGGTACATGGAGATAAAATCTCCATGTATCTTCTCTCCTTATTTGTTGGGTTGATTTAGGAATAAATTATATTTGATTTTGTCAAATATATTTTGACCTAAATTTGTTGCTTTTGACAACAACAATCTTGGCCATTGGATTGACACAAATCAATCTCACCCATTGATTTTATGTGTCCCATGGATTGAGATCCATGGATCCCAAAATCCTATAAATAGAGAGGCATACTATGCTCTCTAATTACTTGAAATATTGGAGCTCTCTCTCCCTCATTTCTTCATACACGCCAGCCCTCTCTCCCTCTCTTGTTGAAGGCCGTCCACCATACCCTAGAGAAGGGAACCGTCGTCGCCTTCGCCACCGCGCCGCCGCTTCGACGTTCTTCGGTTCTCCGTCTTCTTGGAGAGTTCCTCTCACGAAGGAGACGTTTGATCTCGTGCGACGAGATCAGGAGCAACCACGCTTGGATCATCTTCTTGGATTGCGAGGACAACGCGGTTCATCCCCGCGCTCGCAAGTGGTCTCGCCGACGATCGGACTTTAGACGGGAGGTCTCTTTCTTTAGAGACTTGATCAACCACGCTTCAAGAGGTATTGCATTATACTTGTTGTGGTTATAGATGAAACGATCTGAGAATGGTTCTTGGATCATGTGGTTTCATCGAATAATTTTTTTTAAATTCCGCTGCACCGAACAACTAGTACGACTAGTCGTTCTTCGTCGTATTCGATACGACGATCACGCTTTCGTGATGCGCTTGAGGATATTTTCCATATCCTTCAAGTGGTATCAGAGCCAGGTTGACGGTTTCGAATATGATTCGAAAAACCGAGGACGACTTGGGTTCGTTAAGGTCGCGAAAGTTTTTATCGCATTTGATTTCGTAGATCTGTTTAGTAAATAATTCGTCACTATTTAAATTGTTTAAATACGAATTTAATACTTGTATTTTTGTTCCCCATTAAATAAGGAAACCATAGGATCTGAGTTTACGTAAATCGGATTTCGTATGCTCTAGATATGGTTGTTTTAATGAACATGTATGCACTGTTGCGGGAACTGTAGATCTGAACGTGATTAAAATGTTAATTATTGTTTAGAATTGCCTCGAAATGCATGTAACATCACTTGAGTTCTGTCCTAAATCAAATTAGCAATCTATGAAAATTGATTTTGTCTAATTTGGATTTAATATGATTGAGATATGCTAATTTTAGTAAGTAGGAGTCACTGCTGAAATTACAGTCCTAATCTAGAACCAAGTGATTGTCAATTAGTGAAATTAATTGTTAATTTCGTGAAATAATCATGAAAAATATTTGTGAAATATTTGAAGTTGATTATTTACATAATTGACATGGCCTCAACCAATTAATTGATTAGATTTGATCTAAATCTTAATTGGAAACACAATCATCAAACTTGATGATTGTATAGTGACTGTCATTTAATAAATTTAGTGAAATTAAATTGTTTAATTTCCTAAAATAATTGTGCATAAATATTTGTGAAATATTTGATGATAATTATTCCCTTAAATGACATTGCCTTAACCAATAATTGATTAAGATGTGATCTAAATCATAATTGGAAACCACAATCTTTCAAACTTGATGCTTGAATAGGATTTGGGAATTTGTCTAGCAAGTTTCCTTATAATCAAAAATGTTTTGATTATTACTATATGGTACAATTTTGGTTGAAGAACCGATGATCATCTCAAGTACAAATTAATCAATTTGGCATTATCCTTTCCCGAGGCGGATATGGTGCCTAGTCGGAGAGCATTGGGGTTGCGGGTTGCAACGTATGTGGTCTGTCCCACTCTCGTCGGTACTGGCCATGACAGCGGGTAGGGCCGGGATAATGTCCGAGGGATTAAGATGTATTTTTCTAATTATTAAAATTCGAATTAATACGTATTTTGAGATATTACCATATATGTATTCAAGTAAAATAATCAAGTTTGATTGATTGAATTGGATTGATAATTAATTTAATATGATTAAATTGATTATGTGCAATTGAAATACTCTAATATGATTAGAGCTAATAATTCCCTTGGAAGAATTAATTATGTGAATGTGATTCACGATAATTAATTAAAATTTGAATATGAGGTGGAGGATCACATAATGACATCCATGGTCTCCCGTCAAGGCGGAGGGTTCCGTCGCCAGAGATTGCATGTGGGAGACGCCTGTCCGAAGTGACAGCTCCTGTATGCAAGCGCATCTGGATCGGGCTCTTCGCTTCTCGAAAGAGTAAGGACGTATGCGTAGTGACCCCAATATCGGGTCCTCATATTATTGGGGCGATATTGGATTGCGCATAGCGAGTTGTATTCCTGTTGACGGTTGGTTCAATTAATGACGGGTCAACATCGCCTTAGGGGTGGTGGGCTCGGGTGTTAAAGACCGAATTGGAGATGCAAGTTGGACTTGCAAGGCGGAATGTGTTCCCGCTTCTTTTTATCCGAGTTGTAGGTTCTCATATTATTGGGATGCAACAAAGATAAGGAAGGAGATCCCAGATCTTGCTTGAGATATAATGGTAAGTATATCTCTTACATTGAAAGTGATTAAGGGAATGAACTTTCAGTGTTGACAAGACAAGACAACTTTGATATAAAAATTCCTAAATCAAAGTAAAATATGTATATATAAATACATACATTTATGCAAATTTCTTATTTCAGATAATCCTTCATTAAAACCCACTCAATGATATACTGAATAGTAACCAGTGAAATATCTTGGATTGGACTCATGATCCAGATATTGTACTTGCAATTGAACACATAATGTATGTGGTTGCAATGTGCAAATTTCCTCATAATATTGAGAAATGACAATTAAATAGATAATAGGACTACAACCCTAGGGTTTGTATGTCTCTATAGTCTTGGTATCATCAAATGTACTTTGGAAGTGACATGTTGATGATGATCATAATTGTCATATAATCCTTATAAAATCAATGAAGATTTTCTGGCATACATATGTGCTCTTGACATTTAATCATGAGTGACATGGTTCTCTGCATTATGTAGAATGGCAGCTCTATAAAGAGATGATGTATTCAAATTGTTTGAGTACCTACCTGAACCTATGTTTTATGAGTTTAGATGGATGTAGATGATGAGTGTCATTATTCTACTGTCTATACTCTAGTCATTCATGAAGCTTCATAGTATTCATATTATATGAATTTAATAAAGCATAAATAAATGTTGAAATACTCTTATTTTGAATTCTTTTGAATTTATTGTAAGAGATCCTTAATCTTAAGCAATGGTTGCTTATAGATAAAGGGAGCGCAATGGAAGCATGGGTTGGACCCAAGAAAGAAGGAAAGTCAAAGAGTTGACTGGACTTCTGTGACTTCCATATGACATCCAAAGAGTTAGATGAATGCCAATACTGCAATAAGTTGATGTGTTGATAGTATGACTATCAAGTCTGTCTAGAATCCTTAGAAAAGGACTCGGATGGAGCATCAGAATAATCTACATAAATCATTGATATTGACTTACTTATTGAATAAGATAAAGTCAAATAATTGTATCTCAATCTTCTGATGACATTCGCAATGGGTTGCATATGTTTTAGAAGACTGGAAAATTTGATCTTAAAGGTTTATAGTTGTCCACGTGAATATTGATGCAATTGTTGCAACAATCTCTGTTGGATTAATAGACTTGTTAATTTCAGTGGGAGAGCCCTTAGTCTTAGAGAATGTCTCTGTGACCTAGATATTAGAATACACTCATTGTTTATTTCTAAATGTTGGAAATAAACATGAATTCTGAGGTAGAACTATCATAAAGAATTATGATGGAGATATTTTAGATAGTAATCTAAAATCTGGTGGACTCCACTAAATTAGAAAAATTAATGAATGGTTCATTAACATTTCTAAATACTGAAATTAAAACCTTTATAAGATCAATAGGAGGATGAAGATCATTTGACAATGATCTAGCATCGAGCCTTGGACATTTGTCTATCGATTTGATCAATAGACTAGTAAGAGATGAAACTTTAGAATGTCTAAAATTTCAAAAGTTACATACTTATGAATATTGTATTCAAAGTAAAATGTCCAATACACCCTTCTTTGGGAATGGTGTAAGATGCCAAGGTATGCAGGATCTCATACATATTGATGTATACGGATCATCTATATCATATTAAACATTATGGATATGTGATATCTATCGATGATTATGTATGATATGAGATTTCTTCTCTTCACCTAAAGAAACCTTTGAAATGTTCAAAGATTTCATAATTTTGGTTTAGAACCAAAGTTTGAAGGAAGATAAAATGAATTTGGTCTAATCAAGGTAATCGGTACCTATTAGATGAATTCATGATATACCTTATAGAGAAAAGAATATCATTCCTATCTCACTCCTCCTAATGAACCTAAACTCAATAGAGTTGTAGGGAAATACAATTGGATCATGTGTGACATGATTCAATCAATGACGAAATTTTAGCATAAATTCCTCTTAGTATCCAGGTATATATGTAGTAGAGACTGCATATAATTCCATGCAAGTAAGCTGGAATTGAGCACTTGAGAGTGCTGCTTCATTAGGAAAATAAAGGATGGTATTGGATACCTACTTTATGACCTTGAGATTCTTAAAATATCTCATCTCCGAGAATGTGATTCTTAGAGGTTGAGACTCTTGAGAATCAAGATGAAAATGAAGTATAGGAACTCATTTTATCTTGAGAAGATAATGAGACTCCTGAAATTGGAAACTAAAAGGATAATTAAAGATGAAACACTAATACCTCTTCAAATGAGTTTGAGGATGGATTCCATGTGTTAGAGAAATCTGACAATGATCGAACTTCATGTGATGAAGCTTCTAAAGATCATAGCATGGATAGATGGATGTTAGCGATAAAAGTCTAATGTAGACTTCATATACAAGTGTTGTATATGGACCCTCGAGGATCCACTTATATGGGTAAGACCTGTAAAGGTGTAAATGGATCTTCAAGAGACAGGGAACCTGATGAGAAGGTAGAGATCTTCAAATCACGGTTCGTAGCCATAAGCTACACACTGGAAGAGAAGACATTGGTTGCAATGAGACTTGCTCTTCGGTGACCATGCTTAAAACCATCAGAATATTGCTAACCTTAGCTACATAACTTGACTATTGCATCTTCATGATGTAAGTCAATATTGCATTCCTCTACGAATGCCTCTTTGAGGATATTCATATGAAGTACCCCCAGGGCTTCATGGTTGAGGAAAGCAAGGTGTGCAAGCTAAGGAATCCATCTATGGACTCAAATAAGCTTCTTGAAGTTGGATCATAAGATTTGATGAAATTATAAATGTTATGATTTCAGATAGAATCTTGATGAACCATATGAAGCTTAGTGGGAGTGCTTTTGTGTTCATCGTGCTAAATGTAGATGATATCCTAATCATTTAAAAATGATATAAGGATAATAATTAGTGTTTTATAATCTGGTTGTTCCATAACTTGAAATAAGATTTCAAAGATGCCTCTCAGATCTTAGTTCTGAAGTTGTTCAGAAGCAAAGAGAAGAGGATAATGGGACTGTCACATTTGTAGTACACCTTGGACATATTCTATTCATAGAAATACCAAGAAAGGCTTCTAACCCTTAAGATATGGTACTGACCTATCTAAAGGGATAACACCTCAAAGAGTTGAGGAAGTGAATGCTGGAACTACTTGCCCTTGGGCATCAGTTCTGAGAAGCCAAGTGTGTGCTAGATGTGTACAAAAGCCAGGTGGCTGCCATGCAGTGGGAGTAGTAAACTGTTACTAGTCCTACTATGGAAATAAAACACTTGGTTGCAGTAACAACAAAATCTTCATAGATGACAAGATTTTTTGAGATAGTGATCTCAAAGTCTTATCTTCAAAAGTTTAAGACTTTATAGATAGTGATCTAAAAGGTCTTAACTAAAGATACCTTAGGAGATAGACATCTCCATAAATAAGGATATTCTTATAAGGATTATGGAAATACTGGTTATGATAATTGTTAAGCTGTAGTGTCAAGGACACTATAACTAACAAGATTGAGTATTAGTCGCATAAGATACAACATTCGCATTGGATGCAAGCACTGTTACTGGGGATATGCAAGTGCCGTAAAAGGACTTGGCGTAGTCTCGCGGGAACAGAGTGACTGATCAGCTTACCTAGCTATTTTCTAAATAGCCTATGATTGTCACATGAGTGTGTGTTTAAAATGATTAGCCCATTAATGGCTCTTTGGACTAGTGGGAGATTGTTGGAAATACGAGCCCACGGCGAGCCATTATGCAATAAATGTTATTGCAAATATCATTCCCTGATCTGAAATGAAGAATAATTAATTTGCATAATAGGTCCCTTAGTACAATTAGGGTTATGTACCATGGCCATCTTAATAATCATACAGTTGTTGATTCAACTATTGAATCATAGAGGCTGGTGCTTGGATGTATATCTAAAGAGTTAGATTGAGGACTCATCAAGCACCGTCAAAAGATTATTAAGAGATGATCTCCAGTCTGAGTAGGAGATGGCAATCCTATCTCTGAAGGCTAATATCTGATCGACCTCTTGATGCAGGTCCTCTGTATAGGAATAGAGATTCGGAGGTGTCAGATTAGTTAGGTCAAAGAGTTGACTTAACGAGATCGAGATAACCAAAGTCCTATATCGTAAGCTGTCATGATATAGGCACGCATCCTCTGACCGGAGACAGATGTGTTACTATATGTCTGAGTGTGTACATTTGGCAGACCAATAGGTTGATGACCTAATCAAGGTCTATACACCGGCGTGCTGGTGTGCATATAAGGGCATATGAGTAATACGATCTCTCAAAGGGATCATACAGGTTCAGTTACTGAACCGGAAGACATGAGCTCACTCATGAGATAGTGGGAAGAATCAAATTCCATGCGCATGGTCGTCTTGCTTTGGAAGCTTGACTGAATTTGTAGGTTTGATATATACTTTTAGTATATGATCAAGACCTAGGTATAATATACGCTTTTGGAAAGTGTATGATTGATACCAACTCCCAATGATCGAATGAGAAACTTACTGATAAAACCATGAAGTAGACAGTATAAAGTTGATCCGATACTTCGGGTTTAGTATGAGTCTTCCAGTATGCAGGATGTACAGGTATTGGGAATACCTGAGGGTGATTTGACCATAAATGATTGTATAACCATGACGCTTCCATTCCTAGGGAGTGATGAAACGGGTCTGGATTTTAGTGACTCCTCTCAGTAGAGAAGTGATCTGATCTTGGTCCAAGTGTTGGACATTGATCTGAATGTGATTCAGATACAATGAGAAGATTAGATTTACGGTCTTGATTTAATCAAGCATCTATGAGAGGCCCGCGATTTGGATTTGAGATATGATCTCAATGTCCATGTCACTATACGTGGAACAATACAATCGCCCTGTCCTTATCTCCAAGTATCTGCGGAGAGATTGCATTATTCTTGAAGGGTTCAAGAATAATTCCATAAGATCTAAGCAATGAAGAAATAATGATTAAATGTGATTTAATCATCTTGATGTGTGAAGAAATTATCCAATTTAATTAAATGTGATTTAATTAATGTGGATAAGAATGATGTGGATAGAAATATCCAATTATTCATAATATATTATAAATGTGATTTGTAATGTATTAGAGAGAGCTAATTATAATTTATATCTGTTGATTAATTATTATGTGTATTGGATACACATTGTGTAATTAATTAACAATAGGAATTATATGTTGTTTTGGGTTGTGAAAATGATTCACAATTTTTTCCATGGCAAGAATGCAATATTCTCAAAGATAATTGTGACTTATTTTTTGGAGAATAAAACCCAATAAATTTGTTGCAAATAAATAAGAGAGATTCCAAGGAGATATGCAATCTCATGGATTTCCATGAGATTGCAATCTCCATGCAATCTCAAGGGGCGGCACATCATTCCTATAAGGAATGTGTGGCCGTCCACTTGGAAGGTACATGGAGATAAATCATCCATGTATCTTCTCTCCTTATTTGTTGGGTTGATTTAGGAATAAATTATATTTGATTTTGTCAAATATATTTTGACCTAAATTTGTTGCTTTTGACAACAACAATCTTGGCCATTGGATTGACACAAATCAATCTCACCCATTGATTTTATGTGTCCCATGGATTGAGATCCATGGATCCCAAAACCCTATAAATAGAGAGGCATACTATGCTCTCTAATTACTTGAAATATTGGATCTCTCTCCCTCATTTCTTCATACACGCCAGCCCTCTCTCCCTCTCTTGTTGGTGGTCGTCCACCATACCCTAGAGAAGGGAACCGTCGTCGCCTTCGCCACCGCGCCGCCGCTTCGACATTCTTCGGTTCTCCGTCTTCTTGGAGAGTTCCTCTCATGAAGGAGACGTTTGATCTCGTGCGACGAGATCAGGAGCAACCACGCTTGGATCATCTTCTTGGATTGCGAGGACAACGCGGTTCATCCCCGCGCTCGCAAGCGGTCTCGCCGATGATCGGACTTGAGACAGGAGGTCTCTTTCTTTAGAGACTTGATCAGCCATGCTTCAAGAGGTATTGCATTATACTTGTTGTGGTTATAGATGAAACGATCTGAGAATGGTTCTTGGATCATGTGGTTTCATCGAATAAAATTTTTTAAATTCCGTTGCACAGAACAACTAGTACGACTAGTCGTTCTTCGTCGTATTCGATACGACGATCACGCTTCCGTGATGCGCTTGAGGATATTTTCCATATCCTTCAAACCCGATGAAGCCCCTAGGTGAACAAATACATGGGCAAAACATCGTAAAGTGTAGTGTCTAGGAGAGTTGAAATATTACAAATTTAATGTATCTCACTCACTTAAAATTACAAAATAAAAATAAAGAAAAATACAAGGGTATTGTCTTCAAAAATCTTCGTCTTCTTTTGTCGCTCTCTCATGTTGGCTTGTGTTGAAAAGCCAACTCTGCTTCATGTGGGTATGTAGGCCTCCTAGGAGCAACTCCCATGATTAGTGGTCCCTCACAAGAAGATCAAACAAGAAAGAGGGTTAGATCTTTTAAAATAAAATCAAATAAAGTGAGAAATAAATATATATGAAAAATAGACAAAAGGAACAAAAAATCAATCTATACGTTGTTGCTTAATTAGCCTCTAAAAATCTAGAAACAATTTTTATGAAAACTAGGAATAAAAACTAATCTACAGAAAGAGAAATTACATTTTTTTGAATTTTTAATGATTTATAATATTTTTAAGGTTTTTCAATTTTAGGTGTTTTATATATCCAAATGAAGTGAAAATAGGTCTGAAGCAAGTAAACAACAAAACAACCAGAACCTAATTTTTTTGTAATTTTTAGATGAGTTTTTATATTTTTAGTGGATTTTATAATTCAAACAGTGACAAAAATAAGGGTTTTTGAATTTTTAAAAATAACAAAGAGTAACAAAAATGTCCCAAAAAATTAGTGAAATTTTTACACAGTGGTAGGAGCCTTCCAAATTTCACAAGATTTGGAGTTTATTTGATATTTTATTCAACCACTACAAGGGGCACAGCACACAGGGACCTAAGTGCAAAGAAACAAAGTTCTGGGGCCAAATAGATAACACTGTAAAAACCACAGGGCCTAAGTTGCAAAAAGCCCAGATAAACACGAGGCACGCACGTGATGAACACACAAAGGGGTATTTATGTAATTTTATTTATAAAATATCAATCCATCACAAGCAGAAAGTCCAAGCCCCTTGCATACTATTCACCCAAAAACTCACGTCTCGAAGCATGTGTTCCACACACACGGGGACTAAATAGCAATATCTCAGAATACTAGGGTCCAAAGTGCAAACTACCCAAACTAAAAATAACTATATAGAATATTTACAGGACTAAACTATAACAGTGAAAAGAACAAGGGCCTAAGTGATATTACCCCATTATTATGATCCACGGCTGAAGGGGGTCCACGTGTAAGATCCGACGGTGGAGAACGGGCGATGCCCCTTTGCTGATCGACGCTCCATATTAGATCCTGAGCTCGATTCAACGGCTGCAAGCTCCCCAAGCACGAACCTGGCGATTAAAACTGGTGCGGGGTCTCTATCCAACAGCGGAGGAAGGTCCTTCAAGAACAAGTCGCCGGCGACTTTTGTCGGGCCTATGCGCGCAATCAGGGCCTCCTCCGATGCTGATCTGAGAGGGAAAACGAAGCCCGAAGTCGTCCGCAGCTCCTGATGGTCTCCGATGAGGCCAAGGACGTCGGACGGGCCTCAGCGGCATGAAGCTCCTGGAGCTCCTGTGCCCGAGTGGTTGGACCCCCAAACGAGGTCCTTCTTCGATTCGACCTGCACAGGAAGAAAGCTGGGTCGAGGGCAAAGTGCCTCGACCCGGTTATGGGTGGAATAGGTGATCATGTGGGGCGGAGCGGTGCCCTTCGGCTTGGTGATGGCGGAGGAGGGCGATAGCCCTGTTCCGGGGTGAACCAGGGTGGATGAAAGGGTGGAGAAGGTAGAGAGAGGTCTCGTGAAGGAAGAGGCGCGGTCGGAAGGGTGAATGGGTGGTTGGGTGAAGCTTAGTGGTCCAGTGAACGGCGGAGCTCAGAGACTAAAGAATCAAAAATCAGAAGAAGCTAGAGGGAGTCTAACCTAATGGATGGCTGCAGTCGTCTGTGCTGGAGGTTGGAGACCTCCGTGGGTCGTCTCCTCGATGGTTCGACGGGTCCAGAGGCTCGGGCTCGCCTGGTGGCGGAGCACAGCGGCGATGACCACCGGATCAGTGGTTCCCAGCTGCTCGTCCCTCTCTGCTACTCTCTCGCACGCGGTTGTCACTCAGGTGAAGGAGAGGAGGTCATCGGAGGTGAGGGGGAAGGCCAAAGACGCATGAATGTGCAGCGGAAGGCGAAGCTTTATACTGCAGGGGTCCGAGAAAGAAGGAGATCGGGCGCGCAATCCAAAGCTCGGATCCCTAAGAAGATGGTCGAGCGTGGATCATGGATGTATCGTGGATAATAAGGGCCCGAGGTTTAAGGGAATGGGTGATGAATAGATTTGTTAAAATTCGGAGAAGTCATGTCAAAAATCAGATCCGCGAAGAAGTGGTCCAAGGGGGAGAGTTGACCGGGGGTCAACAATCCCTCGTGGACCAATCATATTAATTCTTTTATTAATTATTTGTAAATTCATTTTAAAATAGTAAATGACTTTATTTCGAAGAATTTTCAACATGAAAAATGTTTTTTTATTTTTCAAAGTATTTTTTTGCGATTTTTATTTATTTTTTTGAAAATAAATTATGTATATACATAGTAGTATATTATATACAGGCATATGTACCTATGTATTTATGATTTTTTATTTTTAATTGTTTATTTTTGTATAATTATCCCAATTTTATATTTTATTTATTTACAACATAAAATATGGGATTCCAAATAATTTTTATTTAATTTTTATTGTGTATTTACAAGGGTAAAATAAATATATATAGGTACATATATACATGGTATATACAAGGGGAAGAGAGAGAATTTATTTTTATGTTATTTCCATTTTACTTATTTTTATTTTATTTTTATAAATATGTACAAAATATGGGAAACAACTAGGTATTTTTATTTTTAGAAAATAAAATATATACACTAAGAGGGGGATTTATACAAGGATGATGGCCTTATCTCTCTCTACTTATTTTATTTTGCGGTCAGGCCCATGTTGAGCATTCCCTTGGGTTCAGGTCACTCAATATTTATTCTATTTCCCTCTTTTTTCTTTATTTATATATTCCTTTATTTTTGTGCAAAAACATGCTAATTATGGCTATTTACATGAAGCATGCATTTTGATATTTTATTATATTTATAAACATTTACATGGTATTTTACGAATATTTCTAGCTAAAATAAAGGAATAAAGAGTGATGAATGGGGATTCATCACCCCCTATACTTTACTTTTGCTAGTCCCTTAGCAAAAACTTATTTGAAAAAGAAGTGCAAAAGAGAAAGAAAAGGAAAAAGAGAGGAAATCAAGGTTCATTATTAAACTTTCCTTCATTAAATTGAAATATGGAGCTCAGTCAGACCTTTGGATTATTGATTTGTCGGAACCTTATTTGGACTTCAACTTAAAACTTAACAGCCTCTAAGTTCCACCAATCTATGGTAAGACTCCTCAATAAACCAGATCAGAACAAATCTACATACACAAACTCTAATGACCATGAGTCTTCCCTTGTACAGTGTAAGTGATATGTAGCTCCCCACCTCAGAAGTGACAAAGAAATAACCTCCCTCAACCTGTAACTCTAATGCCTCAGTCTAGCAACTCTTCCCTCGAGGAGCGGGGTATTCCCGTCTAAGTTCAAGTACAACCGGCTCAAGAAGAGGGGGAAGAAGAGAATGGACCATGACCAGTGTAGCCATGTATCCTTGGGAGCTCTAACCAGTGTAGCTAAGTCTCCCGCTGCAAGCTTCATGAGATGGTCATATGTAACATAAGCTTTGCTTTATTTGACTATATACACTCCGGTGAGATTATTAAATTTTCAATCCGACCCACCACTTTTTTGAAGTTTTTCTTTCTTTGCACATTTTTTTATGTGCATATGTACAACATATCTACATGGTGCAGCATATATGCATAAGGAGTTTTTCCTCTTGTGCCGGTAGACTATCCCTCTTTTGAAGCTTTATTGCAACCCACAACTCTTGTCTTTAGACTTCATAACCACCAGACCAAGTTGAGACGCACTTCCTTCACAATAAGAAGAAGAGAGGTTCCGCCTACAAGTAATACCCTCATATGCTACCCCAAGCCAAAGGAAACTGCCTCCTCACCACCTCATCCGTGGAGAGCTAAGTGTAAAGTGCTGGTGCAAGTAAAGCCATTCTCTCTGAGAGTCATGGGTGTGTTGTTAAGTGCTCTACTTAGGCTCATCAAGATGACATATGCTCATAGACTAGTGGACTCAAAGAATTAAGTCCCAATGGAACTGAAAAGTCTTAATCCTAAGCGCTATAAAGTTCCTCTTAGAATTAGGTGGATTAAGGTCTTAACCAAGCTCCATTTGTCAATTTAATTCCAGACCAGTTTAAATGTACACTATGATTTGGAAAAACAGTACAAATATTTACAAAGATGTAAATTTTTACAAAACTTTACAAATGTGCAAAATTTTTGAAAAATGTTTGAAAACATGGATGTATGCATGAATGCGAAGTTTTGCAAAATATTTGCAAAAATTTACACAAGGTTTTTGCAAACTTTTTGTTTTCCAAACATTTTACAAAAAATTTGTACTATACACATAATTTTGTTATCAAAATATTTACAAACTATTTACACAAATCATTTTTACAATCATTTGTACAAAAATAATTTTTATAAATAGATAGGTATGTGCAAGAAGAATTTTATGTACAAGGGAAAATTTTTAATTTTTATGGATTTTTAGCCATTTTATTTATTAACACACTTACACACAGTACAAGTTATGGCTGAAGTATATATGAAATATATACGACACCCCCCTATACTTAGCTCGAACGATGTCCTCAGAGTGATCAAGAGCGATGAAGAAGACATAACTTGTGCTTAGTATAGGGAAGTGAAAAGGAATGGTATATACAAAGACGAATCAAAGAATAGAATAAAGAGGACTTGGTGTTTCCCCCTATACTTAGGATCAAGTAATCCTAAGTATAGCAAGTTGTACATGACGGGAAATCCGAGTGGAAGGATGTACAGGGTCTACCCCCCCCCCTTTACTTAGGGTAAAATATCCCTAAGTATAGGCAGCAAAACAGAGGTAGAAAGAGATGAAGATGACAAATATATACAAGATAGAAGGGCATCACTCCCCCTATACTTAAGGTGAAGAATCCTTAAGTATAGGCAACGACAGGAGTAATGAAACAGAACAACAAGAACAACTCGATGTTCTCACCCCCCCCCCCATACTTAGGATAAGGTATATCCTAAGTATAGCAAAGATAATCCTAAGCGAGACCTGGGATGAAAACAAAGCGGAAGAGAGAAAGATCACGACAAAACGCGTATATACAAAAGTGGACAATGTTGAGGTGGCTCTCAACAAGCGCTAGATTTTACGCCCCTAGCTGGGCGCAAAGGATAGGACAAAGCAGTGTCAAGGTTCAGGACGACATCTGTAAGGCGGATGCCGTAATGTCATCGCAGTCTCGGTATGAGAACAACGATGAAATCAACAGTGTAAAGAATGACATCCAGGTAAGCAATCAGGCAGGTGTCTGCTACCGATCAATGATATGGGAATGAGGACTCAGGATTCGGTAGCACAAAAGAAATCCTCGGCTCAAGATCTGAATGGTATGGAAGTGGAGAGCCGAAGAGATCAAACAAGGAGAAGGATGGATCAGTCGTGGAATCCTCCACGTCAATCAGTGTCTCAAAAAGGTGTGGAAAGTCAAGATCAAGAGACTTTCTAAGAAAACCGATATCTGGTGCATATAATGGAGAAAAATCAGACAGATCATCGAATATCTCAAGGATCGGCTCATCCTTGCGAGGGTCATCGAGGTGAGATGACTCAGAATCAGAAGGATCAGCAGACTCGGTTTCGTGATCCGCCAGATCGGATACACACTCAGAAGGTGAAACCGAGTACACATCGGAAGGGGCATTCTCCCGCATATAACCCTCGAGGAGAAATGCAAGATCATCAGTGAGAAATGGAGGATCAGGATCTATAAGGGCATCTGCGTTGCTGTCAAGCACCCACTCTGTGCACCAGAATGCATCATCATTTGAAGTCTATCTCTGCTCAATCTGGAAGCAGGAGAAGGTACTGGTCAACACCGTGGAGGCTGGAAATGTGGTTGAAACTGATCCTCGCTCTGCAGCAATGCTGGCTATCATCTGGTCCACAGAAAATGTATCTGTCGCATCAAAATGGAGGATACCATGCTCAAATACGGGACAATCTATGTCTGGCATCTCAAAGTAGTGTCATGTATCAAGTTGTGGCTGCTGGGGTGAGTCCTGGTATCTGTCTGGATCCAAGAAGTATCCCTGCAGAATGGAAGCTGAGTCATCTGAGACTGGGCACTGTAGTGGCTGGATAAATGGCTGTAGTAGCGGGTGCTCCTCCAACTCCTGTAATGTCAGAAGATATGATATCCAAGACTCGTCAACTAAAAACTCTGGGTCTGACTCGAACTCTAGCTGGAAGACCAACGGGAGCTCGAGTAGTCTCTGGGTCAGAACGTCCACTGTGGTAGTCATCTCCTCTGTCTCCTGTGCTGCAACAGAATCCAAGTCCTCGATCAGATTTGTAGAAGATATATCCTCATCATTTGTGGCCCGCCCTACTGGCACTGTAACATCCTCATATGTTGTCCCGACTACGGCATCTCATGAAGATGGTCTCTGTGAAGGTAATCTTAAGATGGCATCAAGTAAGTCAATGTCGGAACTGCGGTGTGAACCGCCACACGAGGTCACGACCAGTGCTATCTGATCTGCGTTCATCCCCCTCATGGAGATCTCAATGAGGTTGGTCGGTGAAAGTCCGTGATCGGGGAATCTCCTCAAGAGGTCAAGAAACCTCAGCCATGCGTCATGCACTAGCTCCTGGGGGTCTACCGAAAACTCTGTGATCCAAGACCGCATCATATCTGCTCTACGCTAGGGATAAAATCTCTGTAGAAACTCTCGGTGTAGCTCTGCCCACGTACCGAATCTCTTTCCCAATCGTCTGTGCCATCTCATGGCTCTGTCATGAAGGGAAAATGGGAAGGTCTTCAGCATCATCTCCTCTGCAGTGATATCTGAATATGTATAGGTCTCGCAGAACTCCTCGAACTCGGCCAGATGAAGATAAGGCTCCTCGTGCACCTCTCCCGAGAATGTCGGCAGTCTCTGAATAAACTCAAAATCCAAAATGAATGGACCTAATGTAGAAGCTAACTCAGCTCCTTGTCCTATCTGCTCATCCATCATACTAGTATAGTATGCATCTGATACTCGCATCTGCTCTCTGTGATCGTGTGTGAAATGCACTCTCAATCCAGCCATGGCATCGTCTGGGTCTTGCATCTTCTCAATCTGATCTACGCAGACGTCTAGCGCAGCATGCCCAGAAGAATGAAAGGGATGGGAGGGAGGGAACAGAGGGTCGGTAGGAGTCCAGACCTCCCTTGAGGGTGGACTGGACTGATGGAAAGAAGATGGAGAAGCCGTAAGAGTCGACAAGAAGTGATGGGAATCCATCATCCAGGGGTAAAGAGGAAGAAGTAGAAGACTGAAGGGAGGGTGGGAGGGAGAAAGATAGATGACAGTAAGAGAAGATAGATGGGAAGGCGAAAGGGATCTGAAAACACACAAGATGAGAAAACAAACCCCCGATTCACCTACTCAACGCGGAGCTGGTGACCGTAAGAGATTGGTCGATTATCTTGTCAATTTTATTTAGGTGATAATGTCAGTCTATCAGAGCGGTTACGCGAGCTGATGGGAATCCAATCTTCCCAACAAACTGTCCCGTATAAAAGGCCGGTAGTCTGATCGGAGATCGGATATGGCTCTAGCCTAGTGTACGGGTTGCTCTCTCGCTCATCCAAACCAGACAATGAGGGGGTTGCTCTCCCCAAGACAAATTTTTAAGTGGAGTGTCTTTTAGGTCAAGTGTGTTTAGCAGTCCCAATTTTATAATTTTCCTTTTTTTAAGTATTTTTCAATACAAGCAATGCCAAACGAATTTTTCGGTTCTCCTGATTATTTAAGTCCGAAAAAAGGGGGGAGAAGACAAAAAAGCCGATGCGCGATGAAATCAATGATGCATGCAGAGTAAGAGATGCGTACCTGACTCCAGCAGTCTACATGTAGACTGATCCGTGATGAATACCCATTCATCACTCTTTATTCTTCTATTTTAGCTACAAAAACCTTTGCAAATACATGTAGATATGTGTAAATACAAATAAATACCAAAAGCATGCATTGTGTAAAAACCTATAATTAGCATGTTTTTGTGCACAAAATAAAAGAATAAAGAGCAAAAAGAAAAAGAGGGAAATATTTAGAATAAATATTGAGCAACCTGACCCAAGGGAGGGCTCAGCATGGGCCTGACCGCATAAAAGCCAAAGTAGAGGGAGATAGGAGCTCATGTGTATATACTTCTGTAAATACATATTTTCCTCACCCAAAAAACATGCCTGTACATATTGTGTGTATACTTTATTAAAGAAAACAAAATAAAAAGATAAAAATCAAAAATTCAAAAATATCCTTTCACCATGTGCATAAACCACACCATTGTATTTATTTAACCTTGTAAATAAATTCAATTATTTTCTAAACTTTTTGTAAATATTCTATGTTACATATTGTAAATATATAAAATAACAAGAAACAAAACAAAAATCAAATAAAAATTACAAAATTGAAAATACAAAAATACATTGTATAAATACCATGTATATAAATGTATTCAACCATTTATTTCACCCTTGTATATAAGTGATAAAAATAAAATAAAAATATTCTTTTATTCCTCATTTTATCTTGTAAATAAATAAAATACAAAATGAGCATAAAAATACATAAAAATAAAAAATCAAAAATAAAAACTCCATATAGTGTACATATACCTATATATATAGCTACCCTATTTTTATTTCCAAAAATTAATTAAAAATCACCAAAAAATAGAAAAAAATAAAAGAAAAATATTTCATGTTTTGAGTTTTCTTTAATTCGGCCTATTTCTACCCTAAAATAAATAAACAAAGATCGGGCACACGTGGCCGCTCCTGATTGGTCCACGGGGGATTGTTGACCCCGGTCAACTCCCCCGCGGACTCCTTCCTATTCTGGAAGACGCGCGCCACCCCGCCTTCTCCGATTTTCCCACGCGTCTCCAGGCTGTCTCCCACGCATATCCCATGCCCGGATTCTTCGCCGTTCATCCCTCTCCCTCGCCCGATCCTTCGCCGCGTGAACCATGCTTTCCATCGCTGTCGCACCTCAACCCTAAACGCCCCTGTCACCTTATATATTCTTCCCTCCGCCGCCTCCGCGCCCCATCTTTGGATCGCCATCCTTATTCCCGTGACCTCCAGAGCGAAGCCCGAGGTGACAGCTCGCGTTAGCCCCTGTTGCAGTGAGGTGAGGGTGTCCCTACCATCGATCCGGCGTTTTTCGCCGCCGTGCTCCGCCACCAGCGTCGAGCATCGAGCCTCAGGCCTTGACGCCCTTCGAGGCTACGACCAGGAGCAAGAGCAGCTCCACCACAGTCTACTGCATCCACCAGGTAACCTTAGTTCTTCCTCATTTCTTCCAATTTCCGATTTCGCCCAATTCGTATCTCCGACGCATTTCTCCGATTCCGGCCATCTCGCGTGATATCTCGACCATCCGACCCGACCATCACCTTCACCATCCCCTCACGCACCTTCTTCACCCCTCCACACAACCCAGATCGCACAGGATCTGGGAATCGAGCTCCACCGTCCTCCGCTCGCCGGAGCTCGTCCGCCCCACAGCACCGTCCATCTTCACCCCACCTTCTTGGGTCGAGGCATTTTGCCCTCGACCCGCGAAGCTTCTTGTCCACTTTGCAGGTCCAAAGGAGGTGTCTGAGCCTCCAGTCCATTCAAGACCAGAGCTTCGCGCCGCCAGGTCTCGCCGGAGCCCCTCCAGGGCTCGGCTGGGCCATCGGCCGTCACCGTCAGCTGCGGGCAGCCACCAGGAACGTGTTCAGACCATTAGCAGCAGCTGAGGAGGATCGGAGTGCACGCAGGAGGCCGGCGAACTTCGCCGGCGTCGAGTTCTTCCTCCATCATCCAGAGCCGTCCGATGACGCTCCAGCTCCAGTTCTGATCGTGAGCGTCCATCTGTTGAGGAGCAGCAGCCGTCGATCCACCCGAGGAGCGCATCTGGACCATTGATAGCAGAGGAGAGAGGTGCCAGCGTTTCAGACGTCCGATCATACACGTGGGCCTCTCCCCACCGTCGATCGAGCCGAAGAGGAGAAGAGAGGAGTAGCGCCCTCACATCCAGCCGTCAGATCATACACGTGGCGCCCATCCGACCGTCGGCTAATAAAGGGGTAAATATCATAGGGCCCCCTCGTAGTTTGTTCCATTTCTTTTCAGTCCTGTAATTTTTAATTCAAGTGTTTATTTTCTGGGATATTTGCACCCAAGGACCTCGTACTTATTTTTATTTGCATTTATACCCCTGCCAGTAGAGAGCCACGTGCTTCGTCACGTGTTTTGTTGGGATATTTGCATAAGACCCCTTGTAGTTCTGGATGTTCTTTAATGAATAGAAACTTTTTAATAATTGCATTTATGCCCCTGTGAGCATTGATTATGCGCATGTGCGAATTATTTTGGGTTATTTGCATATAAGCCCCTGGACTTTTGGTACTTGTTACCAATAAGCCCTCGGAACTTATTTTTATTACCATTTGGTCCCTGTGTGCCCCAGGCACGTGCTTGGCACGTGTGTTGCTGGGTATTTTGCACCAGGACCCCAGAACTTTTGGGTATTTGCACTTAGGTCCCTGTGCACAGTGCCCCACCTTTATTTTTGAATAAAATATCAAACGACCTCCAAATCCAATGAGATTTTGACACATGGCTCCTGCCATGGTGTAGGAATTTCTATGATTTTTGGGGACATTTTTGATTTCATTTATTATTTTTAAAAATTCAAAAACCCCTATTTTTGCTACTGTTTGACTTTAAAAATAACAAAAAAATATAAAAACTCCACCAAAAATTCTAAAAAAATTAGGTACTGTTTCTTGCTTGTTGTTTGATTTTCTAGCCAATTTTGGCTATTGTTCATCACTTAAAAACCCTAAAAATTGAAAAAAACCCTAAAAACTCATAAAAATTATAATAAATAAATTAAAAATCCAAAAACAATAATTAGGGTGCCTAAATTTTCCTTATTCTTTCTAGATTATAGGAAAATTACCTTTAGGGCTTTTTGAGATCCAAGAGTATTTTATTTTTGGATCTTGAGCCTTGCTGGACAGTACCCTCTGTTTTTCGCATTGTTTGATTTTTAATAAATAATTTACCCATTAGAAAAATTCCAAAAATTCACCAAAAACAGTAAAAAACTTAAAAAACATAAAAACCATTTTTCCTTAATTTTTGCATTATTTTTGGAGTGTTTTATAAATTGTTGAAGTTGCCTTGCATTCATTTTATTTCATTTTCTCATCATTTAAAAAAAATCTAAAAATTATAAAAAACAAATAAAAACACTAAAAAAAGACTTCCTTGGATTTCTGACTACATCGTAGGCCGCAAGGCCAATCTGTGCTCCTTGTGTTCGACCCTGGGAGCTATACCAGGTTAAATCCTATAGCAGGACCACTTCTCTGTGTTTCATTGATTTTATCTTCATTTGTGGTTCATTTTCTTGAGTGACTCAGCCCGAGTGATTGAGGTCGCAACGACCTATTATTTTCTACACCTTTACCTCAGTTGTTCGGGTTTTTGTGTCGTCAGAATGGCGCCGTTGCCGGGGAGCACGGCTTTGTAGTCATTTGTCCATATTGTCTCTCTACATTATAACTGTTTTCTGACACTCTCTCTTTCTAATTTTTGTGCGAGGTACTGCGTGGAGAACTTGGAGTACACTTTTTGAGGATCCGCACGGGAAGAAGAGCAGGAGGAAGAGAGAGAAGAAGAAGAAATTTTCTACTTAGAGAGAGAGAGAGAACAATTTTTTGTAATAATTTAGGACTTGGACTTTGAACTGTGGACATTTGTAACTTAGCGGGTCTGTTTCGCTGAGTACCGGTGTACTCGGGGGACCCATCTGGATTTTCGCGGCTTTTATCGTGGTTTTTATAGCTAGCTGCCTTTTCCGGTGTTTACGCGGTTTTTCTCGAGACCCTAGATTTAGGAATTTTTGTTGATTGTGACGTAAATTTCTAAGGCCCAACACCTAATAGAATATCTGTTCCTATAGAACGTAATTGGATCTTAATAAAATTCACTGAAAAAGTTAGTTTAATTGGATTTGAGACCACGTGCCGTGAGGAGTCACATACAGCGCTGGCAGGACCCGTTGTGGCGGGCACCGAGTGACTCCCAAGATCGGACTCCGGACTCGATTCGATTAGCTAACTATTGTTCTTCACGATCAATAGAAGTTGCTCATCTAGGACTCGGTTTTTCCCGTTGCATCATTTAGGTAGTTTTAAATTCTGTCTTTAAATTCTGCGCGGATCACTTGCATGTAGAGTGCTGGAGACAAGGTACGCATTTCTTTCTCTGCATGCATCATTGATTTCTTCGCGCATCGGCTTTTTCGTCTTCTCCCTCTGTTTTTGGCTTAATCATCAGGAGAATCAGAAAAACCGTTAGGCCGCTTGTATTTATTTTGAAAAAAAAAAATTAAAAAGAAAAACAAAAAAAAAATTGGGACTGGATAACATTATTGACCCTAAAAGACACTCACATTAAAAAATTGTCTTGGGGAGAGCAACCCCCTCATTGTATGGTTTGGATGCGCGAGAGAGTGACCCGCACCCTAGGTAGAACCCTCCGGTGTTATTTCTAGCTGACTACCGACTCTTCCGTGCGGGCCAGTCGGTTGGAGTAGCATCGGGTATCCTAACAGGTCACGTAAGCGCTCTGATATCTTGTATGTTCACCAAATAAAATTGACAAGATAAATTGACCGAGCTTTCACGGTCTTCAGATTGTGTTGCGTTGGTGAACCGGGGGTTTGCTTTGCGATCATATTTTCTCCAGATCCCATCCGCTCAACTCGCCAAGATCAAGATGATGGGTAGACGATCTCTTAGGCAGCCTCTGGCTGCACCGCTTTCAGGCGCGTCTACTCCATCATCTAGGTTGGCCCATGAGAGTCGAGACCAGCTCTCCGGGCCCGAGTTCGATTCCACCCTGTTCCCCCTAGATCCCCTTTCTTCTGCTACTGAGAGACATGAGCCCGAGGAAAGACGAATTAATTTGACAGAACCTGAGTTGGGCTCATCTGATTTTGCAGACGTCCCTATGGCCGGAGCCGGCAGTTCAGACGATCGCCAGCCCGAACACTTTGTCTTAGACCAGGGAGCGATTAACTCCACCCTGATCGCGTCATTAGAGACAGTTCAGCAACAGTTACGCGATCAGGGGGCATTCATGATAGAGATGAGGAGGGAGTTGGAGCGACTCCGAAGAGAGCGAGACGAGCCGAGCGAGCCGGAGGACATTCCTGACGCTGATGCAGAGGCAGCAGCCGCAGCAGCAGCTGCCGCAGCAGCGGCAGCCGCCGCCGCAGCAAGACCGATGCGGGAACTTCACAACCCCGGATCTACACTGATGCACCAATGGGTGGTGATACCTGCTATCGTGGGGGATTTCAAGTTCCCTCCGAACACCCTGCAGATGCTTCCTCATTTTCACGGACTCGCCACTGAGGAACCCCACCTCCATCTCCAGGAGTTTTTGATGATCTGTAGCACTGTCCACGACCGTCGTGTGGACCAAGATACGATTCGGATGATGGCCTTCCCTTTTTCACTGGCAGATAGAGCAGCCGCCTGGCTGAAACATTTAGGGAAGTTTGTTTACACCTGGGAGCAGCTCCGCACCGAGTACTTGAACAAGTACTATCCACTCGGGCGGACGAATGCAGCGAGGGCCCTGATCAACAACTTCTCCATGCTCCCTAACGAGCAATTTCACGAGGCATGGGAGAGGTTCAGAGAGCTTCTGGATAGATGCCCACACCACGACATTTCGAAGCCGAACCTAGTTCAGAGCTTCTTTAGTGGGCTGACACCAGAGCTTCAGGGTCTGGTGAATGCTTCTTGCGGCGGGTCCTACTTTGCCAAGGACCACAACCAAGTCTGGGCCATCTATGAGGAGATGTCCGAAAATTACATGGTGATGTCCCAGACTCGGTTGTACACACAGAGATCTCAGCAGCCGCCAGGATCCGTGCAGTATCAGCGGATAGCACGGGTTGATGCAGGTCCATCCAGTTCGTCCACGGTTGCAGCCGCACAGGCAGAGTCGGCCGCTGCGGACATGGGGATTATTAGCGAGAAGTTGGACCGCATGGAAATCATAGAGAAGAAGCAGTGCCAGGGCATAACTCAGATGGAACAAATGGCACAAACTCTGAGCGACATGAAGACCCAGCTCTTGTGTCTTCAGGAGGCACAGACGGCTCCTCAGCCCCGTCTTCAGTCGCGAGGCGATTCCGGTGGCAGCCGCAGCTCGTCCCAGCACTCCAGCTCCTTGCAGCAGCCTAGACAAGTTCACCTTGTACAGGCGGAGCCGTACCAACAGCAGCAGCCCTCTTACCAGTCACCACCATCTCCAGACTTACAGATGGTGGTATATCAGCCGGATCAGCCTCTGGATGTACTCCCACCAGCCCCTTACGATGCGGAACCGTTGATGGATGTCAACGGGATTTGGTATGACCGGCCCCAGCCTGGAGTCCGACGAGACCATCCCGGATTCAGGTGGGGGAATGGGGGCAACCAGTCCCAACAGCAGCCAGCCGGTCAGGGAGGGCAGTACTCCCAGCAGAGAGATCACCAGCAGCCCCCAGCATACCAGCCATCATCCTTCGTACCTCGTCCCTACCAGCAGCAGGGACAGAATTGGAGACGTGAGCAGCAGGCTCACCAGCAGCAGCATCATTCCTCTTACCCCTCTCAGCCGCAGCAGCACCAGGTCCAGCAGCCTCATTACCAGAGAGGCAACCCGTCGGGTTCCCATGAGAGCCCCGCCATGGATGATCTAGCCCGCCTCTTCACAGAGCAGCAGGCTACATTTAGACGGGAGATGGACGAGTTCCGCCAGGAGATGCGGGACCTGATG
Source organism: Ottelia alismoides (assembly GCA_037367405.1). Lineage (NCBI taxonomy): Eukaryota > Viridiplantae > Streptophyta > Magnoliopsida > Alismatales > Hydrocharitaceae > Ottelia > Ottelia alismoides. The sequence goes on along the minus strand of JAZKJV010005125.1, from coordinate 516,237 downwards.
AGAGGGAAGGCCGCCATCCCTGCACAGATCGAGCCTAATCCGAATAACTTGAAGAGGAAATCTGAGCAGGTAGTTCACACTGAGCCTACCACTTCTAGTGACTCATTTGATGTTATCTCGTCGGATCTATTTGATGCTGATTTTGTCACACTTAGGAGCGGTAGAAGACCAGCAGGAGGCGCCTCATCTGAGAGACAACACGAGGAATCATCTAGAGCGCCAGATGAGGAAGAGGAGGGCGGTACTGAGGCCGCCGTTTCACCACATCGAGGAGGTGGTACTGACGCCACCAGCAGAGCCGAGCCCGACCGCGGTACTGAGGCCGCAAGACGTCTAGTTGTAGAGCCAGCTAGAGGTGGTACTGAGGCCACCAACATCTATTCTGATAGAAATGTTGTCTTTCCTCGCATGAATGTATCTCAGAACTCTGATTTGAATAAAGGAAAAGGTTTAGTTTCTTCTGATCCCACTGTGATGAATGATGTTTGTGAGGATCCGGTCATCGAACGGTCTAGGCCTATTCCTAGTCCTTCATCTGAGAAGGACCCTGTGATCCCCTTTCCTAGAGCCCTTGAGTTGGGGAAGGGGAAGAGAAAAGAAAAAGATCCAAAAAAGAGAGAGCAGGAGGAGTTCAGCCAGAGCATGATAGACCGATTTCACATCCAGCTGACCCTCAATGAGGCTTTGCAGCACATTCCTCTTCTTCAGCGATCCCTAAGAGATAGGACCACAATCAGGAGAAAGAAGAGGAACAAGACCGCAGAGATCCATGTGCTGACCAAAGCCACGTGCTACGCGATCCAGAATCATCTGCCGACTAAGAGGCCAGATTTAGGGGCCCCGTATGTCAGATGTCAGATTAGTGAGCAGAGGTTCGACCGCACTCTATTAGATAGCGGATCGTCGATCAACCTTCTTCCGGCAGCCCTTCTCGACCACTTAGAGTTGGGCACTCTTAGACAGAGCAGGACATACCTTCAGTTTGCTGATCGGTCTGTCAAGAGGCCAAAGGGGTTGTTGCGAGACGTTGTCGTCACGATTCAGGGTTTACAATTCCCAGTGGACTTCGTAGTGCTAGACATGGAGACCCCTGACTCATTGACCGATTCCCCCATCATCCTCGGTCGCCCATTCTTGGCCACAGCCAAGGCGGTGACTGACCATGACAGTGGGAAGGTATTCTTTCGCGTCCAGGGCGAGAGTATACAAATAGAGACGGTTAAGGACCACAGAGCCAGAGATCGATCCCGCTCACATGGCAGTACAGATTCAGAGCAGCTGACAGACGCAGAGCCAGACATCCACCAGGACTGTGATTTTGTGATCACAGATGATGAGGCAATTTGGGCAGATCCTGCAGCACAGACCATCCTCTCATATTCAGATACAGCTGATGCAGAGATGATAGCAGAGGATAGTCTGGAGAGCACAGCCCTGGTTCAGGATACTATTGATTCGGTAGAGTCGGACCTTGATCGCGACACGATTTCCAGTAATGGTGGTGAAGATGCCACCTTGTTCCCCGGTGGTACTGATGCCACCGAGTCTGATATAGATCCCTCGGATTCAGAATCTGATTGGGCAGATTGTGATGATCAGATGCCAGATCTGGATCCACCTGAGCCTTTAGATGAGGAGGAGGTAGAGGCAGAACAGATCAGAGACAATGTAGAGGACCCGCCTTCTCCCGATCCAGTTTGTGAGAGTTCTTTATCATTTTCCCAGGCAAATTTGGCAGAATTGTCCGCATACACACATCTTCTTCAGAAGCCAGATTTGCCAGCACCCAGCTGTCCAGAGCTAAAGCCGCTCCCTACTTCGCTGAAGTATCGATTCCTTGCAGGAGAGTCTGAGATGTACCCAGTCATCATCTCTGCCGATCTGACTGGAGAACAAGAATCCCGTCTGATGGAGGTTCTTGAAAAGAACCGCAAGGCAATTGGATGGAGCGTAGCAGATCTCCATGGGATTAGTCCCTCGTTGTGCTCCCACCATATCTATCTCGAGGAAGGGGCAAAGCCGTCGCGTGAGTTCCAGCGGCGACTGAACCCCAACCTAAGAGAAGTTGTTATGAAGGAAATATCAAAATGGTGGAGTGCAGATTTTATTTATCCCATTTCCGACTCCAAGTGGGTTAGCCCCTTGCATGTGGTGCCCAAGAAGACGGGCATCACGACTGTGATCAGTGAGTCGGGAGAGGAGATTGCTACACGAGTACCCACCTCTTGGCGGGTCTGTGTTGACTACAGAAAACTCAACCAGGCCACGAAGAAGGACCATTTCCCCCTGCCTTTTATTGACCAGATCATAGAGAGACTGGCAGGGAAGAGCCATTACTGCTTCCTGGATGGGTACTCAGGCTACAACCAGGTGGCCATCGCTCCTGAGGATCAGGAGAAGACCACCTTTACCTGTCCCTTCGGCACATACGCTTTTCGACGCATGCCATTTGGGCTATGTAACGCCCCTGCGACTTTTCAGAGATGCATGCTGTCGATATTTTCGGACATGGTAGGGGAGTGCTTGGAGGTCTTCATGGACGACTTCTCGGTTTACGGCGACGGTTTCGATTCCTGTCTTGACTGCCTAGACTGAGTGCTCCAGCGATGCATTGCTACCCGCTTAGTTCTGTCTTGGGAAAAGAGTCACTTCATGGTGACTCAAGGGACGGTGCTTGGCCACATCATCTCCAACAGAGGCAAGGCTACTCTTTGACCGCCATACTTTCTGTCCAATCTCAAAATGCTTGTGGCTGATATGAGAATCATGCCACTCTTTGACTTTCTCCTTATAATGTAGGCTGTTTGATGCAAGGCTACGACTATTTCCAGGGAAGCTACAGAGCAAATGGAAAGGACCCTATTTGGTCAGAAAGGTACACGATAACGGTAGCATTGATATATCTGAGTTATCTTCTGAGAGTACCTTCCGAGTGAACGGCCAGCGACTCAAACCATTTCTAGATCATGAGCCGCGGGACGTTATTATCGCCGCTATTCATTTTGCGTGAGATGTGGTCTTTTGACTCACATCTTGTACATCTCACGCCTGATTTTCACTGTTCCTCCGCCTGTATAGATCCAGTTGTCCATATCATTCCATTCTTTAGTCCCACATCCTGTCTCTCATCTTATGATTATGCTATACTTAGGGTGTACTTTACCCTAAGTATAGGGGGGATGTCGGACCTGTGAGTATTCTTTTCATTCTTTCTGCTCTTGTTTTCGCTGCCTATACTTAGGGATATTTTACCCTAAGTATAGGGGGGGCAGAGTCCGTATATTCTTCACTCGGTTTTCCTTCATGTACAGCTTTCTATACTTAGGATTAGTTAATCCTAAGTATAGGGGGAGACCACCGAGTTCCTCTCATTCTATTCATTTATTCGTTCCTGTACTTAGACATTCCTTTCCACTTCCCTTTTACTAAGCACGAGTTATGTCTTCTTCATCGCTCTTGATCACTCTGAGGACATCGTTCGAGCTAAGTATAGGGGGGGTGTGTATATATTTCATATATACTTTAGCCATAACTCGTACTTTGTGTGAGTGTGTTAATAAATAAAATGGCTAAAAATCACAAATTTTTAAAATTTTTCATGTACATAAACCTCTTTTATTCTTGCACATACATAGCTAGTGTACAAAGTATTTTTGTAAAAATGATTTCAAAAATCTTTTGTGTGAAGCTTGTGTAAATATTTCGTATCAAAATTATGTATATAGTACAAATTTTTTCCAAAATGTTTTGAAAATCAAAAGTTTGCAAAAATCTTGTGTAAATGTTTGTAAATATCTTTTTGCAAAACCTGCACTTCATGCATCATTCATTCATGATTTCAAAACATTTTTCAAAAATTTTGCATGATTGTAAAATATTTGTAAATAGCATCTTGTGTACATATATGTATATAGTTTTTCCTGGATGAGAGTTGACATTTAAACTAAGCCTGGAATTAAATTGAGAAATGGAGCTTGAATAAGATCTTAATACACTTAACTTCAAGAGGAACCTTGTAGGACTTAGGGTTAAGGCTTTTCAGGTCCATAAGGACTTAATTCTTTGAGTCCACTAGGCTATGAGCATATGTCATCTTGATGAGCCTAAGTAGAGCACTTAACAACACACGCATGACTCTCAGAGACAATGGCTTAACTTGCACCTGCACTTCACACATGGCTCTCCATGGATGAGGTGGTGAGGAGGCAGTTTCCTTTGGCTTGGGGTAGCATATGAGGGTAGTACTTCTAGGCGGAACCTCTCTTCTTCTTATAGTGAAGGAAGTGCACCTCAACTTGGTCTAGTGGTGTTGAAAGCTAAAGACAGAAGCTGTGGGTTGCAATAAAGCTTCAAAAGAGGGATAGTCTACTGGCTCAAGGGGAAATTTCTTATATGCTGCACCATGTACAGAAGTTCTTGAAAAAAAAAATGCAAAAATGCAAAAAGAACTCCAAAAAAGTGGTGGGTCGGATTGAAAATTTAATAACCATTCATCACTCTTTATTCTTCTATTTTAGCTACAAAAACCTTTGCAAATACATGTAGATATGTGTAAATACAAATAAATACCAAAAGCATGCATTGTGTAAAAACCTATAATTAGCATGTTTTTGTGCACAAAATAAAAGAATAAAGAGCAAAAAGAAAAAGAGGGAAATATTTAGAATAAATATTGAGCAACCTGACCCAAGGGAGGGCTCAGCATGGGCCTGACCGCATAAAAGCCAAAGTAGAGGGAGATAGGAGCTCATGTGTATATACTTCTGTAAATACATATTTTCCTCACCCAAAAAACATGCCTGTACATATTGTGTGTATACTTTATTAAAGAAAACAAAATAAAAAGATAAAAATCAAAAATTCAAAAATATCCTTTCACCATGTGCATAAACCACACCATTGTATTTATTTAACCTTGTAAATAAATTCAATTATTTTCTAAACTTTTTGTAAATATTCTATGTTACATATTGTAAATATATAAAATAACAAGAAACAAAACAAAAATCAAATAAAAATTACAAAATTGAAAATACAAAAATACATTGTATAAATACCATGTATATAAATGTATTCAACCATTTATTTCACCCTTGTATATAAGTGATAAAAATAAAATAAAAATATTCTTTTATTCCTCATTTTATCTTGTAAATAAATAAAATACAAAATGAGCATAAAAATACATAAAAATAAAAAATCAAAAATAAAAACTCCATATAGTGTACATATACCTATATATATAGCTACCCTATTTTTATTTCCAAAAATTAATTAAAAATCACCAAAAAATAGAAAAAAATAAAAGAAAAATATTTCATGTTTTGAGTTTTCTTTAATTCGGCCTATTTCTACCCTAAAATAAATAAACAAAGATCGGGCACACGTGGCCGCTCCTGATTGGTCCACGGGGGATTGTTGACCCCGGTCAACTCCCCCGCGGACTCCTTCCTATTCTGGAAGACGCGCGCCACCCCGCCTTCTCCGATTTTCCCACGCGTCTCCAGGCTGTCTCCCACGCATATCCCATGCCCGGATTCTTCGCCGTTCATCCCTCTCCCTCGCCCGATCCTTCGCCGCGTGAACCATGCTTTCCATCGCTGTCGCACCTCAACCCTAAACGCCCCTGTCACCTTATATATTCTTCCCTCCGCCGCCTCCGCGCCCCATCTTTGGATCGCCATCCTTATTCCCGTGACCTCCAGAGCGAAGCCCGAGGTGACAGCTCGCGTTAGCCCCTGTTGCAGTGAGGTGAGGGTGTCCCTACCATCGATCCGGCGTTTTTCGCCGCCGTGCTCCGCCACCAGCGTCGAGCATCGAGCCTCAGGCCTTGACGCCCTTCGAGGCTACGACCAGGAGCAAGAGCAGCTCCACCACAGTCTACTGCATCCACCAGGTAACCTTAGTTCTTCCTCATTTCTTCCAATTTCCGATTTCGCCCAATTCGTATCTCCGACGCATTTCTCCGATTCCGGCCATCTCGCGTGATATCTCGACCATCCGACCCGACCATCACCTTCACCATCCCCTCACGCACCTTCTTCACCCCTCCACACAACCCAGATCGCACAGGATCTGGGAATCGAGCTCCACCGTCCTCCGCTCGCCGGAGCTCGTCCGCCCCACAGCACCGTCCATCTTCACCCCACCTTCTTGGGTCGAGGCATTTTGCCCTCGACCCGCGAAGCTTCTTGTCCACTTTGCAGGTCCAAAGGAGGTGTCTGAGCCTCCAGTCCATTCAAGACCAGAGCTTCGCGCCGCCAGGTCTCGCCGGAGCCCCTCCAGGGCTCGGCTGGGCCATCGGCCGTCACCGTCAGCTGCGGGCAGCCACCAGGAACGTGTTCAGACCATTAGCAGCAGCTGAGGAGGATCGGAGTGCACGCAGGAGGCCGGCGAACTTCGCCGGCGTCGAGTTCTTCCTCCATCATCCAGAGCCGTCCGATGACGCTCCAGCTCCAGTTCTGATCGTGAGCGTCCATCTGTTGAGGAGCAGCAGCCGTCGATCCACCCGAGGAGCGCATCTGGACCATTGATAGCAGAGGAGAGAGGTGCCAGCGTTTCAGACGTCCGATCATACACGTGGGCCTCTCCCCACCGTCGATCGAGCCGAAGAGGAGAAGAGAGGAGTAGCGCCCGCACATCCAGCCGTCAGATCATACACGTGGCGCCCATCCGACCGTCGGCTAATAAAGGGGTAAATATCATAGGGCCCCCTCGTAGTTTGTTCCATTTCTTTTCAGTCCTGTAATTTTTAATTCAAGTGTTTATTTTCTGGGATATTTGCACCAAGGACCTCGTACTTATTTTTATTTGCATTTATACCCCTGCCAGTAGAGAGCCACGTGCTTCGTCACGTGTTTTGTTGGGATATTTGCATAAGACCCCTTGTAGTTCTGGATGTTCTTTAATGAATAGAAACTTTTTAATAATTGCATTTATGCCCCTGTGAGCATTGATTATGCGCATGTGCGAATTATTTTGGGTTATTTGCATATAAGCCCCTGGACTTTTGGTACTTGTTACCAATAAGCCCTCGGAACTTATTTTTATTACCATTTGGTCCCTGTGTGCCCCAGGCACGTGCTTGGCACGTGTGTTGCTGGGTATTTTGCACCAGGACCCCAGAACTTTTGGGTATTTGCACTTAGGTCCCTGTGCACAGTGCCCCACCTTTATTTTTGAATAAAATATCAAACGACCTCCAAATCCAATGAGATTTTGACACATGGCTCCTGCCATGGTGTAGGAATTTCTATGATTTTTGGGGACATTTTTGATTTCATTTATTATTTTTAAAAATTCAAAAACCCCTATTTTTGCTACTGTTTGACTTTAAAAATAACAAAAAAATATAAAAACTCCACCAAAAATTCTAAAAAAATTAGGTTCTGTTTCTTGCTTGTTGTTTGATTTTCTAGCCAATTTTGGCTATTGTTCATCACTTAAAAACCCTAAAAATTGAAAAAAACCCTAAAAACTCATAAAAATTATAATAAATAAATTAAAAATCCAAAAACAATAATTAGGGTGCCTAAATTTTCCTTATTCTTTCTAGATTATAGGAAAATTACCTTTAGGGCTTTTTGAGATCCAAGAGTATTTTATTTTTGGATCTTGAGCCTTGCTGGACAGTACCCTCTGTTTTTCGCATTGTTTGATTTTTAATAAATAATTTACCCATTAGAAAAATTCCAAAAATTCACCAAAAACAGTAAAAAACTTAAAAAACATAAAAACCATTTTTCCTTAATTTTTGCATTATTTTTGGAGTGTTTTATAAATTGTTGAAGTTGCCTTGCATTCATTTTATTTCATTTTCTCATCATTTAAAAAAAATCTAAAAATTATAAAAAACAAATAAAAACACTAAAAAAAGACTTCCTTGGATTTCTGACTACATCGTAGGCCGCAAGGCCAATCTGTGCTCCTTGTGTTCGACCCTGGGAGCTATACCAGGTTAAATCCTATAGCAGGACCACTTCTCTGTGTTTCATTGATTTTATCTTCATTTGTGGTTCATTTTCTTGAGTGACTCAGCCCGAGTGATTGAGGTCGCAACGACCTATTATTTTCTACACCTTTACCTCAGTTGTTCGGGTTTTTGTGTCGTCAATCCGCGCATAAAAGTAAAGACTGAAAATAAACTACCTATATGATGCACGAGAAACCGGCCTTAAACAGAGTAATTTCTACACGATAAGAATAGTAGCTGGGTACTCAAACCTAAATCAAGAGTCCTATCTTGGGAGCCACTCGATGTCCGCCACAATGGATCCCTGCACGCGTTGTATGTGACTCCTCAAGGCACGTGTACTAGAGTCTAAGTAATCTGACTTTTTATTGTGAGTTAATTAATTAGGTCCAATGACGATCTAATAGGAGCAGGCAGATAATTAAGGTTTGGATCCTAATCAATTACGTCACAATCAGAAGAAAATCCTATGCTAAGGTCAAAACCACGTAAATCAGACATGCAGTTAAGAAAATAAATGAAAACCGGTGAAAAATACGGTGAGGTCCCACGAGCACACCGGTGCTCGACGAAACAGACCCCGGTAGTCACCGATAAAGTCCAAGTGTCTGTCCATGTATTATTACAATAATAGTTTGCTGAAAATAAATACAAACTACTCTATGGCTATCTAGCGGCTATTCCGCGGCTCCCGCACTCCTGCTCGTCTCCTCGCACTCTCCTGCGGCTCTACGCAAAAAAGAACCGCCTCCGAATCCTGCAGTTGCTTTGGCTTCCGAAAAAGCCGCCTCGGTCCTCGGGCCCTAGCAAGAACTCAAACAAGAGTGTATCAGACACATGTTATTATGAAAATATGCAAATGAAATAGAGAAAAATATATATATACAACTATGAACAAAAAGCCGCGAAAAAGAAAACCACGAAAAATAAAAAATGACTACTAAGTCATGCTCCCCAACAATGGCGCCATTCTGATGACCGATAAAATTGCAAGAGACTAAGGGAGATAAATATCACGGGTCGTTGCGACCTCAATCCCTCGAAAATCAATAAATCAAAAAATCATACCACCAAAAGAGATTAATCAGTCAAAAAGCCGAATAGCGGGCTTGCTATTTATTTAACCTCGTATAGTGACCAGGGTCGAACTCAAGGAGAACGGATTGGCCAAGTGGCCTACGAAGTAGTCAGAAAATGAATAAAGTAATAAAATGTATTTTTGGTGGATTTTATATTTTTAAATTTTTTTTACGATTTTAAATTATGAAGGAAATATGAAAAGAAGGCAAAAATACACAAACCACAATTTATTAAAAACTCTAAACAACTCAGAAAGTTCAAATAAAATTATTTTTTGTTAGTTTTTAAGTGTTTTTGGTAATTTTTCCAGAATTTTTTTAATTTTAGTTGATTTTCTAAAAATAGAAAAAGGTAAAAATAATGAACTAATGTGCAGCCAGATTTGAAAGGCTAATTAAAAATATATAATTAGTTTCTAAAAATCTGGAAATAATTTTTATGAAAACAAGGCATAAAAACTAAGCTACAGAAAGAGAAATTGCATTTTTTTAACTTTATAGAGTTTTTAATGATTTTTATAAGATTTTTAAGGTTTTTCAATTTTTTAGGTGTTTTATATATCCAAATGAAGTCAAAATAGCTTTGAAGCAAGAAAACAACAAACCAACCAGTACCTTTTTTTGTAATTTTTAGATGAGTTTTTATATTTTTAGTGGATTTTATATTTCAAACAGTGACAAAAACAAGGGTTTTTGAATTTTTAAAAATAACAAACAGAATAAAAATGTCTCAAAAGAATTAGTGAAATTTTCACACAAATTTCACAAGATTTGGAGTTTATTTGATATTTTATTCAACCACTAAGAGGGACACAGCACACAGGGACCTAAGAGCAAAGAAACAAAGTTCTGGGGTCAAATAGATAACACAAGTAAAAATCACAGGGCCTAAGTTGCAAAAAACCCAGATAAACACAAGGCACGCACGTGATGAACACACGGGGGTATTTATGTAATTCCAATTTATAAAATATCAATCCATAACAACTAGAAAGTCCAAGCCCCTTACATGCAATTTACCCAAAAACTCATGTGTCGAAGCACGTGTTCCACATAAACAGGGACTAAATAGCAATATCTCATAATACTAGGGTCCAAAGTGTAAACTACCTGAACTAAAAACAACTATATATAATATTTACAGGACTAAACTATAACAGCAAAAAGAACAGGGGCCTAAGTGATATTACCCCATTATTACGATCCACGGCTGAAGAGGGTCCACGTGTAAGATCCGACGATGGAGAACGGTGACGCCTCTTCGTTGATCGATGCTCTAGATGAGATCCTGAGCTCGATCCAACGGCTGCAAGCTCCCCAAGAACGAACGGTGGCGATTAAAACTGGTGCGGGGTCTCTATCCAATGGTGGAGGAAGGTCCTTGAAGAACAAGTCACCGGCGACTTTTTCCTACAGTCGTCTATGCTGGAGGTTGGAGACCTCCGGGGGTCGTCGCCTCAATGGTTCGACGGGTCCAGAGGCTCGGGCTCGCCTGGTGCCGGATCACGGTGGCGATGACCACCAGATCAGTGGTTCACGGCTTCTCGTCCCTCTATGCTACTCTCGCACACGCGGCTGTCACTCTGATGAAGGACAGGAGGTCATCGGAGGCGAGGGGGAAGGCCAAAGATGCTTGAATGTGTGGCGGAAGGCAAAGCTTTATACTGTAGGGGTCCGAGAAAGAAGGAGATCGGATGCGCAATCCAAAGCTCGGATCCCTAAGAAGATGGCCGAGCTTGGATCATGGATGTATCGTGGATAATCGGGGCCCGAAGTTTAAGGGAATGGGTGAATTTGTGAATCATATTCACAACCCAAAATAAAATGTAAATTACATTTTCAATTTAATGTCCAATGTGAATCCAATTCACATTAACATTTAATTAACAAATGTAAATTACAAATATCTCTCTCTTATATATTATAAATCACATTTATAATATATATGTCTAATATGGATATTTCTATCCACATTATTCATATCCATGATAATTAAATCATATTTAATCACCTTGGATCTCACTTCTCTTGTTCTCAAATAATATGAATCACATTCATATTACTTACATCTTTGATAATCAAATCTCATTTAATTATCTAAGATAACTCTCTTTATAATATGAATCAAATTCATATTATTCATGATAATTAAATCGCATTTAATTATCCATTTTCTCAATGCTCGGATACATAATATCAACAATGAAATTATCCTGAACCCATTCAAGGATAATGTGCTTTCTCCGTGAATACATGGAGATAAGGATAGGGCGATTGTATTGTTCCACGTATAGTGACTTGGATATTGAGATCATATCTCAAATCCAGATCGCGGGCCTCCCATAGATGCTTGATTAAATCAAGACCGTAAATCTAATCTTCTTATTGCATCTGAATCACATTCAGATCAATGTCCAACATTAGGACTAAGATCAGATTACTTTTCTACTGAGAGGAGTCACTAAAATCCAGACTCGTTTCATCACTCCCTAGGAATGGAAGCGTCAGGGTTATATAATCGTTTATGATCACATCACCCTTAGGTATTCCCAATACCTGTACATCCTGCATGCGGGAAGACTTAGATTAAACCTGAAGTATTGGATCAACTTTATAATGTCTACTTCATGGTTTTATCAGTAAGTTTCTCATTCGATCATTGGGAGTTGGTATCGATCATATACTTTCCAAAAGTATATATCATACCTAGGTAATGAAGCCACATTTCATCATCTTTATTATATCATTTTGGCATCAAGAACCCTATCAAATGCGTGTAAAAACCCTTAATTAGAGCATCTTAGCATTCATGCATGTACATGTAAATAGTGTATAAAATGCGGTTTTTAAAGCCAAAACTATAGAACAAAGAAAAGAAAAGAAAAAGAATTAAATATTTTAAATATTTTATGACCCGAAACCCCGAGACCTGGGCATCTTGATGAACAGGTCGACAACGAATAAAGTAGGGGGAGATAAGGGTAAAAATACAATGAAATTCCTTCATTCTTTATTCATTTTGGGACCTATTTTTGGTTCCACTTTTTACACCTCAAATAAAGAAACTTTTTCCATGAAAGTTGTGGATAATTAAATAAATAAAAATACAAAATTGATTTCATAAAAAAATAATGTACAGATAAAAAGTTATGGTCTGAATAAGATTCCAAAACTCCAACTTCCCAGACCTGTATCTTGCAAATAAAAACTCGAAATATACCAAACTCACCTTTAATTATATATAGCATAAAATAATCTATTTAATGGAGGTGGTTTTGTATTTTTCGGAGTTACGGTTTGAAAGTTGAGTTTTGAACCCTTGTAGTATACTTGTACAGATTAAAATATTCATTTTATTCGTTATTCATTATTTTTATAATTTTATATTTTATAATTTTGTAAATATTATTTATAATAAATATGTGTATTAAAATCAGAATAAAAATTCAAAGAAAACTCAAAATAAAATACTTGTATATAAAAGACTTAGGTAAAATACCTATATACATACCTGTATAATATATACTTCTATTTTATTAAATGTACAAAACACTTCAGAAAAATAAAATAAAAATATATTTAATTGTATAAAAATACTTTATAATCTTATAAATTAATAAACAAAATAAATAAAATTAAATTTGAAAATTAAAAATAAAATACTAAAATATATAGATATAGATAGCTATAAGGGGTATAAATGGTAACTTGTAGTTACACACCCAATAAAAATAATTAAAAATCAGAATAAAATACTACATAAAATAATTAATATTTTTTATTTAATAACCTAAATTTAATTCAACCTTTTTCTATTTTTAATTGAATTAATAAAGTTCCTTTTGCAGGATTTTCCTGGTTGGTCCACGTGGACCAACCAGGAGGCTCTGACAGTTGACCTCGGGTCAACTGTCTGAGCCAGCTCCTGTTCTTGTCAGACCAAGATTTTGACCATCTTTCTCCCTTTTTCCGAGGTGATTCTAGGCACATTTTCATGATTCAGCCTTAAGGACTTTTGTACCCCTATGATCAAGCTTACACGCCCCTTCGTTTTTTCGAGGATTGGACCAACGATTTGCTCGGTCCACCTCGTTCTTTGGAGCACATGCACTCGGCAGTCAAACCCTACAAAACGAAACCCACAACTTCCCTTCTCATTTTGATTCCTCTTCCTCCATTGTTGAGCCTAAAACCCTAGCCCGTTGGACTCCTGGTAACAGCAGGAGAAGATTGAGCCCGAGGTTTAGCCCCGAGGAGTCGAATCGAGGTGGTCCAAGCCCCTTGTCGGAGCGCCGCCTGCAGCTTGTTGCAGCCCACGCCGGTGAGTCTCTCCCTCTTCTTTTTGTTTCATTTGATAGGTTAGGTCTAGTTTAGCTTAGGTTAGTAGCAGTTTCGTTTTCGATTAAGTCTATCGCCGTGAATCTTCGATCAAAGACCACGACGGAGCTGAGCTCCGCCTCCACCGTCAGCCTTCATCAGTCATTGAGAGCCCCTGCGATCACCCTCATCTCCTTTCCCTTCAGTCCGTCGCTCTGCTCCACCCCTCCATTACCCTCGATCTCGCCCCGATCGAGCGACCGAGCTCTCTTCTCCGCCGCTCGCAGGAGCTCCACGCCCGAGCCGTCATTCGCCTCCATTGCATCATCTGAGGATACCCATACCTCGCCTGGTTTTTGCGCGACTAACTCTGCAGGTCAGAGCCAAGAAGAAGGCTCTATCAAGCCTCTACATCCCCGGGAGTAGCCGCCCAGGTCACCTCCACCGTCCGACCGCTGCAAGCCATCTCAAGCGAGCCTGAGACTCTCGTTCGACGCGGATCATCCCCGGGACCCTTTTGCCCTTGGTCCTGGACCGGGAGAGGCCGTGTGTCGGCCACCATCATCGATCAAAGCAACCCGGGCTGAGTTCTTCCACCATCCTCGAGGGTCGTCCAATCACGAGCAAGCACCAGATTTGCCCTCGGTCGTTAGATGATCGTGCGCAACAACCGTTGGATCTTCATCGACGATCTAATCTCGGCCGTCAAAAGCGAACTGGCATCGCGCCACCTGGGAGCGCCACGCGTCAAGTGAAGTCATCTCAGCTGTCCGTTCCCGTGCAAGGCTTGGGTATTCTGCACTATTGACCCTGGCTCTTTGTGTATTTATTTTATAATCCTAAAACTTTAATTTTCAGTTCAAAAAGTTTTGTAATAATTGCAAGTAGACCCAGTAACTTTCCATATTTGCACTTCAGTCCTCGGCCACGTCACCTCACGTGACTGGGCCACGTGCTTTTTGGGTATTTTGCATTCTCAATCTTGGACTTTCATGTATTTACAGTTATACCCCTGTGCGTAGTGATTTAAGTATATTTTGGGTTAACTGCACTCTTGTCCTGCCGGTTTCCATTATTTACAAATATACCCCTCCGAACAACAGATCATGTGCGTAGAGCATGTATTTTTGGTGAAATTTGCACCCAAGCCCCTGGATGTTTTTATAATTGCATATATACCCCTGCTAGGCTTAGGATTTTCGTGTGTTTGTTTTATTTATTTCACGCATCATTAAAGTGTCAAAATTCCACAAAAATTATTTTAAGCTCCTGTTAACTCGCACTTTCATGCCATGTTGTTGCATTCTATTTTTATTGCAATTTATATTTATTAAAAATAAAAAACATGCATTTTAGCTACTGTCTAGCTTAGAAAATACCAAAAAATATTAAAGCCCTTAGAAAAATTCCAAAAAAATTACTTACTGTGTATTATATCCTATTTTAGTGTCAATCCAAAAATCACTAAAAAATATAAAAGAAAACTCCCAAAAATATAAAATCTCGAAAAACCTTCATAAAAATTTATAAAATCCATAAAAAATCCAAAAATTGTGTTTTCTTTTCCTGAATTTTCTTTGCTTTGTTATCTTTAATTTAAAATTAATTTGGGAAAATTTAGGCACTGTTTGTTATTTTCCATTTCCTTTTTGATTTCGACCAGTAGGTTTAGTCATTGTTTTCTTGTATTTTAACTTTTCAAAATACCTTAAAAATTCAGAAAAATCCCCAAAAATCACAAAAATAGTAGAAAATTATAAAAATACCAAAAACACTCTATTCCCTGATTTTTGAGTATCTTTACCTATTTTTATAAATACATTCCCCTCTCTTTCCCTATATTGTATATATATATATATATTCCTATATTGAAAAAGAAAATATAAAAATATAAAATATAAAAAGAAAATACAAAATCAGTAAAAAGAAAACCAAAATACAAAATTAAAAATTAAAAAGTAAATAAAAAATTATAAAATTAAAAACCCATAAAAAGAATCCAGATTGGCTAAGTAGTTCATTAGACCTAGACTTTGACTTCTTGTCTACGCTCTACACCTTTGTTTCCTGTGATCGACCCCTACTTGCTTGCCATTGTACATTTTTAGTAGGGTATAATAAATTTTAATCCTTGCTGTTAATTTCTTGATTAATTGTGTGGGTTAATTGTTGACAAACGGGAAGGCTTGAGTAGTTGCCTCAGCGATAGTGAGTCTGATTTGTCAGACCATTATTTAGTGGCTTCCGCATTTTCGTTTTTCACTAGGTCTTGATCATATACTTTCCAAAAGTATATATCAAACCTACAAATTCAGTCAAGCTTCCAAAGCAAGACGACCGTGCACGGAATTTGATTCTTCCCAATATCGCATGAGTGAGCTCATGCCTTCCGGTTCAGTAAATGAACCTGTATGATCCCTTTGAGAGATCGTATTACTCATATGCCCTTATATGCACACCAACACGCCGGTGTGTAGACCTTGGTTAGGTCATCAACCTATTAGTCTGCCAAATGTACATACTTAGACATATAGTAACACATCTATCTTCGGTCAGAGGATGCGTGCCTATATCATGACAGAATACGACATAGGACTTTGGTTATCTCGATCTCGTTAAGTCAACTCTTTGACCTAACTAATCTGACACCTCCGAATCTCTATTCCTATGCAGAGGACCTGCATCAAGAGGCCGGTCAGATATCAGCCTTTAGAGATAAGGATTGCCATCTCCTACTCAGGCTGGAGATCATCTCTTAACAATCATTTGACGGTGCTTGATGAGTCCTCAATCTAACTCTTTAGATATTCATCCAAGCACCAGCCTCTATGATTCAACAGTTAAATCAATAGTTGTAGATCATCAAGATAGCCATGGCACATAACCCTAATTGTACTAAGGAACCTATTATGCAAATTATTTATTCTTCATATCAGATCAGGGAATGATATTTGCAATAACATTTATTGCAAAATGGCTCGCCATGGGCTCGCATGTCCAACAATCTCCCACTAGCCCAAAGAGCCATTAATGGGCTAATCATTTAAACCCGCACTCATGTGACAATCATAGGCTATTTAGAAAATAGCTAGGTAAGCTGATCAGTCATTCTGTTCCCGCGATACTACACCAAGTCCTTTTACGGCACTTGCATATCCCCAGTAACAGTGCTCGCATCTAATGCAAATGTGGCATTTCATGCAACCAATACTCAATCTTGTTAAAGCTATTATAGTGTCCTTGACACTATAGCTTAATAATTGTTATAACCAGTATTTCCATAATCCTTATCAGAATACCCTTATTCCTGGAGATCTCTATCTCTTAAGGTATCCACAGTTAAGACCTTTTAGATCTCTATCTATAAAGTCTTAAGCTTTTGAAGATAAGACTCTGAGATCACTATCTCAGAAATCTTGTCCTCTATGAAGATTTAGTTATCACTGCAACCAAGTGTTTTATTTCCATAGTAGGATTAGTAACAGTTTACTACTCCCACTGCATGGTAGATATCTGGTTTTTGTACACATCTAGCATACACTCAGCTTCTCGTAACTAATGCACAAGTGCAAGTAGTTCTAGCATTCACTTCCTCAACTCTTTGAGGTGTTATCTCTTTAGATAGGTCATACCATATCTTGAGGGATGGAAGCCTTTCTTGGAATTTTCCAAGAAATGTCCAAGGTGTACCATTAATGTGACAGTCCCAATATCCTCTTCTCTTTACTTCTGAACACCTTCAGAACTAAGATCCAAGAGGTTTCCTTGAGATCATATCTCAAGTTATGGAACAACCAGATAATAAAACACTTATTATTATACTTATATCATTTTAAATGATTAGGATATCGTATACATTTAGCACGATGAACACAAAGGCACTCCCACCAAGTTTCACATGGCTCATCAAAATTTTATCTGAAATCATAACAATTATAATTTCATCAAATCTTATGGTCCAACTTCAAGAAGCTTATTTGAGTCCATAGATGGATTCCTTAGCTTGCACATCTTGCTTTCCTTAACCATGAAGCCCTGGGGCTACTTCATGTGAATATCCTCAGTGAGGTATTCATAGAGGAATGCAATATTGACTTACATCTTGAAGATGCAATAGTCAAGTTGTGTAGCTAAGGTTAGCAATATTCTGATGGTTTTAAGCATGGTCACCGAAGAGCAAGTCTCGTCGCAAGCAATGTCTTCTCTTCTGGTGTGTAGCTCATGGCTATGAACCGTGCTTTGAAAGTCTCTACCTTCTCATCAGGTTCCCTTTCTTTTGAAGATCCATGTACACCTTTACAGGTCTTACCCATATAGGTGGATCCTCGAGGGTCCATATACAACACTTGTATATGAAGTCTACATTAGAATTGCTAACATCCATCTATCCATGCTATGATCTTCAGAAGCTTCATCACATGAAGTTCGATCATTGTCAGATTTCTCCGCCACATGGAATCCTTCCTCAAACTCATTTGAAGAGGTTTTAGTGTTTCATCTTTAATTGTCCTTTTAGTTTCCAATTTCAGGAGCCTCATTATCTTTTCAAGATTAAATGAGTTCCTACACTTCATTTTCATCTTGATTCTCAAGAGTCTCAACCTCCAAGAATCACATTCTCAGAGATGAGATATTTTAAGAATCTCAAGGTCATAAAGTAGGTATCCAATACCATCCTTTATTTTCCTAATGAAGCAGCACTCTCAAGTGCTAGATTCCAGCATGCATGGAACCTTATTAAGGATATAAATTGTAGTCTCTACTACACATATATATACCTGGAAACTAAGGGATAATTATGCTCAAATTCATCATTGATAAGATCATGTCACACATGATCCAATTGTATCTCCCTATAACTCTATTGAGTTAAGGTGTGTTAGGAGGATTGAGATAGAAATGATATTCATATCTCCATAAGGTATCCTTTGAATTCATCTAACAGGTACAGGCTACCTTGATTAGATCAAATTTATTTTATCTTCCTTCAAACTTTGGTTGTAGACCAAAATTATTTGAAATCTTTGAACATTTCAAAGATTTCTAAGTGAAGAGAAGAAATCTCATATCATACATAATCATCAGTAGATATCATATATCCATAATGTTTACTATGATATAAATGATCCGCATACATCAATATGTATGAGATCCTGAATACCTTGACATCTTACACCATTCCCAAAGAAGGGTGTATTGGACATTTTACTTTGAATACAATATTCATAAGTATGTAAGTTTTGAAATTTTAGACATTCTAAAGTTTCATCTCTTACTAGCCTATTGATCAAATCAATAGACAAATGTCCAAGGCTTAATGCTAGATCATTGTCAAATAATCTTCATCCTCCTATTGATCTTAAGGTTTAATTTCAGTATTTAGAAATGTTAATGAACCATTCATCAATTTTCTAATTTAGTGGAGTCCACTAGATTTTTAGATTACTATCTGAAATATCTCCATCATAACTCTTTATGATAGATTTATTACAGAATTTATGTTTATTTCCAACATTTAGAAATAAATAATGAGTGTATTCTAATATCTAGGTCATAGAGACATTCTCTAAGACTAAGGGCTCTCCCACTGAAATTACGAAGCTTTTCGATCCAATAGAGATTGTTGCAACAATTGTATTAGTATCTATGTGGATGACTATAAGCCTTAAGATCAAATTTTCTAGTCTTCTAAAACATATGCAACCCATTGCAAGTGTTGTAGAAGGTTGAGATACAATTACAAGACCTTATCTTATTCAATAAGCAAGTCAATATCAATGATTTATGTAGATTATTCCGATGCTCTATCGAGTCCTTCTCTAAGGATTCTAGACAGACTTGATAGTCATACTGTCAACACATTAACTTATTGCAGTATTGGCATTCATCCAACCCTTTGGATGACATATGGAAGTCATAGATGTACAGTCAACTCTTTGACCATACTTCTTACTCGGGTCCAACCCATGCTTCCACTACGCTCCCTTTATCTATAAGCAACCATTGCTTAAGATTAAGGATCTCTTATGTTAAATTCAAAAAAAATTAATGTAAGAGCATTTCAACATTTATACAAACTTCATTAAATTCATACAATATGAATATTATGAAGCTTCATGAATGACTAGAGTATAGATAGTGGAATGATGACACTCATCATGTCTACATCCATCTGGACTCTTAAAACATTGGTTCAGGTAGATATTCAAACAATTTGAATACATCTCTTATAGAGCCACCATTCTGCACGATGCAGAGAACCATGTCATTCATGATAAATGTCAAGAGCAGTTATGCCAGAATATCTTCTTAGATTTTATAAGGATTAATTGACAATTGCGATCATCATCGACATGTCACTTCCAAAGTACATCCGATGAGATCAAGACTATAGAGACATACAAACCCTAGGGTTATAGTCCTATTATCTATTTAATTGTCATTCCTTAATATTATGAGGAAATTTGCACATTGCAACCACATACATTATGTGTCCAACTGCAAGTACAATATCTGGATCATGAGTCCAATCCATGATATTTTACTGATTATTATTGAGTATAACATTGAGTGGGTTTAATGAAAGGATTTATCTAAAATAAGAAATTTGCACAAATATATATACACACATTTTACTTTGATTTAGGAATTTTTATATCAAAGTTGTCTTGCCTTGTCAACACTGAAAGTCCATTCCCTTAATCACTTTCAATGTAAGAGATATACTTACCATTATATCTCAAGCAAGTTCTGGGATCTCCTTCCTTATCTTTGTTGCATCCCAATAATATGAGAACCTACAACTCGGATAAAAAGAAGCGGGAACACATTCCGCCTTGCAAGTCCAACTTGCATCTCCCAATTCGGTCTTTAACACCCGGGCCCACCACCCCTAAGGCAATGTTGACCCGTCATTAATTGAACCAACCGTCAATAGGAATACAACTCGCTATGCGCAATCCAATATCGCCCCAATAATATGAGGACCCGATATTGGGGTCACTATGCATACGTCCTTACTCTTTCGAGAAGTGAAGAGCCCGATCCAGATGTGCTTGCATACAGAAGCTGTCACTTCGGACAGGCGTCTCCTATATACAATACGTGGCGACGGAACCCTTTGCCTTGATGGGATACCATGGATGTCACTTATGTGATCCTCCATCTCATATTCAAATTTTTAATTAATTATCATGAATCACATTCATATAATTAATTCTTCCAAGGGAAATAATAACTCTATTCATAATAGAGTATCTCAATTGGACATAATCAATTTAATCATATTAAATTAATTATTAATCCAATTCAATCAATAAACTTGATCATTTTTACTTGAATATATATGGTAATATCTAAAAATACGTATTAATTCGAAATTTAATAATTAGAAAAATACACCTTGATTTTCTACGGCATTATATAGTCCCTACCCGCTATCATGGCCAGTACTGACGAGAGTGGGACGGACCACATACGTTGCAACCCGCAACCCCAATGCTCTCCGACTAGACACCATATCCACCTCGGGAAAACATAATGCTAGATATATCAATTTGTACTTATGATGATCATCGGTTTTTCAACCGAAATTATACCATATAGTAATAATCAAAACATTTTTTATTATAAGGAAATTTGCTACACAAATTCCCAATCCTATTCAAGCATCAAGTTTGATGATTGTGTTTCCAATTAAGATTTAGATCAAATCTAATCAATTAATTGGTTGAGGCCAAGTCAATTAAGTAAATAATCATCTTCCAATATTTCAAAAATATTTTTCATGATTATTTCACGAAATTAACAATTAATTTCCCTAATTGACAATCACTTGGTTCTAGATTCGGACTGCAATTTTAGTAGGGACCCCTACTCACTAAATTAACATATCTCAATCAATTTAAATCCAAATTAGACAAACTCAATTTTCAAAGATTGCTAACTTGATTTAGAACAGAACTCAATGATGTTTCACGCATTTCTATGTGGATCAAAATAGTAATTAACTCTTTAATCATGTTAAGATCTACAGTACCCGCAACAGTGCATACACGTTCATTAAAACAACCATATCTCGAGCATACAAAATCCGATTTACGCAAACTCAGATCCTATGTTTTTCTTATTTAATGGGGAACAAAATCCAAGTAAATAATTCGTGCTTAAACATTTTAAACATGGCCGAAATTATTTACTAAACAGATCTGCGAAATCAAATGCGATAAAACCTTTCACGACCTTAATGAACCCAAGTCGTCCTCGGTTTGCGAATCATATTCGAAACCGTCGACCTAAGGCTCTGATACTGCTTGAAGGATATGGTTAGATACTCAAGCGCATCACGGAAGCGTGATCGTCGTATCGGATACGACGAAGAACGACTAGTCGCACTAGTTGTTCTATGCAGCGGAAATTAAAAACATTTCTTGCGACGAAACCACATGATCCAAGAATACTTCTCGGATCGTTTCGTCTAAACCACAAACAAGTATTAGGGTTACCTCTTGAAGCATGGTTACGATCGAGTCTCTAAACAAAGAGACCTCCAGTCTCAAGTCCGATCCGACGGAGGAGACGCTTGCGAGCGCGAGGATGAACCGCGTGCTTCTCGCAATCCATGTTGATGATCCAAGCGGTAGAATCTCCTGATCTTGACACACAAGATCCGACGTCTTCTTCACGAGCGAGGCGCACCGAAGGAGACAGAGATCCACGAGCAAATAATCGGGCAGCATAACGACGATGCCGCGACGATGGAGAGCCTCTCTAGGGCATCCATGGTGGACGGCCATGAGAGGGAGAGGGAGAGAGAGATGTGCTTCTCAAGCATTGTGTGTAAAGAAGAGTAATGGGGTGCCTCTCCTTTTATAGGGTTTTGGGATCCATGGATCTCAATCCATGGGACAATACAAATCCAATGGTCCTCATTGATTGTGTTTCTTTCAATGGCTTAGATTTTGTTGGAAAAAATCCAAAAATAATTAATTTAATAAAAATCAAATATATAATAAATATAATTTGATTTATATCAAATCTATCTCTATTGGAGAAATAGGAAGGAGGCAAGCCTCCTTCCATAAAGGGGGGTGGACAGCCATGAGTCCTATAAGGACTTGGTGGCCGTCCCCTCTCCTTTATTAGGAAGGGAGCCTCTTTTCTATATGAGATTGCATTATCTCATGATTCTCTCCAATATTTGCAACAAATTTTGTTGCAAATTATTTCACAAAAATAAATCCAATTTATTTTTTCAACATTGCAATCATGCCATTGGAAATTTGTGAATCATATTCATAACCCAAAATAAAATGTAAATTGCATTTTCAATTTAATGTCCAATGTGAATCCAATTCATATTAATATTTAATTAACAAATGTAAATTACAAATATCTCTCTCTTATATATTATAAATCACATTTATAATATATATGTCTAATATGGATATTTCTATCCACATTATTCATATCCATGATAATTAAATCATATTTAATCACCTTGGATCTCATTTCTATTATTCTCAAATAATATGAATCACATTCATATTACTTACATCTTTGATAATCAAATCTCATTTAATTATCTAAGATAACTCTCTTTATAATATGAATCAAATTCATATTATTCATGATAATTAAATCACATTTAATTATCCATTTTCTCAATGCTCGGATACATAATATCAATAATGAAATTATCCTGAACCCATTCAAGGATAATGCGCTTTCTCCGCGAATACTTGGAGATAAGGATAGGGTGATTGTATTGTTCCACGTATAGTGACTTGGATATTGAGATCATATCTCAAAACCATATTGCGGGCCTCTCATAGATGCTTGATTAAATCAAGACCGTAAATCTAATCTTCTTATTGCATCTGAATCACATTCAGATCAATGTCCAACATTTGGACAAAGATCAGATTACTTTTCTACTGAGAGGAGTCACTAAAATCCAGACCTGTTTCATCACTCCCTAGGAATGGAAGCATCATGGTTATACAATTGTTTATGATCACATCACCCTTAGGTATTCCAAATACCTGTACATCCTGCATACTGGAAGACTCAGATTAAACCTGAAGTATTGGATCAACTTTATACTATCTACTTCATGGTTTTATCAGTAAGTTTCTCATTCGATCATTGGGAGTTGGTATCAATTATATACTTTCCAGAAGCATATATCATACCTAGGTCTTGATCATATACTTTTTAAAGTATATATCAAACCTACAAATTCAGTCAAGCTTCCAAAGCGAAACGACCGTGTACGGAATTTGATTCTTCCCAATATCTCATGAGTGAGCTCATGCCTTCCGGTACAGTAAATGAACCTGTATGATCCCTTTGAGAGATTGTATTACTCATATGCCTTTATATGCACACCAGCGCGCCGGTGTATAGACCTTGGTTAGGTCATCAACCTATTGGTCTGTCAAATGTACATACTTAGACATATAGTAACACATCTGTCTCCGGTCAGAGGATGCGTGCCTATATCATGACAGCATACGATATAGGACTTTGGTTATCTCGATCTCGTTAAGCCGACTCTTTCACCTAACTAATCTGACACCTCCGAATCTTTATTCCAATGCAGAGGACCTGCATCAAGAGGTCGGTCAGATATCAGCCTTTAGAGATAAGGATTGCCATCTCCTACTCATGCTGGAGATCATCTCTTAACAATCATTTGACGGTGCTTGATGAGTCCTCAATATAACTCTTTAAATATTCATCCAAGCACCAGCCTCTATGATTTAACAATTGAATCAACAGCTGTATAATCATCAAGATGGCCATGGTGCATAACTCTAATTGTACTAAGGGACCTATTATGCAAATTATTTATTCTTCATATCAGATCAGGGAATGATATTTACAATAACATTTATTGCAAAATGGCTCGTCGTGGGCTCGCATGTCCAACAACAACCGCTCACGATATTTGGACATCAAACAATAATTAACCCATAAATAGATGATGTAATGCAAACTGAGAATTTGGAGTTAAAATATATTATAACTCTGCAAATTGTGTGTATATATGTAAGTATATGTAAAATTTCAAATACACGAAGCACAGAAGATAGATTAGGAAATTAAGTTACAAAATTGACCTCTTTATATTTTTATTGCATTTTTGTGTGGTATATATATATGGGTTTTTATTTTTTTGTTTTGTTTATAATTTTATAATTTTTATTTTCTTTTTCTAATTTATTATTTTTAATTTTCTTTTATTACATATATAAATATAAGTATAAGGTATAATATATATAAGAGGTAAATGGAGCTGCCCCCAGGGAGTAGCCAACTTGGCTACTCCCACCCCTATTTTTCCCTCTTTTTTTATTTTTTTGGAAAATAAAAATTTGTATATTCATCATTATATCCCTCTCACATTCTATTAAAATTTCGTCAGAAACAGAGACTCCTACGTCCTCCATCCAAACATGGTCGATTTAAAAAATCTTGCGACCGTTAAAAAATGACGTCAGGATGGAGGGCTTAGGAGTTTCTGTTCCTGACGAAATTTTAATATAATGTGAGAGGGATATAATGATGAATATAAAATTTTTATTTTCCAAAAAAATAAAAAAAGAGGGAAAAATAGGGGTGGGAGTAGCCAAGATGGCTACTCCCTGGGGGCAGCCCCATTTTACCCTATATATAAAGATTATAAATATATAAAATATAGATAAAAAATCAGAAAAATGCTCAAAGTGCAGTCCTATTTCTTTTTTTTAAATTTAAATTTTTGGTTTTTAATAGTAATAATATAAGTAAATATAGCTGCATAAATAGATGTCGCCTTATTATATTATGGATACAACTATAAGTGTTCAAAAATGAGAAAAAAAAATATTTTTGTCTTTTTGATATTTTATTTAATTTTTGGTATCTTTCTTATAGTTTTTGCTAATTTTTTTGTATTTTTGATTGGATAAAAATGTCTAAACAGTGACTTATATTAATAGGTTGAATTGTTTCGAATTTCAAAAATATATAAAAGTTCCAAAATTTTCGAAAACTATTTTAAACATATAATATAAAAATATTAAAAAAATTAGAAAAAATAAATATTTTTGGATTTTTGTTGATTTTTTTATATTTTTTATAAGGATACTGAGATTGTTTATTTTTAGTGTTTTTCTTTTATTATTTTTAGTGATTCTTGACCTAAGTTGTAGAATAAGATAATAAATACTATTTATTTTTTGGCAATTGTTAAGGATGATTTAATCTTTTTATATTTTTTAATGTAAACAGTAAGAAAATGCAATTTTTTTGAATTTTTAAAAATTAGAAAATAATTTTAATTAGTCCAAGAAAATTATAGTGATGCGAAATATGCCTAAACAATTAAATGAATTTTCCTGGAATTTTGGGTGAAAAATGATAATATTAATAAGCAAAATATAATAAATAAAAATAAAGGTTATGACAGGGATCTAAATGTATTTTTTATAAACTATTAATGTATTCCAGAACGTAATTCAAAATTGCAAGGAATACTGAGCAAAACTCCCATATATATTTACTATTATCGTGATGGTAGTGGCATAAATTCAATATTATAAAAGTTAAAGGGTTTCTTGCAAAGTGTCCAAAATTAATAACACTGAAATCAAATTTTAAAGGAATAAAAGGAAATATAGAAAATCCAAGAGCTATGCAGCAAAATACCCATACCTCACATGCACAAGCACGTGAGTGACGTGGTGAGGGAATGAATCTTAGAAATTCAAGGTCCTTAATATAAATTTTACAAAAATATTGAACTGCATATATAAAGTTTATATCAAAAAGTAAATACAAAAATGGTGGGAGTTATAGTGCAAAATACCCATTACTAGAGATTTACTTATATACATGGATGGCCTAGAAGTGACGATACTCTTTCGTGGATCAATGGATGAGGTTAGATCTCGGGAGAGATTTGACGGTGATGCTGCGAGATGATCCAATGGTTGGGAATCAAACTAGAGTAATGATAGGATCGAACGGTTGCTGCTCTTCCTAAAGAACATGGAAGAAAAACAACACAGGAGAGACTTGATAGTGATTTCTTTCAGCTCTGGAAGTCTCTGTGGCTGCTCAGATGCTCAAATCAATCCTCAAAGTCATTCGCAATTGTTGGAGGCTTCAAATATGGTCGAGACCCAATGGTGGGTCTTGGCTGCTTGGTGAAGGTTAGAGCACAAGACACCTTATTCCTTCAACAAAATCGCCTCAACATAGGCTTTTGACCAGCCTGACCTGCACAAGAAGCTTCGACGCACAAAAAGGAGGTCCCAAGCGACTTGATTCGAGTGAAATGAAGTGGAAATGCTTCAAGGCAGAGCTCTCCGGCAAAGGGTGGCAGAGGAGAGCCAATCTCCCGATCTAAGGAGGATCAGGTTGAATGAAGTGGTGTGAAGTGTAGAGAAGTGATATGGAATGATTATGGAGGTGAAATGGGTGGTGGAAGGGGGTTGTGCTAGGGAGAAACACTGGATGGAGCAGATCTCTGGCGAACTATGTGGACTAGAATCTATGCTACAACAGTTAATAGAAATGCAAAATAAAAATGAGAAATTAAATCTAAGACTAAAAGCTACCTAGTTATATAGTTACACTATGGCTCGACCCACTGGAGCAGGGAGCCGGGTGAAGCTTAGCCAAGTGTGTGCCGGCGAAAATTGATTTCGCTCCTCCTCACTGCATGCATGCTACAAATCCTCCAGGGAGAAGCTGTCACCTTACTCAACAGAAAATTTATGACGGGTATAGTACGAAGGAAAGGATCAAAAATCAAAGGGACTTCGATAATGTGCTTATGTACAGGAGAAGGTTGGCTTTGAAAGAACAATCGAGGCAATGATCCTCAGATCGAGATAAGATATGAGCGTAATAGACCATATATCGAGGAATAAAAGTTGTGAAGAAATCGATTCGAAATAGTAAAAGAGTATGGAGAGAAAATCGATGAAGTTAGCTGGTCTAGAGTCTGACAGAGCAGACCTAGGAGGCCAGAGAATTAACTGAGATCAACTCAGATCAGGCTCCCATTGGTCCATGTCATCTCGCTAGATGACGCTACAGAGGGAAAATACCTTGTCAGTTCAAATTCAAATAATAAATATTTATTAATTTTAGGTCAAATCGGTAGTATTAGTTGTTTCTCGACGTGCAGTTGATGTTAGGATTTCTCAAATTAGAATTCCTTCATTTCCCAACATTGATATGGATAAGAATGTTTTTTATGTGTTTTTCATGTTGTTTCAATTCGTTTTAAATGTATTGACTTTTATTTGAAACTCTTTATTCTAGTTTAATGTTATTGGTGCAATTATGGTTGTCATTTTGTATTTGCGGTCATATTATTCTTTGTCGGTCTGATATTGTTCGTATTTGTTATTATTGTTATCTATTTGGATTTCCATGTGATATTGGATACTACATATATTAAAGTTGGGCTTTCACCTAGTTTTAGGACACATGGTTGTTGTGTTATTCTCTATTTGAAATACCTTTTTAAATTAAAAAATACCCAAGATATATTCAGTTTATCATAATTTGATCGAGGAGTAACACTGTCATTGAATTCCAACGTCATAAGCAAATTCAATAAACAACAAAAATGAATAGTACAAGTAAAGTTCTCTTTCCGTCCATTAAGTTGAAGTTTTTAAATTATATGCTATCGAAGTGATTTGTTTTTAATGGGAAATTTCCTTTTTATCTATTAGTAAAATTTCTTTTTCCTTCCATTCTACATTTGAAGTTTTTCAGTTATGTACTAACGAAGTGATTTGTCTTTTTAAAAAAATTTTTCCCAAGATATCATGAATTTCCTAAACACCAATTAGAGGAGAACCAACAATAAGTAATAGAGCATGGGTGGTTTATAAAGTACATTCTTTTTACTTATATTTGTATCTAAGGTATTTGGATTCTATTTACTATAATTTTAATTCCATTTCTACTGTTTATTGCGCTCTAAAACAAAGAAATAGAGAAACTATATACTCTAATTTTATTTAGAAGTATGCTTCTTGTGATTTTCACATGTTATATTTTGAGAATTCCCTAAATACTAACCTCTTAATTTTGTGCTGAACCTTTAAAAACTTACTCACACTGCGAAGCGCCAGTATGCACCATAGTTTGTTGTACAACGTGTCCTTCTTGTTGTGTGTCTATTAAGTTAGACTCTTTAGCTTGCTTAACTCGCTCGTCTGCTAACTTTCCTTCTTTGACATCTTGCCTCCAGATCTTTCTATGTTTCAAAAGTATGCCAAGAGATAAAAGTCTAGTTAAACCCAGATGCTAGTCGGTATACTATACATAGGATGGAAGGGGATAAATGCAATGGGTTAAAGAGACCAATCTTGATAATTCAGAGGAGAAGGGACTATTGATTCTAGCCTCAAATAAGTGTGAAGGGAAAAGCCATTGACAAAGTCAGCGATTACTACGATCTTGGTAGGTGGTATGGAGTATCATCAACCTAGTTAATTGCCTAAGAGCGAGCATTTTCATCTCGCACCTTGCAACTGATCAAATGAAGAAAGAGGAATTCATTACACCAATAGGCATGCATTTATC
Organism: Ottelia alismoides; assembly: GCA_037367405.1. NCBI lineage: Eukaryota > Viridiplantae > Streptophyta > Magnoliopsida > Alismatales > Hydrocharitaceae > Ottelia > Ottelia alismoides. The sequence continues at coordinate 487,272 of JAZKJV010005125.1, read as the reverse complement.
TAAAAGAAAGATCATTACAGAGGTATTTGCATCGAAACAATGTTTGTAGATATATTTATGTAAAATTATATGTTTATGTGATATGTTTGAGAAAAAATCTCATAAATATCAATGTCTAATATTTTAATGTCATTATCTTAGATAATTCGACCAATGAATCTAGAAAACATTGACAAATAAAGTGATGAATAAGCAATCAAAATAGACAAATAATGCCCGAGCTATTTTAAGAAAAAAGTATGCAAGTAACAATAAGACATAAATTTAAAGTTTACGACTTTGCACCCTTTTTTCTTTAAAAAAAATAACACATAAATTCAATGCATACTTTATGGCCATGATTGATGATTGGTGACTTGATTGGGTTGAGTAGGGATATAAGCATGTTTGGTAACTGGATTGTGTTAGATTGTATTGGGTTGGGGTAAGTGAATAATAGTTGTTTACTTGATTAGGAGGGTTGCAATGATAAATGTGATGTGGTGTCACATTAAATATATGTTATATTAACTTTTAATGATTATAATTTTTTGTTAATTTTTTTATTTAAACATGATTAAAAAACATTATTATCAAATAAATTGTAGGGTCCACACAAGTAATCTCAATCCATGAATGCAGGGATAGAACTAGGGATATATCAAGATACTAGGTACCCTATGGGCCCGTTCGGTAGGAGAATAAGCAGGAATAAGGATGGGGAATAAGTGGAATAAGGGTCTATTCTCCGTTCGGCTGGAGGATAAGAATAAGGAGAATAAGGTGAAATAAAGGTAGGTAAGGTGGGATAAAGATAGGAATAAGAGTGAAATAAGATGAAATAATGGGGAATAGTCGTACCACGGGGAAGCGTGTTGGGGGCTTATTCCCCTTATTCTATTCCGCCTTATACCCCAAACGAACATGCCCTATGGGTGCGTTCGGTTCGGGAATAAGCAGGAATAAGGATGGGGAATAAGGAGAATAATGGTTTATTCTTTGTTCGGCTGAAGGATAGGAATAAGGAGAATAAGGTGAAATAAAGGTAGGTAAGTTAGGATAAAGATAGAAATAAGAGTGAAATAAGATGGAATAATAGGGAACATTCGTACCACTAGGAACCGTGTCGAGAGGAGAATTTACCCCTTATTCGAATGCCTATTCTCCAACCAAACAAGGCCTACATGTAATTTTCTCAGCGGAGAAAGGTATAAATTATAGCTAAGAGTCCAGGACGCGTTCGTTGTATGAGCTGGAATAAACGATAGAATCACCAGTTCCAAAAATACCTCCGAGAGAGAAGCTCCATGTTGACGGCCTCTCCTCTGATACTACTAATCACAGGCATATTCCAATGAAGCCAAAGTCAACCATATGCCATTTCTTCATCCGCATGTCCGTCTCTAAATTTTAATTTAAACCTCACAGCTGGCCATCTTATATTTGACTCGCTGGGGATCTTTAATTACTCATTAAACTAATATTTAAGTTCTTCATCACCAACGCGGTCCTCCCAACACGCGCTTACACGTCTCCAATGCCCGACCATTTCCATCTCTGGGATTCTTCCACCGCGCGTCCGCATAAGAACTGAGCTCCTTCAGATTCATCTCATTTTGATTAACAACTGATTCATTTATTCTCTCTTTCCGGTTCGATGGAAGAAACGAACCAGATGGAAGATCCGCCGATCCCTCGGTACTGGTGCCACCAGTGCACCCGAATGGTTAGCGCCATATTGGAAGAAGAGGGGATCAAATGCCCATATTGCACCAGCGGCTTCGTCCAAGAGCTCGAAGGCGACGCTGACGCTTCCGACGTCGTTGCCCAACACGCCGCGTCCCTCTGGGCCAGCATGATAGTTGACATGTTGACCGGATCACTTAACCGCAGCGCTCACGACGATGAATCCGGCCCCAGCAGCGGTGCAAGGGAGCCGCAAACAGCAGGAGATCATATAGTTCTCGTGAATCCGTTAACAGGTGCGGTGATATTCCAGCAAGGCGACCCTAACTTCGAGCTGCTGCAGAGGTATTTGGAGGGAGGGGATTCGAGCCAATATGGAACGCCTCCGGCTGAGAAGAAGGCGATGGAGGGGCTTCCGACTGTGAAGGTTGTCGCAGGGGGATCGAGTTGTCCCGTGTGTTTGGACGACTTGGAGGTGGGGAGCAAGGCCAAGGAGATGCCATGCACGCACATGTTTCATGAAGGATGCATAATTCCCTGGCTGGAGATTCACGGAACGTGCCCGGTTTGTAGGTTCCATTTGATCGAGGGGGCTTTTGTGGGTTCTGGTTCAAGTGGTCATAGGATGCGACACCACCGGCAGCATCTGCGGTGGCTAAGAGCTTTGTTCTCCGGGCGTTCCCGGAGGAGTGGGAGCTCGCCTCCGGCTTCTTGAGGTGCTTGGACGATGGTATATATCCGGAGTCCATGTATGTCGGAGAGTGTCATTTGCGGTGGTCTGACCGCCGTGGCTTCACCACTGTAGATCATACTCTCCGCCGTGTATTAAGGTTTTGGGTTGTGATCACTTTTTATCTGCGTATAATAAGCTTGCGGAGAATGCTTGTTTTGTATATAGTACTTGTGGTGACAAAGTTGTTTCTTTAATGAGATCCCTTCTATGGACAATGCTTTACATTTGCAGTCTTATAACTCTTCTCCGTACTTGTATCAATCTTGGTAGCCTTCTGATCTCCTGACGAAAATGTGTCGCAGCTCTGCCTCATTGTATTGTTGTGGGTCTCATGATAGAGCAGCAATGAGCTTGTCGAGGTTGGTCTCCTGCCATACAAAGTATTGTCGAGGGAGCAGAGGGAGGGGATCGGCTGGAACGCACATACATGAGCAAGGGAGGCTAATCGTGCTAAAGCATCAGCTTGAAAATCGAAAGAATGACAAAGCCATCAACTCTCGCATCTCATGACCTCACGCAATCCGGCAATGCTGCATGTAGGGTTGCCGATCGGACGAAAATGTAAATAAAATGCATATATATGTTCAAGTTTGATTTGATATGCAAGTTTGAAGGTTAAGTTCAAATTCCATTTTAATTCGATATAGTTTGGTAGCATAATTATGTCCGAGTTTGAGTTCGGAAAAAATGCATTGCAGTTCAATTCGATAATAGCTCGTTGATCGTTGTTAAAAAAATAAGTTATATATTAATATGAAATTGGAGTTAGATAATAAAGATAAATAGTTCTATAAACATTTATAACAATGTCCTTGCAACAAATTTGGGTTAGACAACAAATAATTTTTATTTGTTACCATATTATCCATTTTTAAATATATATACTCCAACAAAATTGACCAAAGCTAGCGAATAATTTAAATATTGTTCATGTCTTCTGATATTAAAAATATGCTAACAAATATTATTTGTTGCTAAATTTTTTATTATTGTAATTAACAACGAATAACATATTCATTGTTAAAGGTTTGTATAAAGATGATTTCTTTGTTGACTTCTTCATTAAATAGTATATTAATCGTTGCTAAATTTAACAACGATTAGAAGAAAAGATCAAAGAAAAATCGTTATTATATGATTAATTGTGAGAAATATAACAACAAATATGATATTTGTTGTGAATTTAAAGATTAAAGCGATTAATAATATCCATTGTTATGTATTTCACTATGGAAGATATGACAATAAATATTAAATTATTCATTGGCTTGGCCAATTTTATCGTAGTGATAACAATGATTAGTATATGTTACTTCATTTTTAAATTTGCAACGAATATCTTATTTGTTCCTACATTCCTAGCAACGAATCATATAACAACAGTTATCCATCGATTTGTTCTTCTAATCATTGTCAAATTCAACAACGATTAATACGAATTTTAACGAAAAAGTAAATATATAAATCATTGTTGCATGGATCTTTAGTAACAAATATGATATTTGTTGCTAAATTCAGGAAGAAAAGTTTATTTACAACAAATAGTATTTGTTGTTATACATTTGATATTGGGAGACATAGCAATGAATATTCAAATTATTTATTCCCTTAGGTTAATTTTGTTTTGGTGTAGGAAATGATTCAACACTAAAAAAAGCAAGATCGACGTCTGCATGGTTGCTTGCACTAGGTGAGCACGTGTGGCCGCCTAGGACTGAGCAAGCACATGTGGAACACATGTGCTTGCCCAGTCTCCTCGTCCATTTGAATTTTGAGGCACGAGGTGGGCAGGCGCATGTCAATGAGAGGGCGAGCACTTACGGGCCACTTGACGAGCACTTAATTGTGCTCACCAGCGTTTGTAAATAGAACACGCGCCCGACTATGTGGCTCATTCCACATGTTTCTTCCTCCCCAAACTCCACCATTGATGATTTTTGATGCCTCTCCTCAGTCATTGACAACTATCCGTCGACACCCTCTTGCCTACTATCTTGTTCCTTAAGGTATAACAACTACACCTCTCAATTATTTTTAGTTTTTGTTGCATATATATGAAGAAATGTAGGTTTTAGGTTTTATTGATATATTATGTTTCCATCATGTATAGTGGATTTGTGGTTTTGTATTGACTTTTGATTATGTAATCATTAGTGTAATATGTGTATATGTGTGTGTGTATGTAAGATTTGATTATGGATTAGCATACTTTAAGCAAATTCATATTGTATATAAGGTGTATGATGAAATGCTTAAACCAAGTTAGTGATTATGGTCAACTTATGTAACATTGTTTTTAAAGAAATAACAGTTGTATAAATGTTATGATATATATTTTTGATGATGTGAAATTAAAATATTTGATGTGAAGCTGTGTTAATGCTCCATATAAATGTTAGGTTTTATTATAGAATATTATTATTTAGGCACATTATCTTATATATTATAGGGTACTGAAATGACTAGAAGCGTTTAGATGTTTATAGTTAACATGGATGAATGGAATGTGTTTGATGATAAGGAAGGTCTGTAAAGATTATGATGGAATGTTCATTATGTGAATATGGAGATATTTTATGGTTGGTTACATAGATGTGAAAGTAAGGATGGTATATGAAGGTGTAGATAGACAATGTAAATGGGAAATTATTGGAGATGAAGGTGTGTATGAGTGATTTGAGAGAACTTGTAAATTTCATTTATTTCCACATTTTTCGCATCATTTCCAGCGGTTTCCGTTTGGGTTCTCGCGTGTGTAAAAATAGTGGAACTATGTCCCCGTGTGCTGTGTGGTTTGAATTGTAATTTAGGCTTGCACTAGCGGCTCCTCGAGCCACTTTAGAGATTGCTTTTGCTCGTAATTTTTAGGACCACACATACACTTAAAAGACGCACCTAGACCTCAGATCTAGTCAAATAAACATGTTCTTCACTCGCTACTAGAACTGCCTGCCTAGGAGCGGATTTTATCGTCTGCATTTGCATATATATAAAATTTCAATACTGTCTTGCATCCTGCATAAAAGCGAAGGGATCACTGTAAGTCTTATTAATTCAGCATACGCATCATTTTTTTTCGTGCATCGGCTTTTCTTGATTTCCCCCTCTGTTTTTCACACTTAAATTAAACGGAAATTGGGAGTGGACGATAGGTGTGTTGTGTGGTTGGACTAAAAAGTGAGAACTTAACTTAAAATTGGGACTGCTAACATTATTGACCAAAAAAATCAATAAAATTGGAAAAATTATTTGCGGGAGACTAATCCCCGACCTTGTTTTCAGGCTGAGTGAGGGTACTTGAGTGTGTGTGAATACCTTAAGGCAGAGCCCAAATCCTTGCCTTCTATATCACAGGCCAACTGATCCTAGCAAATACAACGAGTTGGATATTTTTAGATTCATTGACCAGTACCAAGTAGCCTCCGCTTGTTCGCGGGTCATGTCAAATCGGTGAAATGCCTCGGTTCCCTCCCGCTTAATGCTTAGTTAGGGGCGAACCAGCAGTACTTCGCGACAAGGCCTAGCTTTGTCAGCCTCCGCCTGCTTGAAGGTAGATAGGGGCACGATCTTTGAGTCCCCAACTTCGGATAGGAGCGAAGAAAGGAAGGACCGACGGTATCTTAGGAGACAGGATAAATAGGGAAGACGCATCCAGCTCTAAGCCGGCTTCCCTATAGGTCGCATAATCCTTGCTATCTTGCTTGAAAAATCACACTTAAATTTTACAAGATAAATTGGACTCGGTTTCGAGTCCTTCACTGTGTTGAGTGTGAACCCAGGGTCTTGGATTAACTTGTTTGCTTCAGGTAGGAGTAAAATCCTATCTTCTTCTCGCCACTTCAAGATGAATGACTGGGGGAATATCGACATATTATTTGCCAATATTTCTCTGAGTCCCCCACGAAAATCATCTTCACAGACCCAAGCGCACCTTGGCCACCCAGAACTCATGACCCTCTTGAGTTCTGGATCCCTCACACCCAGGGTGGTTACTATCAAACCAACCCTTCCCTCTCCTCTGATCTTACCGAGGAAGACCATCACCTCGGTAAGAATTCCTTCCCTGATTTATCCTCTAAACCAGATCATTTTCATTTCTCAGGACTAGAGGACAAGATGCCACCAAAGAAATCCCCAGATGAGGAGAACACAGATGACCCACTTCAGCAAGTATTGGCTCGCCTCGCCCAAGCCGAACCGCGAAATGCGGATCTCACAGCTAGAATGGGACAGATCATTACAGCAGGAGGTATTGACCGACCAATGGTTGATGCCTACAACCCGGTGGAAAACGAGATACAAAATTGGTTGGCATCAGCGGTTCCCGCCGAAGCATTTGAACTGAAGCCCCATTTCCTTAGCCTGCTACCGAAGTTCAATGGGAATATCAACGAAGAACCGTACACTTTCCTTCGAGACTTCGAGCTAGTTTGTAACAATCTTAGCCATCCCAATATTGGCCAAGATTACATTAGATTGAAGGCCACCCCATTTGCCTTAGGAGATAAGGCAGCACATTGGCTGAAAAACCTAGGGGTGATATGTACTACCTGGATGCAGTTCAAGGACCTCTTTTTGAAAAAGTTCTACCCCCTCAGTAGAACTAACCAAATGAGAACGAAGATCGCCAGCTTCTCCCAAGGACCTAGTGAACCTTTCCATGATGCCTGGGATAGGTTCAATGACTTAGTACAGAAATGCCCCTGCCACGACATTTCTAAGGCGATCTTAGTCCAGACCTTTCTGTGGTCTAACCCCGGAGATGCAGGGGTTAGTCAGTGCCGCCTGTGGAGGAAGCTATCTGAACAAAAACGAGCACGCTGTATGGAAGATCCTGGAGCAGATGGTGGAGACCGGCAGGTCGCAGGCCACAAGGGCCTATGCGTTGTCTCCCTCAATCCTATCCAACGAGACAACCTAAAGGACTATAGCAGATCTGACCGAGGACCTCATTCCCAGTATGGGGATGATTGCTGACAAGCTAACCATGGTCGAGCAGATCCACAAGAGAGTCGCGGAACTTGAGTCTCTTTCGCGTCTACCGAAGCAAGTGGAGGAACTTTCTGAGAAGGTAACTAAGATAAAGCTACATGCCCCTTCTGCACCACCTGTACCTGTACATCGAGTCCATCTTGTACAGGAACAGCACCGGGGCCTCAGAGTAGCTGGGATCAGACTTACACCCAGCAGGACCAGCATGCACCCCCACAAGTGGAGACGGGATACGAGGAGCCTCCGCAAGTGTACGAGATCAACGGGCTTTGGTATAGCCGTGACCCAATTGTCAGGCAGGCCGAAATGGGGAAGAGTCAGCCTCACCGCCCATCCCCAGCATACCAAGAAACCAGACCCGTTCCCGCACCGTGCTTTCAGTCCAGGCCAGAACAAGGGTACCAACCTCAGCAGTACCAGCAGCAACAGCGCACCTATCAGCAGGGGCCAGCACCGTCCCATCAGTAGCAACAATATCGGCATGGCCAGCAGATCCAATACAGAACCTCGTCTACACATCAGCCAGCCCAGTCCACTGAATTGGAGTCCCTCACCTTGGCGATCCAGACCCTGTCTAATAGGGTCCAACAGATGCAGAATGATTATCTGGATATGAGAACCGATATCAATCGTGTCTCTCGTACCCAGGACCAACAGATGGCGCCAAAGACCCCGATTCCCGCACAAGTTCAGGACAACCCGAATAACATACTCCATGGCCAGAATCGACCTCGTGATCAGGTATACTATTCAGATAATTATTTATCTGAACATGAGATCCTTTTGTACGATAATGTAAATCATATGTCCCTCAGGAGCGGAAGGACCGTGACCATACCTGATCGGGCACGGGCACAGAAGGAAGGAACTTCCAAGTCTCTACCTGAGGAGAACTTGGAGGAAGAGGAGCAGCACCACCACCCCCATCACCGGCAGAAGAAGAGGACATCTGAGTCCTCGAAGCAGCATTCCCGCACCATTAGTGAGTCCGGCGAAACTGATGAAGAGCCCTCACCTCCATCTGAGGAGGACCGTCCAGAAGAAGCGGAAGACGCATCACCAATTTCTCCCCAGCATGTTTCTTTCAGTTCGAGTCGGAGTCCTAATCTGTTTCAGAGTCCGAGTCATGTACATAACTCAGTTCCAGCTTTCAATGAAAAGATTTCAGTTTCAGAACATGAGTTAGAGTCAATAATCCCTTTCCCCCGAGCTCTTATGGGTGGAAAGAAGAAAACCAAAAAAATCCAAAAAGATGACCCTTAGATGGCTGAATTCTGCAACAAATATATCAAGGTCACAATCCCCTTTGACAAGTACGTGAAGATGACCCCTGCAATCCAAAAATACCTTAAGGTGAGATGCACACCTCCTAGGGTTAGCAGGAAGACCAAAAGCCGTGTTGAGAAACACATTTTATCAGTAGCCACGACTTGTGCAATAAAGAACTCGTTTCCAAGGAAACGAAGAGACATGGGTGCACATTATGTAGTGAGTCATGTTGATGACATCGCGTTTGCACGCACTCTCCTGGACAATGGTTCCTCCATCAATCTGATGCCAACAGCCCTCTATGAGCAGCTTAATCTCGGACCTCTTAGGAAATCTAGAGCCCTTCTATAGTTTGCTGATAAATCAACCAAGATGTCCCAGGGAGAATTGAGGAACATTGTGATCAAAGTTGAGGGACAAGAATACATGGTGGACTTCACTGTCCTGGATATGGAAACCCCTCGTAATTGGAGAGACTCCCAGATCATTCTAGGTAGGCCCTTCCTCAGAACAACAGGGGCCTTATTTGATTATAAGATCGGGAAGATTCAGTTCTAAACTCCAGGCGGAGATGAGGGACTCAAAAAGAAGCAGACAAGATGGCAGAGATCGGATTCAGAATCCAGCACCGAGTACTCTTCTACCGGAACAGACTGCGATCATGTAGACACAGTTGGGCCATGGAGACAGAACCCAGCCAGCGCCAATGAGTCCCTCCCCTCCGGAGATGATCCAGTTCATGAATCAGTTTGCGAGGTCCTCAGAGACGAGTACAGCTCAGAACCTGCATCGCCCTACATCTTCGATGACATAGAGGTCCAGTTGGGCCTGTCTATCCTCCCCTCTTTAGGACAATCGGAAGATGAGGATGAAGAGTCGGACGTGGCTTTTGCCGATTGCATGGAGACTTTTGACGATCCGACTCCTGAGCCAAACAACTTGGTAGCAGCTATCATAGAGAACGATCCAGCCACTTCCAACACCAAGCCAGATCAGATTGAGCCAGACTTCTTAGACGATCACACTATTCCTGAGCTCAAACCTTTACCCACAACTTTAAAATACGCCTTCCTTGTGGGGCAAGACAAGAAATTTCCTGTCATCATCAGTTCGCGATTGACCGAGGAGCAGGAATCTCGCTTGCTAGAGATCCTAGAGAAAAACCGCAAGGCGATAGGCTGGAGCATTTCTGATCTCCACGAGATAAATCCCGCTCTGTGTTCACACCATATTTACTTGGAGAACGAAGCCAAACCCTCTCGTGAATTCCAACGCCGGTTGAATCCAAATTTACGAGAGGTCGTGAAGAAGGAGATAGAAAAATGGTGCAACGTGGGTTTCATTTACCCAATCTCCGACTCTAAGTGGGTGGCCCCAATCCATGTTGTCCCGAAAAAGTCGGGAATTCAGACGACCACCAACGAGGACGGAGAGGAGATCGTGACGCGAGTACCCACGTCGTGGCGCGTCTGTGTGGATTACAGACGCTTGAATGCCGCGACGAAGAAGGATCATTTCCCCCTACCATTCATTGATCAGATCTTAGAGCAACTAGCGGGGAAAGAGTTCTTCTGCTTCTTAGATGGGTTCTCGGGCTACAATCAAGTAGCCATAGCTCCAGAGGACCAGGAAAAGACCACATTCACATGCCCCTTTGGTACCTATGCTTTCAGGTGCATGCCTTTTGGGTTATGCAATGCTACAGGTACTTTCCGAAGGTGCATGATTGATGTATTCGCCGAAATGGTCGGCGAATTCCTGGAAGTCTTCATGGATGACTTCTCGGTCCACGGCGATTCCTTCGATTCCTGTCTTAGGAATCTGGACCGAGTCCTAAAAAGATGTTGTGAGGTCAATCTGGTGCTCTCTTGGGAGAAAAGTCACTTCATGGTGACAGAGGGCATAGTGTTGGGGCATGTCATCTCCAAGAGAGGAATGGAGGTTGACCCTGCTAAGGTGGATGTGATCAGACGACTCCAGCCACCAACCAACGTTAAGCAGTTACGGTCGTTCCTCAGGCATGTTGGATTTTATCGAAGGTTCATTAAGGATTTTTCTAAGATTGTCCGGCCGCTAACTAAGCTTTTAGGCAAAGACATGGAGTTTATTGTTGATCACAAATGTCTTGAAGACTTTAAGCTTTTGCAAGGAATGATTATGGACGCACCCATCCTACAAGCCACAGATTGGTCTCTACCTTTTGAGATCATGACGGACGCCTCAGACTATGCTGTTGGGGCTGTGTTGGGACAAAGAAGAGATGGCGTCCCGTTTGCAATTCACTACGCAAGCAAAGTACTTGATACCGCTCAGCGTAACTATATAGTTACGGAAAAGGAAATGCTTGCGGTAGTGTTTGCCTTGGACAAATTCAGATCTCACCTCATTGGATCCAAGGCAACAGTGTTCACTGACCATACGGCACTACGGTACTTGATGGAGAAGAAGGACGCGAAGGTGCGTCTTCTTCGATGGATTTTACTTATCCAGGAGTTTGACCATGACATCCGTAATAAACCTGGAAAGAAGAACGTAGTGGCCCATCATCTTTCTCGTCTCGAAGATCTTAATACTTCCGAAGATACACCAATTCGAGACTCCTTCCCTGACGAGTCGATTTTTGTTATCGACTCACTCCCATGGTACGCCAATATCGTGAATTATCTTGTCTCTAAGAAAGTTCCCGAAGATTGGCCCAAGAGCCAAATCGACCGATTGAAGTCGGACGCTAGACACTACCATTGGGAGGATCCGATCCTTTTCTTCGAAGGATCGGATTGTGTCTGGAGACGGTGTATTCCTCAGGAGAAATACCAGAGTGTCCTTTCTTTATGCCACAGCTTAGAGGCAGGAGGACACCACTCCGGGAAGAGGATCGCATGGAAGGTACTTCAGTGTGGCTTTTATTGGCCGACTCTGTTTCGCAATGCCACCGCCTTCGTGAAGTCGTGCCCAGTATGCCAGAGAATGGGAGGAACCGTCGGTTCCAAGGATGAGATGCCAATGCAACCGGTCATCATTTGCGATGTCTTTGACGCCTGGGGCATCGATTTCATGGGCCCATTCCCTGTTAGCCACGGGTTCGAATATATCCTTCTTGCGGTGGATTATCTATCCAGATGGGTGGAAGCTATCCCAACCCGAGCCGCAGATAGCAGGACTGTCTGTAAATTCATTAGAGAACACATAATCTCTAGGTTCGGGATCCCCAAAATGAGGATATCAGACGGGGGTAGCAACTTTGTGAATCGGGAGGTGAAGAAGCACCTGAAGGACTACGGCATCGAACACCGTGTCGCGAGTCCTTACCACCCACAAACCAATGGTATGGCTGAGGTGTCGAATCGAGAGGTGAAAACCATATTGCAAAAGCTTGTCCGCCCGGACAGGAAGGACTGGTCTCAGATCTTGGATCAAGTCCTCTGGGCGTATAGGACGGCTTACAAGACACCATTAGGCACCTCCCCATTCCGAATGGTATTGGGAAAGCCGTGCCATTTTCCCACAGAGTTAGTGCACAAATCAGAAAGGGCAATCAAGAAGGTCAACTGGAACATGCACCTGGGGCAGAAGCAGAGAGACATGGATCTGAATGAGCTTGTGGAAGTCAGAAACCGCGCATATGACAACAGTTTGGTGTACAAGGACAAGATGAAGCATTGGCATGATAGATATATCAGACGAAAGACCTTTGTTCCTAGACAGAAGGTATGGTTGTTTAATGCTAGGCTGAAGATCTTCCAAGGCAAGTTGAAGTCCAAGTGGGCAGGCCCATTTGTTGTCCGTACGGTGCATGATAGTGGATGTGTCGAGATCTCAGATCTCGCAGATGACGCACCGACATTCCTTGTGAATGGACAGCTGTTGAAGCACTTTGTCGAATCCAATGAGCAGTTAGCCCATGTTGAGGAGATTGTATTCATGCGCGAGACAGATTCAGCAGATACATCTCGAGCCGCGTATGAGGCCTTGCAGCAGTGAGCTCCAGCCATCCGCAGCATCTCGAAAGATTCAAACTAACTCATTTGTATATACTATCTTTTACATCCTATCCTCTCTCCCTCGTGACTCTAGTAACCCATCCATGCCTCATTAGATCACTATCTTGGACTATACTTAGGATAACCAGATCCTAAGTATAGGGGGGAGGGGTCACCTGAGTCAGTTCACTGTACATTCTCTAGATCACATTGGTCCTCATACTCACTTCCGTCCTATACTTAGGCTGACCTGAGCCTAAGTATAGGGGGACCGATGCCCGCATTGTATAATCATCCATTTCTCCTCTTGCCCTCGTCCACATCATTTTTTATCTTATTCTACACTTAGGCTGTCAAGAGCCTAAGTATAGGGGGGCAGTGTGACTTCTATACGATTTTTGTAATTTTAGCTCACCTACGCTTAGCCCGAGCTATGTCTTTCTAGTCGCTTTTCGTGCTCTGAGGACATAGCACACGCTAAGTATAGGGGGCGTGTATATATTACATATATACTTTATCCATAGCTCGTACTTTCGCGTATTTTCACGTATTTTTGTATATATTATGCAATAAGTACGGGGTGGATAAAAATTGAAAAAAAAATTCTGTACTATATGTATAATACTTGTATAAAAGTTGTAAAATTATGGTAAAACATACTCATGTAAAATTTGATGTAAAATAAGATATAAACCCAAATAAATGTGTGTTTTATACTATGTATATTAAGTGTAAATTAAAAACTTGTTGTAAATAATAAAATTTGTTGTATACCAAAATATATATATATGTTGAAAAAAAGGGCTTCTTATTTACTCTTGCATATCATCTCTGCATCTAAGAAAAAAAAGAGTCTTGCATTTTCACTCATCTTCATAGCATGACATCTGCATCTCATCTGCATATCTTGCATTTGCAAGGTAGAAAGCTAGTGGGTTCTGAACCAAGTTATGAGTATATATTGAGGATGGACTTGATTTGACCTTAATCCACCTAATTTCAGAGGAAACTTATAGGAACTGGAGTTAAGATTTCTCAGGTCAAGTGACTTAATTCTTTGAGTCCGCAAGTCTATGTTCACATGTCATCTTGATTCGTCTAAGTAGAATATCTCGTGCATACGCAGGATTCTTTTAGACAGTGACCTAACTTGGACAAGCACAATGCGCGTAGCTCTTCATTGATGAGGTAGTGAGGAGGTAGAATCCTTTAGCTTGGAGTAGCACATGGGTGGAAACATCCGTCCTCCTCTAGGGAGGGTAGTGCATCTCAACCTAGTCTGGTGGTGTTGAAGTCTAAGGACAGGACGCTGTGGGTTGCAATAATGCTTCAAAAGAGGGATAGTCTACTGGCTCAAGAGAAAAATTCCTGATGTACATGTTGCACCTTGTATATAGTTCCAAAAAAAAGAAAAGAAAAAATGCAAGAACTCCAAAAAAAATAGACAGGCCAAAAAAAATTGCCTGTCGGAGTATGTATATTAGCAAGAAGTCTGCAGCGGGATGATTTGGCTACACTGGTCAGGCATCCTGAGATAGGTAGCTACACTGGCTACCGTCCATTCTTTTCTCCACCCCCTCCTCTTGAGCTGGTCGCACTTGAACTTAGAAGGGAATACCCCGCTCCTAGAGGAAAGAGTTGCTGGACCAGGTTATTGAGTTACCTCGTTAGAGGAGGTTGGTTCCGAGTATTTTCTGGTGTGGAGAGTTATTTTACACTTACACAGTACAAATAAGAATCATAGTCATCAGAAATTTGCGTTTGAGGATTTGTTCTGACCTGACTATTGAGGCGTCTTGAATAGAAGACTTGTGGAACTTGAAGTCTGTTAGGTCTTAAGTTCGGATCCCAATAAGGTTCCTCCACACAATTAATCCAAAGGTTGAGTCAAGCTCCATTTTCAACTTTTGTTCATGACCATGGTATGGAACCCAAAATCATTTCACTCTTGCACTTCATTTAGTTGCTCGGGGACGAGCAAGGTTTAAGTATAGGGGGTTGATGAATCCGTGATTCATCACTCTAAAAGTTGAAAATAGAGCTTTGTTACCGAGTAATTAGAGGCATATTTTTACTTATATTGCATAATTAGCATTCACACATGCAAGCATAATATATGCATTTTAGCATTCATACTTGCATTAAATAACAAGCCAATCTCACTTGTAAATATTCACCTGTATATTAACTAAAATACCCTATTTGTATATATTTTATACTAACTCCAAATACAATAAAATCAACTCCATAGTGTATATATTACTAACACTAATTAAAGAAAAATCTCAAAAAATACTAACTTACAAAATTGACCAATAAAATCCCAATCCAAGTTGAAGACCTTAGACCTTAAAACACATATATCTCTCTCATACAACCTCCGAATTAGGTCTACTCACATTTAAAGTAATATACATTCAGAGACCTTCGAAACAAGACCAATTTCACTAAAATCGGAGCTCGTATGCAAAACTTGGGTTTTGGGCCCCTTTGTACATTATACATAATGACCGTTTACCCATGTATTTTATTTTCTTCATTATTAAAAATCCAAAAAATTTGATTAAGTTGTAAATATTCTTCTCATATTTTCTCTATCTTTATTTTAATTTTTCTCTTATTGAAAAATGACAAAAAATTGTGAAAGATAAAATGCAGTATTTTATACCTATAAGGTACCCGCCCAAAAATACGGTTTTGTACAGATGATTTCGTTTGATTTTCGGTCCTTCATAAAAGTTGTAGATCTCGTCGAGATGAGCAACTTTCGTGTTGAACACTTTTTGATTGAAGCCCTTTTGTTATGTCTTTTTTATTTTTCTTTCCATTTTAACTTTGGATTTTTCTGGGAGCGACACGTGGTGGCTCCGGAAGCCGCCACGTGTCAACTCCTTGGTTTTTGCTTTTTATTAAATAAATGCCACATGACCGCATCCTAGCGTGCCAAGTGGCATCATCTCTCTCCTCTCTACCCATTCCTTCCCAATCTCCCTTAACTTAAGGGAGAGGCCACCCTTCGGCACCTCTCATCCCACCCCACCTTCTCCATCTCTCCCACTCTCTCCATGGCCTCTCCAACCTCCACCTCATCCTCTTTATAATCTCCTCTACCCCTCCATTCATACCCATCCGCCATTTTCATAGTGAGGGAGAAGAGAGCTCCTATCAACCTTAGGTGACAGCTAGGGAGTTTTATAGTAGAGTGACGACCCACCTTCTTCGCAGACGAGATCCGGTGATCTAATCACCATCGTAGCCACCTCACCGGAGCTACTAAGCTCAGCCTAGCCGCGGCTTCGAGCGACGACCACGGCCGAGCCTTGTCTCAGCCATTCACAGGCAACCAACCATCTACAGGTAACTTCTTCTTCCTTATTTCTTCTTATCTCCATTTTTCTTCATTTTCTCTCTCCTCGATTCATCTCCTTCCGACCATCGATTCGCAAAATCAATTGTACTTCTACGGATAAATCACACGTTGCGAACGCAACGGTGATTTTTCTTAAATTTTTCCGCGAACTTTTATCAATGGATTAATCGTTTATTTAAGCCACTTAAACAATTGCATGAGAAAACAGAGAAGGTGGTGACACCCTCCCCCTTCCTTCTTCCTCCTCTCATCACGCCACACGCACACACCCATCGGCCACCAACCACACCGACGACCCTTGGCCGTGTGTCGGCCGTCCTCCCTCGCCGTCAACTACGCCAGCCGCCTCCAAGCAGCTCCGGCCACCCGCATCAATGGAGGCCTCCTCTCCGTCCACCACGCAACTCAGTGCGCCACCAGCACCCCACCTGCGGAGAACTCCGCCGCCCGCGCTCACAGTCGCCAACGCCTTCAGTGCGCCGCCCACACCGCCCCCTCCAGGTCGTCCACGCCAGCCCGCACCCTCCATCTCCACGTTCGACGCCATCCTCCAGCCGCGTCTCGGCCTCCGCATCAGCCTCCAGATATTTCTTGGCCGCGCGAGCTCCGCGTGCACCAACAGCCCCCGCGCGCGGCTCGTCAACACCAGCAACCTCATACGCGCGCAGCTGGGCGCCACCCGCCCTCATCTAGCGCCGCCACAAGCCGGCCATAGCGGACGTCCGTTGCACATCTCTTCCACAAAGATCCCATGTTTCATCTAAAAAAACAGAGGAGAAGGCATCGGATAATAAGACAAACGGGTATTTGCAAAGGGGACACTTGCACCCCTTTACAAGTTATCAAAGAAAGTTCATGTTTTAGGTCATTTCATTCCAGTCCCTGTATTACATTCATAGCATTTGTCATTTATTCTCTTTGCATTCACACCCTTGCATTTGCACGTTTATTTTCTCATCATTTTGTTGTCCATTTTTAATTCCGAAAATTTCATTGTGTAGCATAACTCTTGTTGTACAATTTGAGCATTTATTTGTATTTTTCTGATTTGCAGATTATTTATGGAAATTAACTTGGTGAAAATTGTAATATTTTGCCCATGTTGATTGATTAATTTATTGCACATTGTCTGCTTATAGAAAAATCTCTGAAAAATCATCAATGATAGATCTAAATATATGCTACAACATATCCAAAAATCACACCATTTGCACGTATAGTTTGTCTTAGAAAAATAATTTAGTGAAAACCTTAATCGATTTTTAATTAATCAACCGGGAAGCGTTTTAAGGAAAAAGACCAAAAATATATTCCCCGAAAATCTCACACTTGGATTTTGCTAAAATTTGACATAAGGAGACAGATGCCTCCCTGAGTTCGACCTTGGACTTCCCAAGTAAAAGAATTGCCACTCGAAATTAACTCGAATCTAATTAAAGTGGTTTTTGATTAGCCCTCTCGTATACGACTGCAACGAACAACATCTAATTAATTTGGACATTAATCTGACCGAATTAACAAAGGTGCGGGAGCAGTTATCAATCCTCCAGATCACATCGGTCCTCATACTCACTCATGTCCTATACTTAGGCTGACCAGAGCCTAAGTATAGGGGGGACTGATGCCCGCCTTGTATATACTCAACCATTTTCCCTCTTGCCCTCGTCCGCCCCATTTTTTATATTCTTCTACACTTAGGCTGCCAGAGCCTAAGTATAGGGGGGCGGTGCGACTTCTATACATTTTGTACTTTTAGCTCTCCTACGCTTAGCCTGAGCTATGTCTTTTTAGTCGCTTTTCGTGCTCTGAGGACATAGCACACACTAGGTATAGGGGGGCATGTATATATTACATATATACTTTACCCATAGCTCGTACTTTCGCGTATTTTTATGTGTTTTCTGTAATGCAATAATTACGGGGTGGGTAAAAATTGAAAAAAAAAATTCAGTACTATATGTATAATACTTGTATAATAGTTGCAAAATTATGGTAAAACATACTCATGTAAAATGTGTTGTAAAATAAGATGTAAACCCAATATATATATATATATATATATATGTTGAGAATAAGGCTTCTTATTTACTCTTGCATATCATCCTTGCATTTCAAAAAAAAAGAGTCTTGCATTCATAGCATGTCATCTACACCTCATATGCATAAGTTGCATATGCAAGGTGAAAAGCTAGTGGGTTCTGAACCAAGTCATGAGTAGATACTGACGATAGACTTGATTTGACCTTAATCCACCTAATTTCAGAGGAACCTTATAGGAACTGGAATTAAGATTTCTCAGGTCAAGTGACTTAATTCTTTGAGTCCGCAAGTCTATGTTCACATGTCATCTTGATTACTCTAAGTAGAATATCTCGTGCACACGCATGATTCTTTTAGACAGTGACCTAACTTGGACAAGCACAATGCACATATCTCTTCATTGATGAGGTGGTGAGGAGGTAGAATCCTTTAGCTTGGAGTAGCACACGGGTGGAAACATCCGTCCTCCTCTAGGGAGGGTAGTGCATCTCAACCTAGTCTGGTGGTGTTGAAGTCTAAGGACAGGATGTTGTGGGTTGCAATAATGCTTCAAAAGAGGGATAGTCTACTGGCTCAAGAGGAAAAACTCCTGATGTATATGTTGCACCTTATATATAGTTCCAAAAAAAGAGAAAAAATAGAAAAAAATGCAAGAACTCCACCAAAAAAATAAACAGGCCAAAAAAATTGCCTGTCGGAGTATGTATATTAGCAAGAAGTCTGCAACTGGATGACTTGGCTACACTGGTCAGACATCCCGGGATAGGTAGCTACACTGGCTACCGTCCATTATTTCTCCACCCCCTCCTCTTGAGCTGGTCGCACTTGAACTTAGAAGGGAATACCCCGGTCCTAGAGGAAAGAGTCACTGGACCGGGTAATTAGAGTTACCTTGTTAGAGGAGGCTGATTCTGAGCCATTTCTGATGTGGAGAGCTATTTTACACTTACAAAGTACAAGTAAGAATCATAGTCATCAGAAATTTGCATTTGAGGATTTGTTCTGACCTGACTGTTGAGGCGTCGTGAATAGAAGACTTGTGGAACTTGAAGTCTGTTAGGTCTTAAGTTCAGATCGCAATAAGGTTCCGCCACACAATTAATCCAAAGGTCGAGTCAAGCTCCATTTTCAATTGTTGTTCATGACCTTGGTATGGAACCTAATCTCATTTCACTCTTGCATTTCATTTTAGTTGCTCGGGGGCGAGCAAAGTTTAAGTATAGGGGGTTGATGAATCTGCGATTCATCACTCTAAAAGTTGAAAATAGAGCTTTGTTCCCGAGTAATTAGAGGCATATTTCTACTTATATTGTATAACTAGCATTCATGCAAGCATTGATAACATCTGCATTTTAGCATTCATATTGCATAAAATAAGAAGCCAATTTCACTTGTAAATATTCACCTATATATTAGCTAAAAATACCTTATTTGTATATATTTATACTAACTCCGAATCTAATAAAACCAACTCCATAGTGTATATATTACTAACACTAATTAAAGAAAAATATCAAAAAATACTAACTTGTAAAATTACCCAATAAAATCCCAAACCCAGTTGAAGACCTTAGACCTTAAAATGCACATATCTCTCTCATACAGCCTCCGAATAAGGTCTACTCACTTTTAGAGTAATATACATTCAAAGACCTTCGAAACAAGACCAATTTCATTAAAATCGGAGCTCGTATGCAAAACATGGGTTTTGAGCCCCTTTTGTATATTATACATAATGACCGTTTTACCCTTGTATTTTATCCTTTTATTTTCTTCATTATTAAAAATTCATAAAAATAGATTAAATTGTAAATATTCCTTTCATATTTTATCTATTTTTATTTTAATTTTTCTCTTATTTAAAAATGACAAAAAATTGCAAAAGATAAAATACGATATTTTATATCTATAAGGTACCACCCAAAAATACATTTTTCTACAGATGATCTCACTTGATTTTTGGCCCTTCACGAAAGTTGTAGATCTTGTCTAGAGAGCAACTTTCTTGTTGACCACTTTTTGATTTAATCCCTTTTGTTATTTCTTTTTTATTTTCTTTACATTTAATCTTTGAATTTTCTGGGAGCGACCTGTGGACGCTCCTGGAGCTGCCACATGTCATCCCATTTTTTATTATTTTATTAATTTCGGATTTATCTTATTATTTTCAGATTTATTATTTTACTATAATATTTTAATCATTTTAGTATCCTACTATATTATTTTATTAATAAATCATTTTCCCCCTTTTACCTCTTCCCTTACTTGCCTTCTACTCCAAGCCACCATTTTCTGCACTCTCTCCACCACTCCATTCTCTCCAACTTCCCTCTCCTCTTCCTTTATAATCCCATCCCCTCCTCCATTGTTCATCATCCGCCGTTTTCGAGAGAAGTGAGGTCGAGCCCCTTTAACCTTCAAGTGACAACTGCAAGAGAAGAGTCGAGCGACGACAACCTCAAGACGAGATCCGTGGCTTCACCATTGTCGCGTCGCAAGATCCAATTGGACTCGCTCAGCTTCGAAGGACTCCGTCATCCTTCTCGAGGCCACGACGGAAGTCGCACGACGCGGCTCCACTTTCGGCGAATCGCAGGTAAGTATCCCTCAACTTTTCCCTGTCATTTCTTTTATCTAACATTTTCATTGTTATCATTCTAAATCGTAAAAAAAACAATATCACAATCATCCATCACCACTACAATCACCACCAAAATAACCATCTCAACCATTATCACTCATTCATCATCTCTGTTGTATTCCCTGTTTACAAAAAAAATACAAAAAGAAAAAAAAGGACAGGAGCATGTTCCTGCGGCTTCCCTGCCGTGCTTCCTCCTCCGTCCCTCCAGCAACCGCCCGTGCCGCCGCCCAACGGGCGACGCCCGATCTCCGCTCCAGCACATGGCTGGTCCACCTCCGTGGAGGGCCACCGTTCTGCCGTGCGCGGCTGAGCGCCGCCCCAGGCGCCGCATCTTCCCATCTCCTGCGACTGTGCGCACGCGCCGCCGCAGTATCCCGCGCCGTCGCTCAGTGCGCGCCCCATCGCCGCCATACGCGCGGCGCCGCTGCACACTCGTCCACGCATGGCTGGGCGTCGTCCGCATGCCACCTCGTCGTCCCGTGCGCGCGCCCAGCCCATCGTCCTCCTCCTCCTTTCAGCGCGCGCGGCCAAGAGCCGCCTCCAGATCGACGCCCCCAGGCGCCGCCTCTCTCCGCCATCGCAACCCCGTAGCGTGGCCGCCCACTTCCGTGCGCGCGGCCGCCCACCGCGCGTGACGCGCGCTCAGCGGCCCGTGTTTGCCTTAAAGCCTCCAGACATGCACGTGCCGCCATCAGCCCACCGTATTCGCCCACTGCTCGCGCCGCCCCACGTCCTCCGCCGTTGCCGCCGACGCCGCCCGCACGGCTGCCCCCTTGGTCGCCACCCCCTTACCGTTGTGCCCTAGCATTTGGAGAAGGTGGGTTCCATTTTGGAACCCACGATTGAAGGTCCATTTATTTTACTTTTTTTATTTTGAAATAATTGCATAGTCTGCCCTGTCAGTTTCAATAATTACAAAAGTGCCCTTAGGCACAGTTGTCTGTTCATTAGTTCTTTTTCTGTATTGCATTCATACCCTTGCATTTGCACGTTTATTTTGTCATCATTCTGTTGTCCATTTTTAATTCCGAAAATTGCATTGTGTAGCATAACTCTTGTTCTACCATCTTAACATTTATTTATATTTTTCTGATTTCCAGAATATTTATGAAATTTAATTTGGTGAAAATTGCGATATTTTTTCCATGATTGATTGATTAATTTATTGCGCATTATTTGCTTATCGAAAAATCTCTGAAAAATCATTATTAGTAGATCTAAGTTTATGCTACAACACGTCCAAAAATCACACCATTTACACTTATAGTTTATCTTAGAAAAATCATTTAGTGAAAACCTTAATCGATTTTTAATTAATCAATCGTGAAGTGTTTTAATGAAATTCAAGTTGATTTGGATAGCTCTTAATTAGATCTATTTGGATTAATTTTGTTTCTGAGAAATATCATCGTTTGGTAATTATTAAAATTGATTTAGTCATTTTCACTGATCTGCATATTTTATTATCCGTGCATCTAAAAATTACAAAAAAATTATTATAGCTTAATTTCACCATATTTCATCATCTTGACCATTTTTATAATTTTTGGACTTCATTTGAACATAATTTTGATTTATGTTCTAAATTGGCTTGATATTGCATGTGTATTGCATAAGAAATTTAAAAAAGAAAGAAAGAAAAAAAATATTCCCCGAAAATCAGACACTTGGACTTTGGTAGAAATTCACCTAAGGAGACAAATGCCTCCCTGAGTTCGACCTTGGACTTCACCAAGTAAAAAAAATTGCCACTCGAAATTGACTTATTAAATTAAAAGTGGTTTTTGATATTCCCTCTCGTTATCCGACTGCAACGAACATTTACTATTAATTTGGACATTAATTTGCTCGAATTAACAAGGGTAGCGGGAGCGGTTATCAATGTGGGGATATGAGGCAAAATACCCCCACTTGGCGATACGACGACGTAGGTGATTCCACTTGACATGTGGCATCATCTTATCATGTAGTGCCGGTTCATCTTCGATGTATGGGATTAGATCTCTAGACGAGATTCAATGGTGTTAAGCAAGATCGATCAAACGTCTGCTACTTTCCGGGACTGAGCCACCCGATTAGACGGTTAGAAAGTGGCTCCGAAAAACAGGGAAGAACATCGATTCTTCTGAGCTTCGATCTGTTGGAGCTCGGTCCTCGACGGGTCTCCGACATTGCAAAACTACCTCGAAGCTTTCTGGAGGCTCCCCGAAGGTGCTGGTAGTGTCAGAAGGGTCCAAGGATCTCTAGTAAGGTCCCCAGAGGTCGGCAGAGCTCAGGGGTTCAATGAACCATGAGTTGAGTCAAAATCACCTCCCTAGAGGCTTTGACCACCAATACCTGTAAGTAAAAGCCCATGTACACAAAAAGAAGGGTTACGGGATCTCTGCTATGGTGAAATGGAGCAGAGATGACGGTGGTGGCACTCTTTGACGAGGAGGTGGAGTAGAACAGACTCCTGATCCATATAGGATCAAATTGAATTGAGAAGCCTGGGGCATAGGTGAAGAGCAGAGGTACGAGATGTACGTGGTTGGCGAGTCGAAGCACAACAGAAGTACAGTGGAATCTAGAGTTAGACTAATACAGTGAATATAAATCGCAAAATAAATGCAGTAACTAAAAATTAATACTAAGAACTGACTAGAAAGCGAAGAAAGGGAGCTCAACCTGTTCGATCACGAGGGACCTCATAGTGGAGCTCAGTCACACAGTGGTGGATCGACTCAAATCTAGCCTAAATAAACTCGCTGAACCCTTGGCTCGATTCATGTTGTCACCAAGGACCTGAAGCGGTGTTTGGATTAGGGTTTTGCTGGGTGGAAGAGGATCAAGGATCGAAGGAAGTCGGAGGTGATACTTTATACAAGGCAACTTTGATTGAGAACAGAGCTCATCTCAATGATCCATCGATCGAGATGAAGAGCTGGCGTGAAAGAGCATTGATTGAGATGCAAAAGTCAAAGAGAAATAGAGCTAAAAGGGTGAAAGGGTTGGTCTCCAAAATTGGACGAAACGAGGTCATCAACCTTAGTTGTAGGGCTATGTCAACCAGGGAGTTGACGCAGAGTCAATAAAGACTGCGCCCTTATTGGGCCACATCCTCCACTACAGGACAAAGTATAAATAAAATTATAAATTAAATCTAAATAAATTAATAAATGTTTTATTTAATTTTTGATTAAAATAAAAAAGTTATTATTTGATGTAGTATTTTATGGTGAATTTTATTTATTTTTACAATTTAATTTATTATATGTTACTTTTCAAAAGTGTAGATATAAGTATATTTACATATAAAGTATGTATTTTATTTTTATTTTGGATTCTAGATTTTATTATTTTGTACACATAATTTATATATCTACAACTTAATTAAATATACCTAAATATATTTTTATTTTATTTTTTTGAAAAGAAAAAATATTTTTATTTTATTTTTTGATATAATATATATACTTAATTAATTGTGGCTATTTATATACATGTATACTCAAGTGTAATTCATCTATATATTATCTTTATTTTAAGGAATTTTTAATGGTTTTTTAACATAATTATGTACATATGCAATAAATATTATTTATAAAATTATAAAAATATAAATCATAAAGAATATAAAGAGTAAATAAAATGATTATTTTATTCAAGTGTGATGTATAATAGGGGGTACAAAACCCAACTTTTACA
Organism: Ottelia alismoides; assembly: GCA_037367405.1. Classification (NCBI taxonomy): domain Eukaryota; kingdom Viridiplantae; phylum Streptophyta; class Magnoliopsida; order Alismatales; family Hydrocharitaceae; genus Ottelia; species Ottelia alismoides. Next base: position 462,892 of record JAZKJV010005125.1, on the reverse strand, counting down.
TCTTAAATCTAAATTAAATGAAACTGTCTTTATTAAATAGTTAATTAAAAGTTACAATTAAAGGAGTTTTCGGTGGATTTTGAAATATGTGGAGAAGATATGGGTTTTGTGAAGTTGATATTTTGGATTTTTATTCTAAGTGTAGAAAGCGCAATATACATTATTTTTGTGTGAAATCAATTTGTATTTTTATATATTTTTATCTACAACTTTCATGTACAAAGTTTCTTAATTTGATGTATAAATAATCAAGAATAAAATACGTCCCAAAATGGACTTATTGAAGAACAGTAAATTAGGGTTTTTTGACCATTATCTCCCCTACTTTATTCCTTGTCGACCCACTCATCATGATGCCTAGGTCTCAGGGCTTAGGATCATTCAATACCTTTGGTATTTCATTTCTTTTTATTTTCTTTATTCTTTTATTTTGCCTTTAAATACGGTATTTTATACAATATTTGCATAATAAATAATGAATGCTATTTTAGATAAAATAATACCCTTTAAATGCATTTAGATAGGGTTTAAAGGCCAAAAATGAAAGAATAATGGTGATGAAATGGAGATTCATCGATGCTGAAGGGTGAATCCCTTTGATTGGGAAACTACCAGATTAGTGTTTGTGCAGGAAGAGGGGACCCATCTGGAGGCTGCAACGGAGGGAGAAGGGCAAGACAACGAGTTTGATGTGGTGCAAGTGGAAGCTGGGGTCAAACACTGGGGGGATATTGGAATCTGTCGGGTTTGCAGAGGTCCGAATTTTGAGAATACATACATAGGGTGTGGTTGAGGAGGAGTTAGTAAAGCAATTTGAGCTTGAAGTAGCAAGGAAGTCTGGGGTTCGATTGGCAGGGTCTATCCCCTATATTTCTCAAAGGAAATCTTAACTTGGAACGTAACATGCAAGGGATGGGCCAATCTGAGAAGATATTTAGTGAATGGAAGATTGACGTGGCACTTTTGCAAGAAACAAAGATTGACTCGTGGGATTTAGTGAGATGGAGTTCAACATTGGAACCTCAGCTCACGTACTTTTTCCCGGTGTTAGCAAACAATAGTTTTGGAGGATTGTAGTGGCATGGAACAAGAACCTTTTTTAGATGGTGAATGAGGTGAAATTAGTCTATTCCGTCTCGGTGCTCTTAATTAATAAGATGGATCATGCATGCCTTGTTATTTTGTTGGTCTATGACATTTCTGGAGCTTCTACTAATATGACATTCTGGGAGGAGTTGCGAGACACTAGAACGAGATTCCCCAAGATAGCCTGGATTATAGGTGGTGATTTCAATGTTATACTTTTTACGAATGATCGACCCAATGGGAGAGAAGCACAAGACTCGGGCTCTGCATTTTTTGTTAGTCGGTGAAGGGGCTGAATTTAACAGTGCTTGACACCACAAGATGCAAATATACTTGTCATAATTCATCATCCAGATCACAAATCGATCGTTTTGTCCTATCTGTCGAAGCATTAGAGCTGTTTAATCTTGTGGCAGTCACTTCCTTGCCTAGATAGAGATCTGATCATACCTCATTGTGCTTGGAAACATGTAGATGTAGAGGCTCATTGTCATAATTCAGATTTGAGATATGTTGGATGCTTGAGGAGGTGTTTCGCAATATGGTCAACTCCTACTAGACGTCCTTACAGGTTGAAGGATTATCCATGGTGAATTTAGCTTTGAATCTTGCAGTACTGCGAAACAGACTGTTTGCCTTCAAGAAGGCAAATAGGGTTGAGCGTGGTCTAAGAAGGAGTCAGGCCCAGGAAGAGTTGGTGAAGCTGGATTTACTAGAGGATGTAAGAGTTCTGGAGGAGGATGAGATTTTGAACCGGGGGGCGATTCAAAAGATCCTGGAGGAGGAGGACAAGAAGAGGGAACTCGAGTGGAGGTAGAGATATAGGCAAAATTGGTTGAAGGGAGATGATGCTACTACTATTTTTTTCATGCTATAGAGAAAGAAAGGAGACGAGGGAACTTTATCCACTCAATTTAGGTTGGAGGCAAGGAAATTTGTGGGGAGGTGGAGATTGCAAGAGCAACTACGAGCTATTTAAAAAACGTGAGCAGACGGGCTATTCGCAGTGGCTCGAGGTGGTTAGGGTTGGGGGTCAACTGCATATTAGGGATTAATGCAGAGCATATGATGAGACAGTTTATGTTGTAGGAGGTTCAAGAGGCTTTATTTGACCTCAACCCGGATGAGCGCCCTGATCTAGATGGGTTCCCGATTTTTTTACCTGGAGTTCTAGGATCTTGTTGCATAGGAGATCATGGCAGCGGTGACATAGTTTATGGAGAAATTTGGGTTTGATAGACTAAACCAAGAATTTCTATTATTGCTTTTTAAGAAAGATGTTGCTATAAGAGTTGAGGACTATCGATCTCAAGTACGATATAGTTTATTCTGGCAAAAGATTCTAGCAAATGTACTGAGGGAAATCTTGAAGAAGATTATTTCAATGACTTAAAGTGCTTTCCTCCTTGGCAGATAGTTGATGGACGGTGTGGTTATAGACTCTGAGATTGTAGCAGATTGGCGTAGAAACAAGGCCAAAGGGATGCTGTGGAAAGCAATTTTTTCCAAGGTGTATGATTCCATTTATTAACATTTCATCCGAACGGCATTGCACAAGCGTCATTTTCCAAATACGTGGATTTCCTATATGAAGAGGTGTATCATGACCGTGTCATGCAATACTAGTCAATGGTCAGCCGTGGGGGGGGGTATTTCCAACAACAACGTGGTGTCCATCAAGGATGTCCCTTACCACCCTCCTTTTCATTCTAGCAACTTATGCTCTCTAGATTATTGGCCATGGGACTACGGGGTTTTTTTTGTAGAGGCTACTCAAAGGAGGGCTTATCGATCCCAATTCTTCAATATGCAAAAGACACAATCAACTTTATGGAGGGAGGGACCGTGAACTGTATAGATATATCTGTAATCCTGGATCTCTTTGGGGAGTTTTCAAGGCTAAGTATAAACAGAGAGAAGTCAGAATTCGTTCCTTTTGACTTGAATGAGGAGAAGTTTGCACGATGTGCGACTTGGTTACGATCACCATGTGGACAGTTACCATTCCGTTACCTTGGTGTGTCATTAGTGATGTGGAAGATGCGTTTAGCGGATTGGAAACTACTAATTGAGAAGATGGAACAAAAACTAGCTATGTGGAAATCAGTTTGTTTGTCTAGAGGTGGCATGCTTGCGATGTTGAGGTTAGTTCTTTCCGCAATATGTATGTTTCTCCTGTCATTTAGGAAACTCTCGATTGGCGTTAGGAGGAAACTTGAGGGCATAATGAGGAGATTCTTCCGGTTGTCTTTCAGGCGGTCAAATGATATTCCGTTAGTTGCTTGGAATTCGATCACTTGCTCGAAGGCTGATGAGGGTCTTGGGGTTCGCAGTCTTGAAGAGATGAACAAGTCCCTACTTACTAAGTGGAAATGCTATTTGAGGTGATTGAGACGACATGGTCTGTAATACTATTTGCAAAATCTATGGACCATGTAGCTCCTTTCCCAGGTTTGGGGAACTAGGGTTGGCAACCTCATACCTTTGGAGGGGAATTTGTAATGTGGCATAGGAGGTTCATCTATTTATGATACATGTGGTTGGAAATGTAAACAAATTCAAGTTCTGTACTGATGACTGATTTGAGGGCGGAGCATTGGGTACACGTTTCCATGCTTGAAGGATCTTGCGACAAACACAGAGGCTACAATTGCGATGATTTGGGATGAACACTCTTTCTCTCCCCAATTCAGATCTAAACTCTCAGATTAAAGATTGGAGGACCCAATGAGGTTGGCTGATGTACTTGAGAGAGTGGCCAGGCCCATGGAGAGCAGGATTGTTGGGCCTGGCAGGATGGTAGCTTCTCAGTAAGAATGGCATATGAGCAGTCAAGGGTCCAATGATCTACAATCCTGGAGGATGCAAGACGGATTGCAGGAGGATATGGAACTGGAAGGTCCCAACACGCATCAAGGTGTTCTTATGGATCTGCAGAAGAGGCATGCTACTAATTGGGGATCGACTTGCGAGGTTCCTTCAGATTATCACTTCAGGATGCTCATGATGTCAGGAGGAAGTAGAAGATGCAGATGACTTATTCTTCCAATGCAGGAGCTCTACCGAGGCATGGGCTTTGTTTGGAAGTCAGCATTGCATATTGAAGGGATGACAGGAATCTTGAAGTCTATTGGTGAAAGCTGGAAAGGCACAGAGAAGGAACGGTGTGGATATTTGGCGATGATATACTCCATTTGGATGGTAAGGAATGGCATCACATATAGAGAGGAACAAGTTTATGCTGAGAATGTGGTGGCACATGCTAAGTGACTTGTAGAAAGTTGGTAGTGTAGTCCATTTTTCTCTTTCATTCTCTATTGCCTACTTTTAAGCATATATTTTTAAAACGAGGTAATAAATGAAGTTTGCCATTTCTTCTTAAAAAGTGTACGTGATATGACTTAAAAGCAACAAATCAACAAGTGCAACTTGTTATATTGTTATATTATAGTCTATATGTCGGACATGTTAACAAAGTTTCGTATTCGTGTAAATTTATTAACTAATGCTCTAATTTTAGTGGGAATAAATTATATTGTACTAAGCTTTTTGGATTATAAAAACATAATAGAATATATAATAATTATACGATCACTTTTTCAGATTTGTTTAAAGTAATCTTACAACTTTCATTACGTGAAAATTGTTTTCAATTAGGTATTTCTACACATGATCGTTGGGACTTTTTCTAGTAACAATTATGTGCCTATTTTTTTTGCACTTGCCCTTGTCACCCTTTATTCTCACAAAATTCACAGTATTGTCCTTCCATTAGTATACATGGACATAAGTCTAATAACATAAAATTAATACTGTGAATTTGTGTAACAATAAAATGCACAAGTGAAACTAAGGTAAAGGTATGACCAGTATAAAAATTCCTTTAATTTAGGAGTTTTTACATTCGTGCCACTTTTCAGGGGCAAAACTGATGTTGAACCAAAGGAAGGATATAACTGATATTATAAAAGTTAAGAAGGGCCCAAAGTAAAAATTCCTTTAATTCATGGGTTTCTTTCTAAAAAACGACTATCCAACCACAGAGTGCAAAGGTGTATCCGGAGGATGGAAGAATGCAACGCATGCAAATCAAATGAGAAGACCTCCAATCACTGCCACCAAAAAAAAGAGGAATAAAGCAGCGGGGGGAGAGTAACAAAAACAAAAGGATAGTTGCGAGCGACCCATACGCTGGATCTTGTCGCACCCAACTCTATGATCCCCAGGAGAATTATTACAGATCGAGGTGGGAGAACCTGTGTTGGGTTGCGCAGTCGATATGTCGCCGTTCCATTGCTCTCTCTCGTTTCCAGCTACCATTAACGACGGCGCCAAACTCCATGGGCTGTCGTCCCATTGGTTTCCACCCCACTGCTGGTTGGTCGCCTCCCTCTGTGATGAAAAAGGCTGCAACCCCTTGTCCAAGAAACGCGCATTGTGTATTTAATTTAATCTCGATAGAAAATTCGAGTTAATGGTCAAGTTTTTTTTTTTTTTGATAAGTAAGTATAAGATATATTTAAAAAAGAAAAAATCACAAAGGTGTACAGCAGGCCTTGATAGCCTCATAAGTCACTCAAAAAAAACCATTACAAAAACAGCAATGGTTACCAAGTCCCGTAATGGGAGTGGTGTTAGAGTTGAGCCCAAACTCAGGGAGCCTTCGTCCATATTGTCCTTGCAGTATTGCTAATATTTTGCAATAGATCCTCAGTACGGCTGGGGCCAGTCAACTTCCACCTTTTGTTCCTTTCGTTCCAGATGTACCACACAACAATTGCCAGCAGAGATCCCAGTTTGATACGGCCACCAGGATCAGAGATTGATGCTATTCAGGAGAAAATGTCAGCAAGCGTAGTGCCCAGTGGAGTAGGTAGCCCAAGGATACCGCATGCACCAGTCCAGAGGTTTGAGGCTAGAGGGCAGCTGAAGAATAGATGGATATGGCTTTCGAGGTCGCAAGAGCAAAGGTAGCAAGTAGCCGGTTCGCAAATACCCCAGGAGGCGAGCCTGTCTGTAGTTGGAAGTCGATGCAAAGTCGCCCGGTATAGCGTGGAAGAGAATTTAGGTGGCGTTCCTTTTGTCCAGACGATGGGCGCCCAAGCCTGCGGTTCAGCCCTTGGCCTCAAGAGATCGTAGGCATCCGAGAAGGAGAATCCCTTGGTGGAGTGGGTCCATCTATAAGGGGGAGCCTCGCCACAGATTGCGTGACGGAGCGCCCCCCTATTCCCAAGAATTGCTCTCCAAATTCTAGAGTCCGAGCAAGCAGGTTGCAGATCCCAAAGGCCACAGTTTTGCATATACCTTTTCCTCATGTATAAAGCCCAAATGGATGAATCAGATGAAATCAGCCTCCAGGTCCAGGAGGCTACCATTGCGGCACGGAGGGAGGAGAGGGCTTTCAACCCAAGGCCGCCTTCTAGCCTGGGCAAGCATACAGTCCCCCAAGCCACGTCATGCCTTTTGCGCCCCCAAAGAAAGTCCGCGCAAAGCTTCTCAATGGACCGCACAACGCCATGGGGAATAAGGGTGCCGGCGAGCCAGTAGAGGTTTACCCCAAGGACGACGGAGTTCAAGAGTTGTGTTCGGCCGGCGAGAGAGAGGACCTTAGCCTTCCAGCCCACAAGCAAGGTCCTCACCCTATCCTCGAGGTTCCTGAAGTCATTTCTTATGCCGTTAGAGGAGCCAAGAGGCAGCCCCAAGTAAGTTGTTGGGAAGTGACGCCTCAGAATGCCCAACCTAAGAGTGATGGAAAAGTCATCCATAAAGCAGGTAGGTCGGAATATATTGGACTTCCTAGCATTAAGCTGCAGCCCTGAGATACCATGGAAGGATTGTAGGATATTTTTTACTGTCACGAGGGATCGAAGGTTTCCTTTGCAAAAAAAATAACAGATCATCGGCATAAATGAGATGCGTTGGGGCTGTGAAACGCCCCCTACCCATAGGCGTAAGGTGCCCCGCAGCCGTTGCATTATCCACCAAGCACGAGAGGGACTCCATTCCCAGAACGAAGAGAAGGGGGCTAAGTGGGTCACCTTGCCTCAGCCCACGCGTACCTTTGAAGAGACCATGAGGCGAACCATCAACCAAAACAGAGAAGGAGGCAGTGGTAATACAAGCTTCAATCCATTTGATCCATCTGTTGCAAAACCCCATAGCTCTCAATGAATCCAGAATGAATGAATGTTCGATGGTGTCGAATGCCTTGGAAAGGTCAATCTTGAGGCATGCCCTGTTGATGCTCGAGCGCCGATCGAACCCCCGTATGAGTTCGTGAGCGAGGCGAATGTTGTCGCTGATTGATCGCCCCTTAATGAACGCAGATTGGTTCAACGAGATGAGATGTGGAAGTACCACTCCCAACCTGCTCGCCAGCAATTTAGCAAATATTTTGTAGATCACATTGCAGCAAGATATAGGACGGAAATCGCTTATCCCATTAGGTGTCTGTACCTTGGGAACCAAAGTCAGGAAAGTGTGATTGACCTGTCGCACCATTCCCCCCCCCACCTTGAAGAAATGCGATTGCGGAGTAGATGTCATCTTTGATTATGCCCCAATGTCTCTTGAAAAATGCCCCATTGAACCCGTCAGGTCCAGGAGCCTTGGAAGAAGGTATATTGCGGACCGCATCAACAATTTCGTCCTCGGTGAAAGGCCTAGTGAGCCAAGCTTTAGCCTGAGGAGTAAGCACTCTCTTTGGAGGTGGAGGGCGTATAGGCTGGGCCGAGGCATTTCCGGGCCAATCAGAGCATTGAAGTGGTCAATGGCAGTCTTAGAGACGTCGGCCTGACGATCAAATGTCCTTCCATGTGCATCGATGAGGGAATGGATGTGGTTCCTGGCCACTCTAGCTTTAGTTGAAAGATGGAAGAATTTAGTGTTGCGGTCCCCGAGTTTTAGCCAATTAATCCGGCTCTTCTGCCTCCATGCTGATTCGATGTCAGCATCTAGATCATCAAGATGATTTTTGACATCCACGTCGAGCTGCGCGAGGAAGGGGTCCATAGGGTTGGTTGCCATGGCCTCATTTATTTGTTCCATGAATCTCCCAGCCATTTTGGCTTCTGTGAAGACGTTTGCCTCCTTAGAGGCCCACTCCTTGAGTGCAGTCTTCACGTTGCGTAGCTTACGTGCAAGACGGAATAGTGGGTTCCCATGGATAGGCATTGCCCATCCCCTTTCAACAACATCAAGGTAGCCTGGTCTTGTTGCCCAATAATCAAAGCATCGGAAAGGCTTGGGCCGATTCACAGCACAGGAGAGTTGAACAGTGAGCAAAAGATGATCGCTCGATTGGAGCGGACTATATGCTAGCTTAGCTTGTGGGAGGATCGTTAACCATGACGGATTGACCAAAGCTCGGTCGAGTCGTGCCACGATTCTAGCCGGGCTAACAGAAGAGTTATTCCAGGACCAAGCATTGCCAACCGACTCCATCTCGAAGAGGCCACAATCGTCAATGCACCGGTTGAAATCTTCCATGGGTTTACGGGGAGGAGGACGTCCACCCATCTTTTCCGAAGCGTAACGAATGACATTGAAGTCTCCGAGCACCAACCATGGAGTGTCGTTGTTGATGTTGTTCCGCAATAATTGATCCCAAAGCTCTGTGCGCCTCATTGGGCAGTTTTCACCATAAACAACCGAGATATTAAAGTTGAAACCACCATGGCTGGAGCATGACATGGTTATCATTTGGGTGGAGATGTCCAATGGGTTACAACTCCAGGTATTGGAGTTCCAGAGGAAATAAATTCTTCCCAGATTGGTGTTGTTATGGATGGAGGACCATCCATCTGGCATCATGTTGGCAAATTTTTCCCGATTTTCCGGTCGAATCTTAGTTTCGACCAGGCCAATTATTTCCGCATCCCTTGAATGAAGATCTTTTAGTAGCTTCCTGAACTTCCGGGGCTTATTGAGCCCCCTGATGTTGCATACTGCAACAATCATTGAAATTTTTGCTGGGGGGGTGCCTGAGGCACGTTATTAATTTGTGGCCCCTTAGGTCCCTTTTTTTTCCGGTGAGTGGCGGTCTTCCAAGCAGCGTTTTCCACCACAATTATTTCTGGAGCGGAGCATTCTGGTTGCGGGGTGGTCACTGGTTGCTGAGTTTGCGCGGTGCCATGAAGGGCTTCAGCAGACGGACTGTTAAGGTCCGGCACATGGTCACAACTAGTGCTTGCAGCACGGATCGGTGGCTTTCTATTCGATGCAAGCCTCCGATGCATAAGACCCCTGGGTCCAAGGGGGAAGGAAGGGATTGGCTTAGTGGTGGCGGAACCACGTTTCTGTGACTTGAAATTTGAGCAATCCAGGGGGGAATGACCCGGATATTGAGAGCCATTCGATGAAGTGTCAAAAGTGCCTCCAGCATTTCCGGGATTTCCTTGTGACGGCTCCAGAATTTCCGGGGATCTATGTGTAGGCTCCGAGAAGGAGGGTTGGTGCAGCGGAGCCTCTGACGAGGCGTTGTCCATAACAGGGGGCGGGGGGGTGGCCGTGCCAGGGATGGTCCCGTCTTCAGGGTCGCCGGTGGCCGCATTCACGGTTGCAGATCCCCCATGATGGGCACCATCTGTGGCGGTCAGGGCCGAGGGGCATGCGTTAGGGAAGTGCTCGAAGGACGCACATTCGCTACAGCGTGGGGGGTTCCATTCAAGTTCCACCTCTATCATCTGACGTTGCCCAGAGAAGAAGACAAGGGGAATGGCCTTTGGTATAACCTTGGAAACATGGATGGAGATACAACACCTCGCAAAGCCTTCGTTTTGCCCCGAGGCGGTAGGCCCGTCCATGAAAAGCGGAGTGCCCAGAAGACTTGCAAGCTTATTGAGGATCCCCACCGAGGAGTGGCCCAGACTCAAGCCATGAAATCGCACCCATAGCGGGATTTCCGACAGGAGGTCGCGCTCGAAGCATGAGCCCGCCTCCCACCGCCTCATTACCATAAAACGCCCCTGGAAGAGCCAGGGCCCTCCCTCCAGTTTATGGTCAAGTTGGATGCAGGTCCCCCGAGTTGCGACCGCTTGCCATTTTGTCCTCACTACGAGTTGGGTAGTTCCTCGCATAGGTCACCTATGGATGAAAATAAATATGGATATATAATATATTCGTATTTGATCTCATATCTTATTCTTTATATATATTATGAAATTTGTATTCGTATTTATTTTAAAATAGATGTGAATATGGATATCATCTAGATATTCGATCCCATTCGTATATCCATTTCCGTACATAAATATAGTAATATAATTATTTTGATGGATAAAATGGAGCTGCCCCCGTCGCTTCATTTCGCCTATTTTTTTTATTTTTTTGAAAAATTCTTCCGTGAATTTTCATCAATATATCCCTATATTATGTCATTAAAATTTTGTGTGAAACAAAGACTCCTACGACCTCCATCCAAACGAGGCCGTTTTTAGCAATTCTGTTACCGTTGAAAAGTGACCGTCTTGATGGAGGTCGTAGGAGTTTCGCACGAAATTTTAATGACATAATATAAGGATATAGTGATGAAATTCCACGGAGAAATTTTCAAAAAAATAAAAAATTAGATGAAACGGCGCGGGGGGAGCCAAGTTAGCTCACTCAGGGGGGCGGCCCCATTTAACCCTATTTAGAATTATACGTAACAACATTTTATGATTACATTTATCACTGCTGATATCATTATTATGAAAATAAATATATCTGTTATATAAATTTATGTGTAAACCATCCTAACCATTTATATTTTAGTTTATTTATTAAATATTTGACACCTTCATATTCTTGGCAACGGAAGCAGTAGGGCTCCTTAAAAAAGAGTCCAAAAAATTATGCATAGCAATGTTATGATTCACGTATCTATAGATGTTGTATTTCGAAGAATTCAATTTGCCATCTAAAGGGATTAGCGACGCAACTTATTGCTCGTATCCCATTAATCTCTATGTATTTTTTATTGTTTGAACCAGAAATAAAAGTTGTTGCACCGGATATTTCTATTATTATTCATATTTAATCCGTATTCATTTTACGTTCATATTAATTTTTAAGTTTATAGTAACATATTTTCCATATCCGTTTGTATACGTAGTATTCGTATTAGTATTTAAAAATAGATAAAGATATGATTATTTTTTTTTCTTATCCCATTCTTATTTTAAAACAGACAACTATATATTATACTTATATTCGTATCTCGTTTTTATCCCTAATCTTACATGCGTGAAGGGGGAAAAACCAAAGTTTATACGTGGGTACGGTTGATTTATTGGCTTTTCTACTTATGTGGGGAAGGTAATCGGTATGGTGGGTTGATGCCTCAACCCACGTGAATACGTGATACACGCTGCACAGCTGTAAGTAATGAGAATAGAAGCATATGGAGATGGCAGGCAATATTTTATCATTTTTTCGGTGCAAAATTTTTTTTTTTTGATGCCTCTTTTTTTTTTGCTAATTTGTAAGTATATTAAAGAGAAAAAGAAAAGATAGTTACATCTCTGCTACAAGAGGAGCAGCAAAAGAAGAGCAAATAGAGAGACCAAAAAAAGTAGCTTGCTTGCTACAGCTGGTGCGTCAATTAGAGATCAAATTGATACAGTTCTGTGACCGTAAGCATTCAGGTAAGTGCAGCATTCACAATGGCAATGACCCTATTGGCAATGTCGGCAGCAGCGGTGGCGCGAGAAGAAGCCCATCGTGAGTTTCGTTCAGTCCAGATAGCCCAGGTGGCCGCAGCAAGAGCCACCACAACCTTCAATTTCTTGTGCTTACAGGTGATACTGATGCAACATTCAAACATATGGTACAGCTCCGAGGGTGCAGAGATATGCAGCTCCAGAGTAGAGTTGATCTCATTCCATACCATAGATGAAAAATGGCAGTTAAAATAAATATGCTCCCTAGATTCAGGATGCTGGCTACAGAGATAACAGGCCCCATTGGGAACAATTCCATGTTTAGATAGTCTATCTAGAGTAGGTAGCCTGTTTAGGAGTGCACGATAGAGGATGCAAGCATGACTAGGGATCACTTTGTTCCGCCACAGCAAAGGTGCCCAGGCAACCGGCTGAGCTTTAGCTCTAACCACATCAAATGCAGCCCTGAACGAGCAAGGCTTGCTCCCAACAGTCCTGGCAACGGGTGCAAGGAACTTGCGAGCATCCAGGATTGCTCTCCAAATGGAGGAATCACCATTAGCTTTAGTGCACTCAAAGATGTCCCGACCTCTGAGGTATCTATCCTTCATGAACGAAGTCCAAATTGAGTTTTCCGCAGAAGCAACACTCCTGGCCCAATGCAGTGCCATAGCATGCCGGACATCAGTGAGAGAACGCAGCCCCAGCCCGCCTTCCACCTTTGGTAGGCACACCACATCCCACTTGGCATGGTGCGTCCGAAACCCCCAAAGAAAGTCAGCACACAATGCGTCGATCTTCTTTGCCAATCCAATGGGAATACAAACTCCGGAGGCCCAAAAAAGGCAGACACCCATTATGACCGATTTGAGGAGTTGTAGGCGGCCTGCGAGGGTTAAGGACCTTGCTTTCCAGCCGCAAAGCAAGGCCCTTACCCTATCAATGAGCAAGGAGGCAGCAAGCGACCTCTCCTTTGCGGGGGCAAGAGGAATCCCCAGATATTTCGTTGGAAGGGGCTGGACCAAAAGGCCCACTTCCAAGCATAAGTTGAAGTCCACGGCAGATGATTTAGGCAATATAAGCTTGCTTTTCCTGGCATTCATTGCCAGGCCCGACATACCTTCAAAGGACGCAAGGATGCTTTTGATTTCCTTCATCGTACTAACACTCTTCTTGCAGAAGAATAGGAGATCATCCGCGAAGATGAGGTGTGAGGGAACCTTTGCTCTCCCCATGCGGATTGTTGGGAGAGATCTTTGGCGCACAGCCATATCAATAAGCAAGGAGAGGGAGTCTAACGCAAGGACGAATAGCAGCGGGCTAAGGGGGTCGCCTTGTCGCAGGCCTCTCGTAGAGGAGAAATAGCCGTAAGGTGTCCCATCGACAAGCACCGAGAACATGGGGGTCGGTGCAAAATTCGTGGTTGAGGGAGAATATAAAAATCGATATATGAAATGCTTTGGCATATAAGCAAAGCAACAGCAGAGGAAGCAGTGTGCCAACCAAAAAAACTGCTCATCAAACCAAGCTGGGGTTACTATACTCGGGATGGAGAAGTCTCGAATTTTGAGGAACCGCAAAGAAATGAGGGATCAAGACAAGGGCTTTCTCGCAAAATTCCACGTATGGTTCCTTCCCGAAATCAAACACCCACAGCGCATTACAGCTCTCCGCATCAGCACGTGACATTTTTCACCAGCCACTCCTCCCCCCACCTATAAATTCACGAACCCCCTCTCCCCCCTTCTCTCTCTACATAACGCCTCCTCCCTCCCTCCTCTACATGGCGATGGCAATGGGGATGCAGCCGAAGACGAAGATCGTGTGCACGCTCGGTCCGGCGTCGAGATCGGTGGAGATGATCGAGAAGCTTCTGGAGGCGGGGATGAACGTCGCGCGTTTCAACTTCTCGCACGGCTCGCACGAGTACCACCAGGAGACCCTCGACAACCTCCGCAAAGCCATGGACAGCACCGGCATCCTCTGCGCCGTCATGCTTGACACCAAGGTCTCACTTCTCTCTCTCTCTCCTTCTTTCCTTTCGTTTCACTCGCTTTTTAGGGTTTTCTCTTTCTTGTTTTGGTTTGATGGATCTCTTCTTTTTCTTTTATTTGTAAATGGTTGGTCATGTGGTGTGGCCCATCTACTGTTGGTTTCTTTGCTCCTATCTTGTTGGAGGTAGTCTCTTTTCCTCCTTGTCCTTGTTTGAGTTTGGACGTTACTTGTTTTGTCTAGGTTTTTGTTTGTTTATATGATTTTATTTTTTTGTTGGACTGTTTGTTTTGATGTTTATCATGACACCTTCATTTTGGTGCTAATAGTTTTGGAGTTTGAGTTTGCGGAAATTTTCTGAATTTGTTCAAATGGAGTAATTTGGTTGCTTAAGTGTGTTTAAATAGAACACGGTCACAATCTGGGCTGTTGAAGTGCTTTTAAAAGGCCATATATTGTGGCCGAGCTATAAAAACTGCAGCTGTTGCGGCTTGAGAAATCCCGACTAGCATGTCATGTTTCCATTAAAATGTGTCATGAGAGGTTGCCACTCAGCTGCAGTTATTTTTGGTCGTCATGAATAAGTAAAGGTTAGAAATCCAACTTCAAAACTGCAGGCAAACCATTCATGCAAATGCCAGGAGCAAGAGTTAAATCATAGCCCAGATGTGGTAATAACCGGCCCATAATTTTACATATATAGGCATAGGGGGTGAAGATTTGATTGAAATTGGCTTGCACGTTTTATCCTATGATTGATTTGCATGTATGGCCATGCTATGATCATGCATTTTATAAAATAGATTTCACTTTGACCGCTAAATGTTGTTTGATGGCACGGCTAGTTATCTTTGTCGTGCACAGATGAAATACTCTGATAAAGTGCATTTGGATAATCACTTAGTCTCCGTTTGGTTGCTGGGTTGGACAGGGTTGGGTTGGCCCAATCCAGGTCATCTCTTCTTCCAAACCTCCCAATCCTCCTTACAATTTACTATTCACAGGGGTATCCCAACCCAACCCTGGCCAACCCTGCAACCAAACGGACCCATAGGAGTTGTTGAATGTAAAATTTTTGTTTAGGGCATGTTCTCTTGCCATTCGCATGCTGGATAAGGAATAATGTTGAATTGGATAAGTGAAGTTTATCTCTCCTTAGATTGGTTGGAGAGATATGGTAGAAATACATTTTGTTATCAAAGAGATAACATATAATGTAATCATGATCTATCTACTTATCATGGGTAGCTCCTCTTAGATAAAGTTTTTAAATTTGAGATAAGGACATAGTATCAATGATTACCGTAACTCTATGTTCGCACTTCATCTATCGACACAGTTATCACCACTTATTTTCATGATAATAATTACTTTTAATACATTCTTAAAAACAATGAAAAATGAGAAATATGAACAAATCATCTTTGTCCCACCAAATCAAAAAACGGAATCTAAATAAAAATGCATATTCCTTATCTCACATTCTTGTCTCAAAAAAGAGCCCTTATTTAGAAAGGGAGTTGCATTCATTATAGATGGTTACATCATTTTTATGTGTCTCTTAAAGCATAAGAAGAAGAAAGTTGGATTCCTGATTATCTAGATGAGATAGTTGTTCAATTGCTGATGTTACCATACCTATAGGGCAGCTGTTTTAGTGAAGCATGTGTTGCTGTTATTTAATCTTGAGATGAGCATAATCTAAAACATAGGTCATGAACATTGACCGAGGATAGGTATTTTTGTGATACAGGTACCCACAATTTAGGAGCAAATGTAGACGTGCTCTTTTTTTAATATTTCTGAACTATATTTTTTGAACCATCATCAATCTGCGCAAGCTTTTGTTTTCTTTTCTCTCTGCCAGAATTTTCTGAATTTGATATTGAGTATAATGTCGGTTTCCCACAATTTGGTTCTCTCGTGAGAAAGAAAGATGACTCTTTTTGGGGTTAAAATGCAGGGTCCTGAAATCCGAACAGGTTTTCTTAAAGATGGAAAACCTATTCAGTTGAGGAAGGGCCAAGAGATAACCATAACCACGGATTATACAATAAAGGGTGATGAAAAAGTGATATCTATGAGCTACGGAAAATTGGCGGAGGATGTGAAGCCGGACAGTGTCATACTCTGCTCAGATGGTACAATTACACTCACTGTTCTTTCTTGCGATAGGAAGTCTGGTTTGGTTAGATGTCGATGCGAGAATACTTCTATGCTTGGTGAGCGGAAAAATGTCAATCTCCCTGGGGTCAATGTGGATCTCCCCACACTTACAGAGAAAGACAAAGTTGATATATTAGAATGGGGCATCCCTAACAAAATTGACATGATAGCTCTGTCCTTTGTTCGCAAGGGATCCGATCTATTGGTGGTTAGAAAATTGCTTGGGGTACATGCGAAGAAAATCATGCTCATGTCTAAGGTTGGTTGGTGTAAGTTGCAATACTTCTTGAAGAGTGACATCGGATTAACATCTCAATGTTGACATTTGTTTATTATGCAGGTGGAAAATCAGGAAGGGGTGGCTAACTTTGATGAAATTCTTGCAAATTCTGATGCTTTCATGGTGGCCAGAGGTGATTTAGGAATGGAAATTCCGATTGAAAAGATCTTCTATGCCCAAAAGGCCATGATTTTTAAGTGCAATGCTTCTGGAAAACCAGTTGTTACGGCCACTCAAATGTTGGAGTCTATGATCAAATCTCCCCGTCCCACTCGAGCTGAAGCCACTGATGTTGCAAATGCTGTACTTGATGGCACAGATTGTGTGATGCTTAGTGGAGAAACAGCTGCCGGCGCCTATCCAGTTTTGGCTGTTCAAACAATGGCCAAGATATGCTTAGAGGCTGAGGCATACGTAGATTATGATGCAGTTTTCAAGGGGATCTTGGTTTCAGCCCCCATCCCCATGAGCCCATTGGAGAGTCTTGCGTCGTCCGCTGTTCGAACTGCCAACTCAGCCAAAGCACAGCTTATTCTGGTCCTGACGAGGGGTGGAAGCACTGCCAAGCTTGTGGCCAAGTACAGGCCTGCTACGCCGATACTCTCTGTTGTTGTCCCTGAAATGAAGACTGATCTCCTTGATTGGACATGCAGCGATGAATCCCCAGCAAGGCACAGTCTGATTTTCAGAGGATTGATCCCTGTTCTCAGTGCAGGCTCGGCAAGGGCCTCTTATGAGGAATCTACTGAAGAAGCACTGGAGTTTGCTATTCAGTATGCGAAGAAGAAAGGATTGTGCAAGGAAGGAGACTCTGTTGTAGCATTGCACCGAATTGGGACAGCTTCTGTGATCAAAATTATGACAGTAAAATAGAGAAGCATCTTCTCTGGGTAAAACTTTCTGGAAAAATGAAGTTGGTCCATTTTTTGGCACAAATATCCTAAGCTGTTTCCTAGCCCAGTTATCTATATATAGACCTTACATTTTGCTGTAATACCTCCCAGTTATCCTGGGAGATTTTGAAACTAAAGATTGTTATCCTCCAACTTTTTTGCATGTTCTATATGAGTTCCTTGAGAATGTTCAGTATGTTTTAAAGTCAGATCTTTGACCGTTCTTTTCTTTTTATCTTTCAAAGTCTATATTGACTTTTGTTCATGTGGTAACGGCGTATTTCCTTGGATTTGAAATTTGAATGTTATATTTAGAGTAAATTACATAAAAGTTCCTAAACTTTACACTCGAATTCAATGCATTCTCTAAACTTTTAAAAGTCACACTGTGATCTCAGATTTTTACAAGTTGTTTCACTATAGTACCTATGTTCCTCCTCTTTGAGGATGTTCTCAGGGTCGCTTATGATGGCAGCATCCTTGTGTGTCTCGAGTACGTTGAAGTTACATCATGGATCATGGACGAAGAGAAGGTTGTCGAACTTTTCTCTCAGCTCGACTTTGAGAACCTCTCTGACGTCCACAAGATCCTCCACAAAGCATGCTCTCCGTGACGCACCTGAGAGGATCAACTATGGGTGTAGTAAGGAGAGTCTCTTGAGGCTCCTCCCTGTGGTGTTGGAAGAGAAGGATGATAAGGCGAGGCACAACATTGGGCCTGCTCTCCAAGATGCTCTGCCTTCAATGATTGCATCCACCAACTTTGCCTCTTTGTTGGTGAAGCTGCTGCAAGCTCATCCAGTGCTGTTGCACGACAGATTACACTAGATGTAGATGTAGATAATCTGCATAATACTAATAAGATCGACAATTATTTATTATGTGGGTTCTCTTTAATTATTTTCCAATTAAATCTTAATTGTTTTTCAATTATACTATCTATTTCATAACAATATTTCAAAACAACATTATTAACTTCCTGTTATCATGTGTATATATCGTGTGCATATTTGGATACATCTTATCTATGATCATCACAACAAAAAAATCTCGCATCAAAAAGCTTGTTCTTGAAAAGTTGTGGGTAGGTATCTCATGACCTATCAAAGCCAAATTAGGTTGACTAATTGGTGGAAAGTTACCAATCCTTACCGACTGCAACTGGTCTGATGCATTTAGGGTTACTATTTCTTAAAGTCAAGTTTGATGTTGCATTAGGAAATATGCATTTTCGACTTCATAGTCCGCGTTCATATAAGTGCGAGTATTAGCTGCATAAACTTTCATCAAGGTAAAAATCTCATATCCAGAAAGGCTACAACGCAAAATTTCAGACTTTTCATATTTGATAATTTAAAAATAAATATTGTAAAATAAGGGATGAATATTGCGTGGCAGCTAATTATGGATAGTTGTTCCGATAATTTTGGAATAGCCTTGACCAAAAAGCATATTGTAAAATATGTTACGATATTAAGTTGAGAATCTGAGCTAGAACGAAATGCACAGTTGGAATCAGAGAAGAGTGATGAGAGCAAGTCTGATTCATCTTAGAGTTGATCCTTAGGGAAGGATGCGAAGGAATGGCTGGATCGAGCTCGAGGAACTATATCCATCTTATATGTAATTTATGAGCATTGTGGGTTGGATTGAATAACCTGATTTGTTTTCTTGCTCATATTCAGGGTGTGGCAAATGGATGCTAACCTCATCCACATGGTCGTCGTCAACATAGATTTCACTAAGCTGATTGATGATTTGGATTTGGAGGTGACTGATGTATATGATACGAAATTCACCTAGAGAAACTCGAGTTCCCGTTCTCGAATTGATCATTTTTAGCCATATGTGAACTGTTGGAGTCCTTTCCTTTGCTCCACTCTACAGCTAGAGCTCGTATGAGATCGGATCATATCCTCTTTTCTGGGACTCGGGCGACACCTCCTCTCCTAGGGTTTTTTTTCATATTTGAGTGGGTGTGGATCAAGGAGGAGTGTTTTTCATGATTTGTTCATCAGCCATTGGTCTTCCATTGACACATCGGAATCTGCAGCCTCAAGTCTGTCTCAGAAGTTGATATCATTGCGCAGGTGATTATGTGCCTATAAGGAGATCAGGGATTCTAGAAAGAACCGTTGTGCTTTTGTTGAGTCAGAGCTCACTAGACTTGATAAGTTGGAAGATGATAGAGAACTCAATCCTGAAGAGTTAGTGGAGAGGTCGGCAACATAGAAATTAATCATGGAGGAAGATAAGAAAATTATTTATGAATGGAGGCAAAGATCTCAGCATTCTTGGTTAGAAGAAGGAGACACCAATACAACTTACTTTCATAGAATTGCCTGTTGGAGAAGCCGCCACAACCATATTCATTCTATGGCAGTGAATGGGACTAGAGTGGATAGTGATATCGAAATGGGGAGAGCCAATGCATATCATTTTTGTTGTTTTCTAGGAGGAACTCTTATAGGACTTGGAGGTGGTCGGGGTTGGGGGCTTCTATATTATCTGATCAACATGTGGATTATTTGACTTAGAATGTGACTGCGGAGGAGGTGAAGGTGGCGGTGTGGAACCGTAATGCTGATGGTTCTCCTAGTATGGAAGGGCTCCTAGTGTTTTTTTATCGGGAGTTCTGGGATTTGGTTGGAAAGGAGGTAGTAGACATGGTGAAAGAATTCACTAATATTAATGCTAGTTTTGACAGACTTAATAGGGTGTTGTTTTTCATTTTTCCTAAAAAAGGATGTCTCTGAGAACATTGAAGACTTTTGGCCAATCTCCCTCTCTGACGCTAATTATCTCATGGTGGTGAAGGTCATGGCCGTTAGATTGAACCATGTGATGGAACACATCATCTCTCCACTCCAGTCAGCGTGTATTCTTGGTAGGCAGATTACCAATAGCTTGGTTATGGCATATGAGATCATAATAGAGAAGGTGTCGTGCAAAAGGTGTAGTTTGGAAGGTATATTTTTCTAAGGCTTATGACAAGGTAGACTGACAATTCATGTGGATGGCATTGTCAAGATGTGGTTTCCCTGACACTTGAATCTCAAGGATGAAGCATTGTGTTACAACGACCTCATATGTGGTGCTTGTCACTGGAAGACCTGAGGGTGGACTTTTCCAGCCTCAACGTGGGTTTAGGAAGGGATGTCCCTTGGCCCAACTTCTCTTTGTGATTGCAACAAATGTTCTTGCTTTTACGATCAACCATGTGGTACAGAGTGAGATCTCGATGGGGTACATTACAGACACAATATCTATTACTCTACTTCAATATGTCGGTGACACCATATTCTTCATTAGGGGGGAAAGAGGAAGCTGAAGGCATGTCTCTAAGATTGGAGATTTACGAGGAGCTTTCCAGGTTAATACTAAATTGTAACAAACCTATTATAGTCCTGCTAGGCCATTCGAACTCTGATGCTCATGATTGTTGTGCTATTCTTGGCTCTAAGAGGGTATCCTTTCCGTTATGCTACTTAGGTATTCCGTTGTAAATATCCCTTTTATATTTTCTATAAATTTAATTTGAATTTTATCTTATTTAAAAATGATAAAAAATGTGCAAAAGAAAAAATACTATATTTTATATTTATAATGTACCCAAAAATACTTTTTGTACAGATAGCTTATCTTGCTTATTTATCCTTCATAAAAGTTGTAGATCTCATTGAGACGAGTAACTTTTATCTTGACCACTTTTTGATTTGACCTCTTTTGTTTTTTGTTTTTTATTTGTATTTACATTTAATTTTTGATTTTTCTGGGAGTGACACATGGCAGTTGGAGCCACCACGTGTCACCCTATTTTTTATTATTTTTATTATTTTTATTATTTTCCTAATTTAATTTTATTTGTTTATTTTATTTATTTATTATTTACTTATTTTATTTATTTATTTATTTATAGTTTCATTTTTCATCATTTTCTACTTTTATTTCTTTTATCTTCATTATTTTTAATAGCCTACTTATTTTACTTTATTTTTATTTATTTATTTTTCTCTTCTCCCTTTACTTGTTCTCTACTCCAAGTCACCACCCAAGCCACTTTCTCCACCACTCCTTCATTTTCTCCACCTCTTTTCTAACTCCCTCCTCCTCTTTTTATTCCCCTCATCCCCTTCATTCATCTTCATTCGCCTTTATACAGAGTAGCCTCGAGCTCCTGATCTGAGCTTGGTGACAGTAAGGTCGACAACCAGTCGAGCAACGACAGGCCATCTCCGACGAGATCCAAAGGGCCATCTCGACTCTTTGTAGCAGTTGCAATCCTCTGTGTTGCGTAAGCTATGGTCTGCCGAACTGTAGAATGGCGACATGAGCTCATCATCAAGCTCATCCTAAACACTTCATTCATTAACATCTTCCAGGTATTTTCTATCTTTTTTCCCTTTCCTACTATTCTTTTCTCTTTAGAAACACTACCTCTCTCTTGAATCCACCTTCATCCAAGTTTCAAATCACAAAAATAATTTCACTTTCACAGATAAATCACATGTTTCTAACGCTATGGTGATTTTTATTGATTTTTTTATGAACTTTCTTAAACCAATTCATTGGAAATTTATACTAGCCAAACAAATAGGCTTAGTTCCCTTGTTACAGGGGAACTTCCTCTGTTTTCATCATCTCCTTTTCAGGACCTCTCTCTTTCCATCTTCTTCTTCCCTCACTGTCTTCTTCTTCTTCTTTGTTAAATCAAAAGCCGCTCCGCCATCACTCTCCCTCGTTGTGACCTATGGCTGTGTTAACCTACACATCACTTCTTCCTTGAGCATCGTGAACCCCATAAAGCACCACGCCTTCGCTAGCTCATCGGTCGCAACGAGGCGATGTGTCGCTTCGCTTCTTCATCGTCACCCCTATCGCACCCTTCAACCATCGTGCGGCTGCAGCAAGATCAACAGACAACCATTGTGCCACCCACATCATCTTCAGCCCTTCCGTAGCACTCCAGTGGTGGCCTCCAATGCACGGTCGTGCGCCTCTACAAGCAGTTGCACCCAACGAGCGGTTGCTGCAGGCCTCAACTACGCGAGCCCTCCTCGCCGCACGCCCTGCAGTGCTTCACCCGTACTAGCCCGCACATCATCTGGTCGTGTTTCGACCGGACTCAATGTCATCGAGCTTAGGCACCCACGCGCTTTCGTCACCCAGCTACTACACCTCGTGGTTGGCCCTCCTCCGTTAATCTCCTGGACACGCAACTCCCCGCACGTCAGCCCCACGTGCGGCCAATCCTTCACTGCCCCCTCACTAGCAGCGTGGAATCTCGTCGTATGTGCCCATCAACCGGCCTCAACTCCAGCTTCGCCTCCACGCTCGCCAATTGTAGTTAGAGGTGCTAATCGAATTGAATACATTCAAATCTACCATGATTTTGATTCAATTCATCATAAAAATTTCAAATTCGATCTCGAATCGAATTTCAAACGAATTTGCTATCTTAAATTTAGATTCAATTCATTTTGAGTTTCGAATATTCAAATTCGATTCATTTTATTTCAAATTTGAAATGTCAATTGATTTTTATAGCTTATATAAATAATATTACATGAATAATAATATAATATCAATGTTTATTGTAAAATTCTAATTTTTAAAGTATATTACTGAGATAAGTTGAAAAACTATAAAATCAAGGAAAATATCAAACCAATATAATACATTGGATAAAAGTATATATTTTTACAATTATTATGTATTTTTACAATGTAATATACTTTTTATTTGATAAAGGAATGCATGCATACAATATAATTATATGGGCCTATCAAAGAGATAGAATATCATTGATGAAAAAGTTGAGCAATATAATTACCATTGCATGCTAAAGCAAGATAAGATCAAGCTTTATATAGAAAGTTGATACAACTTAATATTATGATTTGCAATAGTGGGAATTGTAAAAAATAACGTAGAAAGATAAAACATCTTCATTGAGCGTGAGTATCTTCAATATCAAAAAATTAAGACATGAAAATGAAATATATAAATTTTTGATGTACAAAGGAACAACTTACATTATGGTGAGAAGAACTTGTATTCATCATGGATTTTCATCATTGATTACTCTTGTGATGATGAATTTCGCCTTGACAATGATATTCATCATGGATTTCCATGCAAGAAAAATCAAAGAAACAAAAAATTAAAGGAAATGTATCTAGAGATAAAAGTTGAATTACGATAAATGTTAAGGACGAATTCATGGTAGCAAAACCATCATTTTTCATATGCTAGGAGAAAGGTCACCACAATCTATCATGGGTTTTTTAGGATCTTTCGTAGATAACGAAAGAGGGAATGGAAAAGACAGTGTAAGGAATGTGGGAACATGGAAATAAATGTGTGAATGCGGATTTAGAATAACAATATTAGACATTTGATTTTTCATATTAGATTTTATAACTAATAATTTCCACTCTTTTTATATTCAATAATTAGTCTTTAAATAATAAGATTATACATACATATATGCATATTAAATTGTACATGGCTTAAAGTACTTTGTATCCTCTTAATGCCTCAAAATTTTTGAATAGCATGCTAAGATTGATTATTATACTTATACAAAGTAATAAGAAGTAAAGACATAAACTTAAATATTTTTTTTAACTGATGCATGAAGGACACAAATCTCTATTTCATAAAATATTTTGCAGTCAAACCACTTTAACTTAGTTATAAAGAGGAAAAAAAGAGATTGGATCTCATGGGGGGAGGGGGCTAATCTTGCATATACATGTCATGCATTCACAAGTAATATCGGTGTAGCAAGGAAGTATGGAAATCATAGCAGTGAATACTTCACGTGATAAATCATATCAATGGATCCTAGATATGATTAGAAAATTAGAATAAACCACTTAATCACTGTAGTAAGTTGGTTTGAGAGTATCTTTAGTTGCTTGCACATGTTATGCCTAGTGACATAATGCAAATGCTAAATCTTTCAATGTAAACTAAATATAGTAAATTTTATAGTGCATACTCATATGCTCTTTTTTACATCTATTTACTTACACATGTATAATTACTTATAGAAGAATATTCAGAAAAGATCATAATCAACCAAGAGTAGTTGTTACATGTATGTATGTATGTAAATATGTATGTGTTATATGCATTTATATGTATGTACTATGTATATATGAATACATGTACACATATATACATATCAATATATATACGTATGTACATAAATACCAAATCGAATTGAATTATTATCGAACAAATTCAGGTTAATTCAAATTCGATTCATTTAGGAATCGAATCCACAAGTGAAATTCAAATTCAGTTCATTTGGTTTCGAATCGAACTTTTTCTGAATTTTTATCGAAGGAATCCTAATCGAATTTCAATGATTCAGTTCAAATAGCAGCCTTACCTGTAGTAGGCCCACACCTTCCCTCACGTGCGCGGCACATAAGGCGGGGGTAATTTGCATAAGTACCCTCAGAGTTCCGACCATTCATACTAAAGCCTCCTTCTAGAAGCTCAAATGCAAGTCACGAGCTGCATGGGAAAATTACAAGAAAGTCCTTGGAAGATCTGGTAATTAAAGAAGCACCTTATGCGTTTTTCCCATTTTCTATTCTGTATTTGCAATTAGACCCCCGCATCTGTCATGTAATTTAAACATCTATTTAGCATATTTTTTATTCCAAAAATAATATGTTGTATAGCGACTCATTTTCTATCTAAGAGTATTTATTTATATTTTTGTGATCAGTGAATTATTTATTACAATTAATTTAGTGGAAACTTGCATAGTTCACCCAATTTAGGCTCTGAAATTGATATTTAATTATTCACTAATCCAAAAATTCCCAAAAAAAATCAAAATAGCTAGAGTTGAATTTGTTTTACTGTATGACCAATTTTCAATTTATTTTCCCTTATATCAAGGTTTATTAAATGAAAGGGTGAATTTAGTAATTGGTTTTTAATTAATCCCTCACATAGTATTTTTAGGAAATAAAAATTTTCCTGGATTCCTCTCACGTGTATTAATATTGGATAAATTAGATTCTGAAAAATATTAACGTTTGGTATTTATTAAAATTAATTAACTCAAAATCACCTAGTCTGCATATTTTATTCATAGTTAATTTATTTTGCATCTAAAAATTATAAGAAAATTACAGTAGATTAATTTTGCATTCGTACATATTCTAGCCAACTTTTAGAATTTTTGGACATTGTTTGATTAAAATTTGCTTTTTAGTCCTCAAACTTTCTCGAAATTGCATTGCATTTTTAATTGCATAAAGAATATAAAAAATTTCTGAAAACTTAATCTCCAGATCGACTTTAAATAAACCTAAGAAGATAGTTGCCTCCCTGAGTTCGATCTTGGGATTGCCTAAGTAAAAAATATAATAACCGCTTGCTTTAATCGATAAATTAATTAAGTGATTTTTTATCGATCTGAATTTATCCGACTACAATACATTTAAATCGCATAACTAAAAGGGTGAATTCATGGGTTCGTTAATGAGAATAAATGGAGATTATCTTCTTTCAATGCACATTGAGAGTTAATGTACAGAAGAGCAATGAAAGTGTGTAAAGGGTTAGAATGACGTGAACTAAAATAAAAGAAATGACCCTCCTTTTATAAGACACTAAAAATAGTTGTTTGTGTAAGTTGGTAAAAGATAGTAAGGTAGGAAATGCCACCATTTACTTCACTAGACATTGTCATTCACATTGCATGGTCAACCAAAATCACTTGACTAAAAAAGAATTTAGTCGTCAGAACCACATGGATCAATCAACTAGTTAGGATGGCTAGTCGGTTAGTGAATTGGACAAAGGATAGTAATGTTTAATTGACCATTTTGAATTGAAAGTTGAATATGATCAGTGGGTTGATCAAAATCATCAGTCTGATGGATAGGAATTAATCGACTAGGAATACAATCAATTGGTTGATTGGTTCACAGAACTGAATTGAGATAGAGTTGATGTTGTATATATGCATGAAATTCTTGTAACTCTATCAACAAATTACAAAATATTCAAAAAAATCTTTTAGTCTTTATATCATAAGTAGATTAGTTCAGTAAGACTCCATGCTGATGTATCTTAATTGGCTTGATTGTAGCTTAAACATATCATCTTGTTGTCATCTAACAGTTCTTCATCATTATAGTCCTTAGCTTGCTTCATATCTAAAATACAAGCTAATGCAATAAAAAAAATTTCACCATTAAAATTTTGTATGTGTGTGTGGGGGTTTTAACAATCATAAGACAGATAGAGTAGGATCGATTGTGTACAAGCTCTATCCCTAGTGGACAACAACATTATGTGATCCACATTGTTCATTAGCCAACATCAATCTTGAGTGATATTGTAACGTCCCGGGCTTAGGTCCCCGGTCCGTTATTGAGGAAAACTGGCCCTGACAACTTGTTGGGTTCGGGCCCAAATGGACCCGATGGCAACCACCCAAAATGCTTAAGCCCAAGTTGTCAAGTAGTAATCCCCATCACTTATATACCACTCCCACACTTCGTGAGTTTTAGGTATGGCACTATGTTCGGGGTTGAGGTGTTACAGATATATTAGCCATCCATCTTGTCACTCATCCATCTCTTCCACCTACATCCTCACCCCTTATGGTGGAGAGCATGTTATCAAACACCGAAACATAGTGCTATACATGTCAGAACTAGGATTTCACAACAACACTTCAATACAACCCCCCCCCCCCCCCCCCCCCAATACATAAACACCCTTGTGCAAATAGAATGTCATCCTCCACCCTTTTAAAGTTCTCCTCCTAACATAATGAGACTCTTATCAACTTCATCAATCTATGTACATGTCCTCTTGATGTGCAAGATTGATCCTTCATTTGTTTTGAGTTTAATTTCTTTGATTATTCATCTATAATCTTTTGTTAATGTGTGTACAACGGTACATGGGTGAAGACGGTGGAAGTACTCTTCTATGGGAGTGGGCGGCAAAAAGGAGAATAGACTATGATTATGGTTTCTATTCTCTTTCTTATATGGGGGAATGGGATCGGTACAACAAGATGGCTTTAATATTCTCTAATAAATGATAATAGTTCCATAGAGGATGCTTTTGAAAGTTTACGGCATAAATGATAATTATAATGTGATTCAGTCCTTCTTGTTAAATTTGTCTTATTTAATGTCTTGGACCATATAAGGATTTAAGTATTTTAGAAATTCTTGCTAATTATCCAACCTGGTCTATTTCACTTGCCTAGTTTATGTACCGTTTGGTGATTGATTCATCTTTCGATATTGGTCAATCTTAACCTGGAGTGATCGGCTCATGCTTGGACAAGGGTGTCCAAGTAAGCCAAGCTCTTTATCATTCTTAACAGATTTTAAGGTATTTTTAGCCTACTTAAATAGTCTTCTTGAGTTCTAACATGTCTTGCGGACGAAATGACAGGAGGATTTTCAAGTACACTCACTGTAAGAATTACCTAAATTGAGACAAATTAAAAAGGATTGTCCCTAGAGAACATATTTGTGAGGACATTACAAGGACTATGCTTGCAAATTCCTTTACAAAATGAACAAAATATGGCATCAAAACATGTGCTACTTTATTTTTTTTTCTCCATTGCTTAGCGTGGACTTTGTAAGAATTATCTCTGCAAAACATCCTAGCAGGTCAAAGATGCTTGTTTATTTCCATCTTTTGCTACTTAACAATTTTGATTCATTTTCTCTTCTTACTTCTTCATTTTCTCTCCCTCATCGAGATGTCTCCTTGAAAGAGATGTCCTAAACCACTAGATGATGGGAGCATACTTTCCTAACTGCCTTAGTTTATCGTCTTTCTTCTTCACGAAAAGGACAAATTTTCCCCAAGGAGAAAGATTAGGTCACAAGAACCCCTTATCAAGCTGATTGATTTAGGAAACTAGAAAAAATGAACTAGCCACTCATTTTCTTTACAGCCAATCGGTCACTCATTCTAGTCCCACGAAGCCTTCTTCCTTCATGGGAGAGAGTGGTGCCTCGAGATTGTTGAGAAGTGAATTCTTCCTTCTCCATCTTCTCTTCCTTCGGAACCACAAGAGTCCAATCGGGATTCCTACTCAGTACCTTTTTCTATTTGGAGAAGAGTTGTCATGAAAGTTGTAAGTTGTGCTTGGAGGTAGAGTTCTTGTCTATCGTTGGCTCGAACAACTAGGGAATCATTTTCAGAGGCCTTTCCGTCCTTTCTACAGCTACACTCATACATGTTGCATCTTTCCCACGACTGTCATATACCAATGTGGCAACGCGCTTTCTGACTTTTTTCATTTGTACAATTTTCCGCATCCCCAAGTTATCCTCATGAAGTTTGTGTCAAACAATACTAATGTTCTTACTCTCCATTACCCTCTCTTTGGCATCACTGGTCAAGAATACCATCACCACTATAGCACCATCATTGATAACATGTGTCACCATTGACAAGCACCATCAATATTGCCACTGCACCAACACTCACAACCACCACTTTAAAAAATATTGTCACCATCAATGTCAATCACCATCAACGACCATCATTACTACTACATTAGACGCAATTATAACCACCACCGCAACCACACTTACCATTACCACAACGGCCATCATGGTGGGATTTTTTTTTAAATAATTATTAAAAAATTCGTAATTAATTAAATAAACACGAAGAAAAAAAATTAAAAAAATAGGTACCTATCGGCACCTGAGGTGCCGATTTGGGGCGCCCCCTCCAAATCGGCACCTCAGGTGCTGATTTGGGCGATACCCGTTGGCCGCCTCTCCAAATCGGCACCTCAGGTGCCGATTTGGGAGGCGGGGCAACGGCTATTGCCCAAATCAGCACCTGAGGTGCCGATTTGGGGGAGGGCCGTTGGAATTTTGCCAACGGTCCCCTCCTCCCAATTTCTTATATAAAGCGCCCCCCCCCCTCATTCATCTCCTCACAATTTCCCCCTCTCCTTCTCCTTCTTCATCATCTCCCCATTCATTCTCTCTGGTTCACTCATTCTGTATTCTGAAGTGTGATTGCTGATCTCGATCGAGTAATCTTATTCAAGTAAGAATAAGATATTTTTGTTTGTAGATTTTGTTCTGCGTTTTTTGCAGGGTTTTATTATTGAGGACGCTATATCAGTGAGGACGCTATATTATTAACTTTTGGATAACATTTCTGGTAGAAGACACGCATCCTTCAGGTAATTTTATTCAATATTTTTTATTAAATTTACCAAGTAATTAGTTGTGCAAAATTGATGCTTAGTTAAAACATATTTTAAAATTGATGCTTAGTTGAAATATATTTCAAAATTGATGCTTAGTTAAATTTAACAAGTAATATGATTTTTTTAATGTCACTCTCATTAGTCATTTTATGAAGAGATTTTTGTAATAGTTATTTAAATCGAAATTAATTAAGTAGGGGACAGTAGACATTTTATTAGGAGATTTTTGTAATAATAATTAAAAAAATTAAAATTAATTAAGGACAGTAGACATTTTATTATGAGATTTTTTTGTAATAATTGTTAAAAAATTTGAAATTAATTAAATAGGGGGCATTACACATTACATCAGCATTTCATTTATTTAGATTTAAAAGTGCACATATTCGTGTTAAAATTACTGTCATTTAGATTTGGAATCGAGCGCCGAGAGGGTCTCTATACAGCGCTTGCAGGACTCACTGTGGTGAGCACCGATGAGCCCCCAAGACCGGACTTTTGGATTCCATTTCTGAGTGATTAGTATATCAATTATTTTGTGTAATTAAACTAATTAAATCATTATTTTATTCGTATAGATGGCCTCCAACACCGCTCATGTATTAATATATTGGGGAGGATCGATTGATGTCTCTGATGACCACGTAGAATATATTGGGGGCAAGAAACGGATGGTTACATTACCATGCCAATTAACTTACATTGGCTTACTGTCTCGAGTTTCCGAAGTCACTGATCTCCCGCTCGACAAGTATATACTTACATTAACTTGTAAGTGGTTGTATGAGGGATCAACTTTCTTTGCAGTACCGATTGACGATGATGAATCAACATTAGCAATGTTGAGTTCAATCGTCGATGTGAGATTTATCCATCTTTTCGTACAAGCTACTCCCTTTAATATGGAAAATATGCCGTCATCTTCGAGGTAAAATTATTCACATTCAAATTATATAACATTTTCACCATTTATATATAAACTGACAAAAATTTAAATAAATCAGGCCAACAAATGATACCATATTTGAGGATATCGAAGGGCCATCACAAGTAAATGTAGAAGATGATTTAGAGACAGAAATATCCGAAGAAAATGAGGAGTCCGAAAATGATGAGCCAGGAAATGATACTCAAACACTAGAAGAAAATATTGGTGGTAATACTTGTCATGATTTTGGATATGGTTCGCTAGTTCTAGCCGTAGGTAATGAGGAAAGGGGGAACTCATATTCTGCTAATAACGATGATGCTGAAGAGGAACCGATGGAGGAGTTGCCTCACGTTTTCGATCATGAAATTGCAGAGGCAGAAGATGTAGTATTTGTAGAGAGTCAATCAGAATCCACCGATGATTCCGGACTAAGTTATTGGTTAGGTAGGAGTTATAAGTCGAAAAGGGATTTACAGTACGATTTACAGAAATGGAGCATGGAAAATCATGTGCAATATAAACCCAAAGCATCAAACAAGCAGATTTTCAATGTTGTTTGTATCTATGAAAACTGTGGATGGCGTTTGCATGCATCAGAGAGGAAATCTCGAGGAGATTGGTATGTTTCAGGATACAGGGGAAAGCATACATGCAGAAATCCAGTCCTTTTATTGAAACATCGCCAGTGCACTTCTGTTTTTGTAGCGCAGTATATTTTATCTTCCTTTAAAGCAAAAGTTAGTATGACCCTAGGAGCGATAATGTACAAGATAAAGGAGGAGTTGAAAATTGAAATCAACTACATGACAGCTTGGAATGCTAGACGTCGTGCAATGGATGTGGTTTATGGAAATGAGGTTGACTCATATCGTGATCTCCGGAGATTCATTCGTGCTTTAGAACGACATAACCCTGGCACATATACGTGGTTCAAGACAGTAGAAGGCCAAAACGACAGCACTATACACTTTCAGAGAGTGTTTGTAGCATTTGCAGCGTGCCGTAGAGCGTTTAGATTTTGTCGACCTGTTCTATCTATTGACGGAACCCATCTATACGGGAGATACGCTGGTCACATGTACGTAGCCACAGCAATTGACGCCAATAATGGCTTATTTCCGTTGGCATTTGCAGTTGCCAATAATGATGGACATCGTTATGGTCATATGACAACCAACTTATCTGAAAGTTTTAACGGAGCCTTTAGAGGAGCACGTGGTTTGCCAATTATTTCTCTCATCCTAACAGTATTCCTTAGAATAAATGGCTATTTCAATGATCGTCGTGAGGAGTCAGAAGGAATGACTACATATTTGACTAAGAAATATGAAGAGTTGTTAGAGAAACAAACAAGGGAGGCAAGAGCATGTCACGTTGAAAGATTTTCGTTAACTCAGTTTCAAGTCCGCGATCGTGATGGATTTGCACATGAAGTAAATCTAAATGGCCGGGAAAGTGAGTGCACCTGCGGGTTTATGCAGATGAAACACTTCGTATGTCCACATGTTATTGTCGCAGCTGCAAATACTCGTACTCATGTAGATAACTACGATTTATGTTCGCAATACTTCTCCAGCGATTACTACCGTCAGGCATACAACTTCTACTTTCATCCCGTACCTGATAGACGTTATTGGGGAGAAGAAGATGCTACTGTTATGTTACCTCCAAAAATGGGAAAGAGAAATGTCGGAAGGCCTGTGGAGGGAAGAATTAGAAATGAAATGGACGAAGTTTGCGTCCGACCGAAATTATGTAAAATCTGCAAGCAACCAGGACATAATAGATTAAGTTGTCCACGAAGAACTTAGGCACACTTGCATTTATAAGGGTAATTTTATTTCATTGCTAATAAATATTTTTTTTAACATATTCATAGTTTTTTTTCGTGACATTTCTATTTATTACTGTAGATGGCACAGATGGATAGGCTTCCTGGACCAGTAGATACCTCAGTATTGTATATGCAGAATGACCATCGATCAGCCCAACCCACTAGTTCGGTAAGCATTTTTTATAATTTTTAAAATTTACTATTTCGATAATACTGTTTCTTATTTTAAATACAATATATTTTACAGATTCGATTTGTAGAGCATAATGAGCTATTGAACTCTATTTCTGACAAGAAGAGTGGCGTAGTAGAACGATTAATAGAGGAGTCGGGTTTTTCATGTGTGGTGAACATGAGAAGAGTGCAAATGGATCCATCATTATTGACCAGCTTACTGGAGAGATGGAGACCCGAGACACACACATTTCACCTACGCTTAGGAGAGGCTACTATTACTCTTCAAGATATGGGATTAATTAGTGGTTTAAGAGTTGATGGTCTACCTGTAAGTGGTCCGGATTCTACGCCTGGTGGATGGGATGCAGAGTGCATGAGTTTGTTAGGAGTAGTACCCACTCGGATAAAGAGTGGAAAGGTGAAGTTGTCTTGGATACGCGACGTCTTCTTTAAGACAGAACATCCGTTGGACGGTATTGATGACGAACAACAAGCGACCCGTGTGGTTAGAGCTCTAATTTTTTATCATATAGGATGTAGTATACTTGCAGACAGCAGCGGGGATATGGTGCCTCTAAGGTATGCGTTAATGATTGAATGTATTACATTAGTAACTGTTTCTGTATTCTTAGGTTTAATTAATTTTTAGGTACCTATTACACTTACGTGAACTGCAAGAATGTGCTCAACTGGCTTGGGGTGCTGCTGCTTTGGCGCATATGTATTCAGAACTTGATAGGGGTGCAAAGATCGGCACGTCTAGGATATATGGGTTTTTCTCAATTTTACAAGTATGTAGAGTACCCCGACTTGTCTCAACGTGGTTTATTTGCATCTTCTAATATTTTCAATTACAGATTTGGGCATGGGAGCATGTACATATTGGACGGCCGATAGTACGTGCTGGTGCTCAGATAACTGGAGGTTCATTAGCGTTGAAGTGGATAGGAGTGCGTAGCTTTAAAGAGAACGTGCATACGGCAACATTAGCATTTTATCGCAACGAGCTCGATACACAAGAACCTCATCAGGTAAAAAACATTTAGTGCTCATAATAATTTTAAATTATTGTAAAACACAATATCTAATTTTTTTCCTAAAATACAGATGATTTGGACACCATATGCTGAAGTTGAGATATCACAACTGCATCCTATCTGCAGAAGTGGTCAACCTGTATGGATGAGTCGAGTTCCACTTATTTGCTACGATCTTGTAGTGATGCATCTACCTGATCGTGTGATGCGACAATTTGGGATGCGTCAGCACATTCCTCTTTCCGTGGAGAGGATAAACGCCGTATCTAGACGTAACAAAACCCGAAGTGGGGAAATCCTTAACTGGGCTACTATACATCGACAGTACGTGGATCGTTGGGAGGATAGAGAAGCCGCAGTTGTTCATGAGCACCCGGAATGCAATACCGATATCTATATGCAATGGTATTGGAATATAACCAGAAGATGGATCCAAACACATATTCCTCCTCCTGTGGTAGCTTACCGACCACACAGACCCATGGAACGACGTCTGGTATGTTCAAGAAGTCTATTCATTCTACTGATAATCTTTTAAATTATTCTTACGATATTTGTAATTGGATTAGGTGGATACAATTGTACAAGGAAGAAACAGTATGGAACAACTTAGACGATCGACAGACTTACCTACCAACATGAGGACAACAGTCGAAAATACAATTAACATGTTCGATGAAACACTCAACATGTTCTCCTTGATGTATCCCTTCCATCAATATGAGTATCAACAATTCATGCCATCACAGGAGCATCATACTTCTGGAGCATCAGGTTTTGTGATTTCTTTCTAACAAATGTAAACTAATTTTTTATCTTAAAATCGTGAATAACTAAAATTATTTGTTGTAAATTTTACAGGAAGGGAGTACACGGAATATGGTGGGGAGGGGACGCAACCACCACCGACGTTTCCTACTTCAGGTTTTAGTAGTTTATTTATGTATACTCAACTCTTATTCATATATTGATTTTAAGACATATAAATACAACTCCTCATAAAATATAGCAGGACTTGGTGAGCGGGCATTTTCTCAAGGTCAAACAATGGAGGAGTCAATATTTGGCACCTCAGGAATGACGTCTGCGGGATATGACGGGCAAGGGTACTCATCAGGTCATCAAGGACTCGCATCTCAATATGACCAAACCGGATTTGGAGCTTCATGTAATAAAATGATTAAATAAAATAACTAATTTTTATCTTATCTATTATTTTCTAAAAAGATGAATATCTCATTCTTGCAGGATATGGAGAAGCTTTCAGTCAATCGCAATTTGCAGGATCATCATTTGCTGGTCCTTCGAGTCAGGGATACAGCAGGCAGGAGGTTCCACCAATTCAACCTGGATTCGTATCTACAGGTAAATTGCACTTAATTTATGATATTGCATTATCTTCTTATTTATTAATAAATTTATGTGACATATAATGTAATTAACATCTTTCAGGTATGAACTATATCGAGTATGGCTTTGGAGGGTCTCAAATCGGTGAAACCGGATTTAGAGGTTCAGGTATAAATATATTATAGAATATACGAACTCATTTCAATATTTACGTTTAAATTTTGTGATACTTATACCAATGAAATTGTCTCAATCTTGTAGGACCATCGCTTGTGGGACCTTCGAGTCAATTTGACTCTGGTCCCTCTCAGCTCATACCGTCTACCCAATATAGTTCAGGAGATTTGCAGTCGCAGATATTTGATAGTGTTCGGCAAATGGAGGTAACGGATTTTGATAGACACTTGTTTGGTATATCCACGATACCACAACAACGTCCCGAGCTGCCTCGAAGACCTTCTCCCGGAGTAAGGATCACTGAGCCTCCTCAATCAGAGCCACATCGCCATTCAACAAGCGTACGAACCGCCACAGAATCACAAACAATCGAACCGCCACGGAAGTCAAAAGCTAGACCGCATCCTCCAGGGCACGTTCCAACGCATTCAGAACAAATGTCCAAGCAGAAGAAGAAGAAGACAACACATGAGGAGACTCACAAAAAATTGGGAGATGGAGGGAAAGGAAACGACAAGGGAGGTGGAGCAGGAGGTGGAGGAGGAGGTCTGAAGGGGTTTATGAAGATATGGAAACTTTAAGTTTATGTAAATTTTTTTCTTATTATTTGTAAACTCGTATTTCTTCTCTTATGATTGTAATGAAATACTTGTAATTTTTTTTTTAAATTAATTCATGTCAAGTTGTACTTGTTGAGTTCACCTATATCAATGGTAAATGATGTTGTTCAAACTCTCAATTTTTTCATATTTATTACAATTTTGTTGATATGTCAATCATAAGTGTGCTAAGTATGTATCAATATTGAAGAATATAATAAAAAAATAGATATTTACTTAACATTTTACAATAACGATATCGGGAAGAAGATGAGACCACGAAGCTCTACTGACAGATCAAAATTATTGTGATGAAGGAAAATATTGATATCCAATTAAATTTATTTCCTTTTTTATAATTATTTACATAGTTCCTCAGCTGCAAATATTATTTTGTAAAATTATTTACATAATTCCTCAATTAAATTATTCAGATGCAATGAACATAATAATAATTTGTAGTTTTCCGAAATTGAATTACAGTGTGGGTAGAGTTTTGTAAATTGCCCATCCCAAATCGGCACCTAAGGTGCCGATTTGGCGCCTCTGCCCAAATCGGCACCTCCGGTGCCGATTTGGAGGGGGCGCACCAAATCGGCACCTCAGGTGCCGATCGGTGCCTATTTTTTTAATTTTTTTTTTTCGTGTTTATTTAATTAATTACGGTTTTTTTAATAATTATTTTAAAAAAAATCCCCATCATGGTTACCACCCATACCCATCGCTATCAATATTACACACATATGGGATGCATGTTAGGTGTTTGTAAAAATGCTCGTGAGAAAAGGTGAATATAATTGCATTTCAAATGTCTAATATGTTAGGACTAATCGCTACATTGAATATTAGTTAGTAAACAACGAATATGAAATTGTTATAGCATTTTCTCAAGTGTGATCTTCACATGATTTGATAAATATTGTGCGTGTGAGTGCAATTTGTGTTATGGATAAGCAAGTTAAGGTGAACATGCGTGAACGTGTTCAGTGCATGTGGGTATACGCATGTGGTGTGTGATGTGTGATGTGTGTTATGTGCGTGTAACATACATG
This sequence comes from Ottelia alismoides, assembly GCA_037367405.1. Taxonomy (NCBI): domain Eukaryota; kingdom Viridiplantae; phylum Streptophyta; class Magnoliopsida; order Alismatales; family Hydrocharitaceae; genus Ottelia; species Ottelia alismoides. Next base: position 426,431 of record JAZKJV010005125.1, on the reverse strand, counting down.
TGTGCGTGTATTGAGTTTAATCTGGTATTACTTGAATGTGCATCTTCAATCCAAAGGGGTTGCTTAGTACTTACTTGGAAGGGGTCTAAGGGTGAACAAGAAGGCCCATGGCCTAAGGAGGTGGTCTCCATTGCGCATGGAAGGCGTGCCTCTTAACATCTCCCCAAGTGGGGTGTACGCCATTATTTGTTGCTGAGGGAGTATGTGCACTACATGGTTCACACCCTTTCTTTTTCCCATTCAAAGAGGGTTCCAATCCCATAATCCCCCCCCCCTCTAACTCTTAAAAAACTCAAAGGGATTGTTCGTTGGTAGTATAGCACGAGGGATAGAGAAGTATAAGGGTAGGTTTGCCACCACTTCCTATCCCCCATGCTATTCTCGTTATTTGTCCCATGGAGCCTTTCTCGCGGAAGGAGGATTGCTTATCTCTTGGTCTTCCTCGTTTCCAACCACCACGTCCTTGCCTCCCCCTAACTTACAAAGCCAACCGAAAGAAGAATTACAAATAATTTCCTCTAACCCATTCACTTAAATAGTCTAGTGGTTGAAGCACTGGACTCCCACTCTAATGATCAGGGTTCCACATCCCCCCAACTAGTAAAAAAATTTGCCTCTTATTCATCCTTATTTACCCTTATTCGTCCTTATCCTCCTCCTTCGAAATGACCAGAAATCATGCCTTATCCCTCCACCCTCATTCACTTGTATTCCTCTACCAAGCGACCCCAAAGAGAATAATTTAATCCTCAAATTAAATCAACTAATATTGGAGATAATAGAAAGGAGAATCTCTCCTTCCATATAGGAGGGGTAGACGGCCACCCTTTCCTTGTAGGAATTGGTGGCCGTCCCTTCTCCTATTAGGAAAGGGAGATTCCAATGCAATCTCCAAGATTGCATATATCTCCAATATTTACAATAACAATTGTTGTAAATTATTCTACAAAAATAATTCATAATTATTTTGTGAATATTGAAATCTTGTCATTGGAAATTTGTGAATCACATTCACAACCCAAAATAAAATGTTTTTATATTACATTTTCAATTTAATGTTCAATGTGAATCCAATTCACATTAACATTTAACTAACAAATGTAAATTACAAATAGCTCTCTCTTATATATTATAAATAATATTTATAATATATATGACTAATATGGATAGTACCATCCACATTATTCATATCCATGATAATTAAATCACATTTAATCATCTTGGATCTCCATTCTCTTATAACATAAATGACATTCACATTATTCATATCTTTGATAATTAAATCACATTTAATTATCTTAGACAACTCTCTTTTCAATATAAATCAAATTCACATTATTCATGATAATTAAATTACATTTAATTATCAATTTTCTCAATGCTCGGATACTTATATCAACAATGAAATTATCCATGAACTCTTTCAAGGATAATGCGCTTTCTCCGCGAATATTTGGAGATAAGGACAGGGCAATTGTATTGATCCATGTATAGTGACTTGGATATTGAGATCATATCTCAAATTTAGATCGCGGGTCTCCCATAGATGCTTGATTAAATCAAGACCGCAAATCTAATCTTCTCATTGCATCTGAATCACATTCAGATCAATGTCCAACATTTGGACTAAGATCAGATTACTTCTCTACTGAGAGGAGTCACTAAAATCCAGACCCGTTTCATCACTCCCTAGGAATGGAAGCGTCATGGTTATACAATCGTTTATGATCACATCACCCTCAGGTATTCCCAATACATATACATCCTGCATACTGGAAGACTTATATTAAACCTGAATTATTGGATCAACTTTACACTGTCTACTTCATGATTTTGTCAGTAAGTTTCTCATTCGATCATTGGGAGTCGGTATCGATCATATACTTTCCCAAAGCATATATCATACCTATGTCTTGATTATATACTTTCCAAAAGTATATATCAAACCTACAAATTCAATCAAGCTTCCAAAGCGAGACGACCATGCATGGAATTTGATTCTTCCCAATATCTCATGAGTGAGCTCGTGCCTTCCGATTCAGTAAATGAACCTGTATGATCCCTTTGAGAGATCGTATTACTCATATGCCCTTATATGCACACCAGCGCGCCGGTGTATAGATCTTGGTTAGGTCATCAACCTATTGGTCTGCCAAATGTGCATAGTCAGACAGATAGTAACACATCTGTCTCCGGTCAGAGGATGCATGCCTGTATCGTGACATCATACGATATAGGACTTTGGTTATCTCGATCTCGTTAAGTCAACTCTTTGACTTAACTAATCTGACATCTCTGAATCTCTATTCCTATGCAGAGGACCTGCATCAAGAGGTCGGTCAGATATCAGCCTAATTGAGAAAGGATTGTTATCTCCTACTCAAGCTGGAGATCATCTCTTAACAATCATTTGACGGTGCTTGATGAGTCCTCAATCTAACCCTCTAGATATTCATCGAAGTACCAGCCTCTATGATTCAATAGTTGAATCAACAATTATATGATTATTAAGATGGCCATGGTACATAACCCTAATTATACTAAGGGACCTATTATGCAAATTATTCATTCTTCATTTCAGATCAGAGAATGATATTTGCAATAACATTTATTGCATAATGGCTCGTCGTGGGCTCGCATGTCCAACAGATCACTCATATCCCACCCAACACTTCAATGGTCGTGAACTAGTTAAAACATAGCAATGTAAACTATTATCATTGCTTATTACAACGCCTACAAGTGCGGATATAAATTATGAAAGGTAAAATATGGCGTTACGTGCTACACAAGTGAAAAGCAAAAATAATAACCCAACACAAAAACAAAAATCATAGGTAGCTAAATACACATGACATGAGACATGCAAACCCTAAAATAAATAGCCACATTATGCAATGCACATTTGTTCACAACCAAACCCCAACCGTCCATCATGAACACTGCATCTTAACTCAACATGTAAAGTATGCCACTCTTCCCCCCTTCCCAAGTACAAGAGAAGACGAGAGGAATATCTCCAACAGCATAACCCCTCCACTCACCTCGTCCTTTCATATGGAGAAAAGAATGTTATCAAGCACCAATACGTGTGGCGGAACAGTTGTAAACTTCAAACCTCCCAACCAGACAAAAACTAGTCTCACATTCTAAAGGATACCTTGTAAAAAACACATATCTATGTCTGCATCCCTCATGTGCGAGCCATAAAAACCCTTTCGCTAATCAACAGTGTACCATATTAACTAATCATGATGTAATTGCTATTCTCTAGTTGAAAGTTTGCAACTACCATTTGTGCTTAAGTTCTGATGTAAAGAGTTGGTGACACAGCTACTAAAAGTTTGAAATTGTCGCCACTGGGAAATAAAGTAGGCAACCAAGTGCGAACTCAAACGATACCAAGATTACAGTTGCAGGGAAACCATAAGGCTAACAAGAAACGGTAATGGCAGAGTGAGCTATGAAAACCAAAAGGATTGCAGTCCACAAAACAAATGAGCAGATAGCTCCGATGCTATTAACATGTTACAGAGCAGTGAAGATGGACAAATTGAGACAAAAGAAAATGCAGTACCTTCTAGAGTCTACATCAACCTGCATCTAGAGTTATCTATTCCAATGAAAGAAAAATCACACACCTCGGAAATGAACTCCATAATCATACACCATATGAAAGCCAAAACTACCAAGATATGTGAAGAGCATTGAAAAATAGCTTGTAACCATATTAGACCACTCAGACATCACTACTTCTGCACTTAACTGATAACATGGGCAAAAGATACAATTTTGTCCTTAGGTTCGTCCTCCAGGTCAAGCTTCCAGATTCCAATTACCCTACAAGCTTGATGAAGCCATAACATGGCATACTCGACAGCAAACAGGTGCCCGCTAACTTGTTACAGAGCAACCAACGAGAGTTTAATTTAAAAGACATCACATTTCTTTGGCCAACTTGCTATTAAAAATTTGATAAATATTTGAGATGATTTTCCTTGTAGATCAGAAACAATTACCTTCAATACCTTAATTTGTTTTGGGTTGTAAGTAAATAGTACATCACGGAGCTCGAGCAAAAAGTATTGATTTTTTTTATCAATCAAGAGGAAAAATCTAGGGTTAGTAACAATCAATAAGTTGGAACAACTTCGTAAAATTTTCTATATTCTATATAAAATATAGAAATCTCCGTAAGATCACGTACAATAAGTGATTCAACATCATCCAAATGATGATATATCTATTACATTTATTTATAGTATGGAACTACATTCATTTTCTTAGCATTGACCCTGATCTATGATAATATCGGAGTGAAATAGGGGATCTAAGGAAGAATAGAGGCTAGTATTAGTAACAAGTAAATCCTTTGTATGTAAAAAGACTCGAGATAAATGGACCACGAATATTTTTACATGAAACTACACAAAAAAGTTCCATGGTTCACTTAATCAAGGATATAGGGATGCCAAAAAGACAAAATGTCTGATCTTAAAATGTACCCAAATTAATACAATAACCTAACTTCTATTTAAAGGGCATTTTGTGGGAAGTGTAGTCAGATTTATATGCTCAGAAGTAGCATGGGAAGCAGTAATATCCGATTAGAGGTGTAAATGCAGCTCATTGGAAGAAGTATAAGTGCAACTGTTTATTAAGTAACAAGCAAACATGGCGATTCGAGATGAGTAGCCAATCAAACATAAAACGGTACTATTAGTTGTGTGAAATCTACTTTACTGATCAGAATATATAGTTTAGCTTAGTTGTGAGCTGTTTAAGCCAGCAGTTAGTTTCAGAACATTTATTCTAAAACATGACCCTTTTTATTGTCCTCTTAAGAGCCCTGCCACGAACACCTTACCATAGAGCAAACTGTGTTTACATTACCAAAGATATCACATGGATTAAGAAAAAAGACTAAAAGAATACATTAAATTTAATCTTCATGTAAAAAGTTTGGAACATTTATTCTAAAACATGACCCTTTTTATTGTCCTCTTAAGAGTCCTGCCACGACCACCTTACCATAGAGCAAACTGTGTTTACATTACCAAAGATATCACATGGATTCAGAAAAAGACTAAAAGAATACATTAAATTTAATCTTCATGTAAAAAGTTTGGAAAATTTATTCTAAAACATGACCTTTTTTATTGTCCTCTTAAGAGCCCTGCCACGAACACCTTACCATAGAGCAAACTGTGTTTACATTACCAAAGATATCACATGGATTCAGAAAAAGACCAAAAGAATACTTTATTTTTAATCTTCATGTAAAAGGTTGGGGAAGATGAGGTGCGCCAACATATAGCCCCAACACTCAAGGCAGAAGCATCTCGGCAAGATCAAATTTTGCCCAATCCTGCATAATTTAGATAGCAACAATGGAATATAAAAAAAGCCACAACATAAACACATGATCATAATTTGTGCAACTGGAAGTTAAACTTCATAATATTTATTGTTACCTTTGAATATTAGGTGGACAAATGAGTAGTACATGAGAAGTTGGCATGCTGGTCTGCATATTCTCTTTATAACAATTGAAGATGGATCGGATTTGCAAGTAGAGGTGCCAAAGATCCTATGCATTTTTTCTTGCTTTCTCTAAATATGGAAAGGCTCTCTGATACTCCAATATTGACCAAACCAAGTGTCTGAGTGAGAACTCCGGCCAAAGAACACGAGGGTTCTGCAGATGGGAAAATGATGTCTGCCAAATAAGGAAGTTGCTCAGGCGTGTTTCTCCAGAAGTTCTAATTATGATTTCGGGATCAGGGCACTCTGCCGTAAACAAATTTTTTTCTATTTCACCTACCGATATTACATCCTCACAACGCTCATTTAAATTAAACAATTTCTCATTGTTCAATCTTTCATTGCATGATTTCTCAATAGCATGGACAATTTCATGTGCCGAAGTGTAAGCCACGCATATGGAAAGCACAGGACCTTTATTTCTTGCAGTTTGGGCCATCACCTTTTGTGCTGCAGACCGAATATGATCTTTCAATAGCACCAAGTTTCCCCAAAAGTTAATCCTTAGATCATATTTATCAACTATGCTCCCTTTCTCAGACAATTCTGTTATCTTCTCCAAAATCAAATTCATAACATCCTCAACCTCCTCGGGTCTTCTCTTAAAGTTGTCTATACTAAATGCATAAATGGTCACATACTTTATACCCAACTCATAACAATACTGAAGGGTCGAAGTCAAGGCTAAAGATCCCGCACGATGGCCTGATCCAGACCCCAACTTCTTAATCTTCATATACCTCCGATTACCATCCATGATGAATCCAACATGATTTGGCATCGGACCAAAAGAAAGCACTGAGAAAAAACATCTTCGAAGAAAAGTCGACAATCCGGATAGGCTTAATAAGCTGTCTGCATTGCTTTCCATTCTGCCTCCCTGCATACCAACAATAATAATACGTCGAGGGTCACGTTATATGAAGTCCAAATTAAACAGATTACAGGCCATACTCATGATCCTATCTAAAAAGTTACAGGTAGACATTTAGTTCACTCGCAAGCTATATTGCAGCCACTGTTCGAATAAGCTTGGAAATAACATTATTGAAAACGAGATGAAATCTTCTGTTCGGATGAAATGGATAGAAAAGATGGAGATCCACTTGATTGCTCAAGCAAATGGAGTGATAGATTGACGAGAGAACGAAATGTCATCAAATCAAGGGTAAAAACAACAGCACACAGTGGATTCGAGAGGAATACGTCTAGAGTTAAGAAAAGAGGAGAACCTGCAGTAAAAGAAAAGTTGTGGGCTCCTACGAAGGCATCACTTCACGGGGAGGCGGCGAAGGTGTGGTGCTCTGGGAGGAGCAGGGGCAGCGGCGGCGACTGATGCGGAGTGAGGAGGTGACACAAGGAGGTGTCGTGGAGAGAAGGGGAGATGGCGAAGGCGAGGTGGCCTGTGGCCTCGGAGGGGCGGCAGCAACAGTTGCAGAGGCGGCGCGGGAAGGGCAGGTGATGGGGCTTCCGGAAGAGGGGCACAATCGAGGGTTTGAGAGGAGGCTGTAAAGAGAAAGGGAACGAAAGGTGGGTATACAGACATTCGGATTTCTAGATGGATCCGAGTAATTGATATGCGTGCTGCATAGTCCGTTTAAGATGTGGTCTATGTATTTCGACCAAGCGTTCAAGTCATGGAACTAAATCTTGTGAAATTTCGTCGAAATTTCGGTTTCGATAGGTGAAGGATATCGAAACTCATATAAATGTTGATTTCTCGGATTTCGACCGAAATCTCATGAGATATCGACGAGATTTCAGGTCATCTCGTCATCTCGCCCGAAAAAAGGAATATGTAATAAAAAAATACCCCCTGTTGGCGACATGGAACGAAATTTCGATCGAAACTCGTCCATTTCGATCGAGTTTCAACAATCACCCTCTCTAAACTTCCTTCAATGTCATTTTTCGCTCATTACTTCAAGGTAAGCTAAATTTGGCCAAATCTTCATCAAATTCTTCATTTTTTAGGGGTTTTACTCTTAAAATGTTGATCTAGCTTCGTGTAATTTTTTTGAGAGATTTTGAATATCTGACTTTATTTTTTAAGACGAAAATTAGGCGTTTTGTGTTCTAATTGCACAATAATGATAGTTATGAATGTATTAACTCGAATCTTGTGTATAACATGTCGTAAAGCGTACTTTGAGAATATTTTGGTAAAATCTATAGAAGAGGAAATTAGGGCTTTTGGGCTCTTATACAGCCACTCACGCGTCATTCACAGAGGTTTCGTTGCAAAAGCCACGTAGAGAGGTGTTTTAATGTGGAATGATGATGAGTTCTTCAATGATAAACTCGGATCTTAAGTTATGGAAGTAGAAAACATGTTTCAGATTTTTTTTGTAAATGAAATTTAAAAATTGAGTAAATCTGAAAATCAAATCTCAGATCTATTTTTTTTACATATTTCGTGTCATTTAGGTAGTCTTTCTCGAAAATGGTCCCCTAATTGCTAGATCTAAGATCGTAATGTATAGATCTAAGGTGTTTTTCTAAAAATCAGAATACTAAGAGTATACTTTCAATTTCAAACACCAAGTATTTAAGATTTTGTGTGTATTAGATGTTAAAAAAATTAAAAAATATAATAAATTTGAAAATTAAAATATAAATTAATTAGCAAATTCTTAATCGGTCGCATTGTATGCCTCTTAAATGATTGTTCTTCAATTTCCTCACAGGTTTCAGTGACATCATCATCGCACATTCTGGTTCTGAATCAGGATCTGGCAATTCTGAGGATCAGAGGGACGATTTCAGTGGAGACATTGGTTGGAGGTATGCCTCCGCTCCTGATGAAAATAAAGCGAAACCACAATACAATTTCTGTGGAAAGAAGTTGGGAGGAGGCGGGATCACGAGGATGAAGCAACATCATATTGGCAATAACAAGAATGTTGCCAAGTGCACGCATTGCCCCAAAGATGTGAGGGATAAGGTGAAGGCCAGCTTGGATAGGAAGAAGGATAGGGATGCAGAGAGGGTAAGAAGGGATGAACAATTGAAAGAGTTCATGTTTGAGAAAGAATTCAACATCCTCTTAGACTCAGACGACGATGACTTTGTCTACCACGCTGACATTCAGACTACAGCGGAGATGAGGCATACAAAAGGATAACAAAAGAATCAATGAGGAGCAAGTTCGAGAGGAGAGAACTTGGTGGTGCACGAGGTGGCTTTATGGCACAGGTGGTAGTGGGAGTGGTTCTAGAGGTGCGCCAGTACCACCACTCACCAAAAAACACAAGGGGAAGGGAATTGAGCCCTTCTTGACGAAGAGTGGATCCATGTAATACAAGGCAAGTAAGGATCCAAGGTGGAAAATGGTGAAGGGTATATTCACCATGCATGAAAAAGGGTAGGAAAGGCCATCAACAAGCTCTTCTTTGGGGAGAGCATTCCTATCAATATTACTAGCGGGCCGTTTCTACAGCATGTCATTGATGAGATCACTGCAGCGGAATGGGAGTGAAGGCTCCTACATCCCCGAGATAATGAACAAATATCTGGAGATGGAGAAGGAGGAAATGAATGAGTACATCACCGAGTTGAGGAGGAGACGGTCAGAGTATGGTGTGACATTGACGTACGATGGGTGGACGAGCTACACGAAGAAGTAGATCATCAACTTCCCGATTTACTACGACGGGAAGACAATCTTTTTGAAATCTATTGATGCATCTAATCATGTGAAAGACCACAGGTACCTGCTGAAGATTATGAAGGACATCATTAAAGAGGTTGGGAAAGATCACATTGTCCAGATTGTGATGGATAATGGAAGCAACTTCAAGAAAGCAAGTGAAACAATAATGAAGTCTAGCAGCTATGGTGTTTTTTGGACATAGTGTGCTGCACATTGCATTGATTTAATTCTAAAGGATTTCAGCAAGAGGAAGCTCATCTCAAGGGTGGTGGAGCAAGCACCAACGATCACCACATTCATTTACAACCATGGCAAAGTACTGGCATTGATGAGGTAGATGTGCAATGGTGAGCTGGTGAGGCCTGGCATCACACACTTTGCAACCAATTTTATAGCATTGCAAAACCTCAAACAACAAAAGATTGGGTTTAAAACCATGTGTTGCCAAGGTGAATGGTTCGAGATACCTGAAGCTCGGACTGAATGTGAACAGAAAGTGGAGACATTGATCAATGATCTCCACTTTTGGGATGACGTGACTCGGGTCACGAGGATCATGGATCCAGTTGTTTCTGCATTGTGGATCGTGGATGACGATAAGAAGCATACCATAGGAGTGATCTACAAGGCAATGTGCTGCATGAGAGAGAAGGTTAGAGAAGTGGTCGGAAAAGGATCCCAAGCATGGTTGGACATCATAGACGAATATTGGTCCAAGATGCTCTCACATCCTCCTCACAAGCCTGGCATGTATTATGTAATAATATAATTTGTTTTTCATTTTTTTAATTTTTATAGCTCTTTAGAATCTAAGAATTGTTCTTGTTTGTGACTTTGTGCCCAGCTTATTACTTCAATCTTAAGTACCAATATAAGAATGGACTTGGTATAAATGTTGACCTTCTAGGAGCTGTATAAATTGTGATGGAGAAGCTCGTCAAGGATGAGAAGTCACACACCTTGTGCATGAACGAGATAATATTGAATTTGAAGCTAGATTAGGACTCACAAAATATTCTTTAAGAGTATTATATAACAATTTATGACTTAAACCTATGTGTGCAGGTTAAGTATTTTCAGGGATGCCTTGGCTTCCTTTAGTCGTATGACCGTAGTAAATGGACGGGGCAATACTCTTCCTGGTAGAGATGAAGACAAATAAATCCATTGATTGTGTGTTCATTTATTCCTACTATTGATTTATCTCGTTTTGATTTTTTGCAATCGAGTGGTAATTACTATACAGGATGGAAGCTCTCAACCTACAAAATGTGGCCGTGAAAGTGTTGTCTCAAACCACATCTGCTGGTGGTTGTGAGAGGAACTGGAGCACATTCAACTTGATCCATTCGAAGAGACGGAACAAGTTGGGAGAACAGAAGCTCAACGATCTTCTCTACGTGTATTACAACTTGAGACTGAAGCTGAAACATGTAAGGGAGGGATAAGACAAAGAGGACTACATAGACCCTATCGATCTTGCATACATTTTCAAGATGCACGATAACGATGCTGATGAAGATGTTCTCCAGAGGTGCATGGATTTCAACAGTGCTTCCATTCTCGATCAACCAGGGGGAAGACCAAATGAGAATATAAGCTAGAAAATGGGAGCAGGTAGGTTACTATTTGGCAAGATCCGGGCGGATTGCAGACCCTCTTAGAGGGTTGGAGGTCAAGATTGATGCAGTTGTTGATGAAATTCTCTTCACTAGCTCCAAATCCAAATCGGAGTCAAAGGATGATAGTAGAGATGATGATGATGATGATGATGTTGGTCATGGTGGACTTGGTGATGATGGGGAAACATACTCAGGTGGGTCAGGAGGGGGTGGTTGTGGACCACAAGATACAAGATTTGAGGAAAGACTACATGCAAGACGTGAATATATAGAGCGACAAAGGAACACACGAATAGTTTGTTCCAATCCAAGTCTAGGACCTATAGATTACGAGTACGGTCGTGGCCATTGTTCAACCGACAACTACATGGATGATTTGATCATCTATAGGTTCCTTGAGATGCATGGACATTAATATCTCATATCGTGGAGGAACACCAAGTCCTTTAGGCAGATATGGATCGTCGCACGATGAGAGATCATTTGGCGTCTTCCCAGAATACTTTCATGCTCCTCCTCCAGGACCTCCTCCTCATCCTCAAGCGTATGCACCTCCATCATATTCATATGATTATAGTTGCTACAATGGTGAAAACTACCGAGGTAGCTGATCTGAGTAGAGCCATGGCAGCTTCTTTGGCGGTGACAGTTATGGTTTCTTTTCTAAGTACACGTCAGTTCCTCCTCCTCCTCCTCAAAGATCTTCTCTTACTCCGTCGTCGTCATCCCGAGGATCTCAAGCCAGTAGTTCGCAGCCTCATCGTGCCATTCGTGATACCGAATCCAGTGTTGCTTATCCTCGTATCGAGATACTCATAGGCATTGATGACTACCAATACATGCAATATGTGATGGATTACAAGGCCATGTACTCGTACATGACATGTGAGAACTACTATGAGTTCATTGAATATGTGATGTGTTATGAGAGACAACAAGGAAGGGGGGACGATTCAGATCCACCGCGGAACTCTTGCTTCCGAACCAAACATATCACCAGGTAATATACTTTAATCTTTTATTGCATTGATCATTAATGTGCATGTTCTTATTACTCTACATGAAATATATGTATTTTCACTTGTTGTAACTTGTAAGACTATTACTCTATTATTAAGTATCAAGTATTAACAACGATATGTTCGATATGATGTATGACATACCGTCATAGTCATAGATGATAAGATGATTGATATGTATGCTATAAACCTATAAGTGTATATCTATTATTTCATTGTCTGAAATACTCAGATTAACTCCATTTGCAATATCTACTATATTCTACAATATGACCGATATGACATATATGTACGATATAAGGGGTATATATGAGCAATATGTGTGAAATAATTGTGTATTTATAAGTTATTTATTGTTTTAATAACTTGGAAGATCATAATTTACAATAAAATTGAAAAAATGGCTTTTTGAGCAATTTCCGACATTTCCACCGAAATTGTTGAAATTTCCCGAAATATCGGTAAAATTTCGGTATTGAGGGTGATCGAAACAAAATCGAAATCGAGATTTTGAACCTTGGTTCAAGCTGCTTAATGATGCATATTGAATATGAGCTTTAGTTTTAGGTCCTGTCTATGAACATGTGACTGTACAAATGGCATATCTAAATCTTGTTAATAGCTAACATGCAACATAAAAAAAATTCGACAAAAGCGATTGTTGGGTAACAAGTTTACAACTAAGGAGGATGAAAAGGTAATTTGAAGAAAACACTCTTTACACATAAAATATAAGGAGGTTCATGCATTTGGTTGGATTTGAATAGGTCATGCGGATGTGATGGATTCCCTTGTGTATGAAATTGTCGGCCAATTGGGAGGCTACAACAACACATACTGCATCATCCAAAATATAGTATCACATCTAGTAATTATGAAGCGTGGTAGTAACTTATAAGTAGTTGGGATTACTATTAGACAACTTGAGTTTAAGCATTTTTGGATGTGCTAGGGCTCCGGATGAGCCCAAGCTCAACAGGTTGTCATGTCCAATAATCTCTGATAACAGACAGGGCATGAGGTCAAGGACATTACATGTACGAACACGATAGGTGATAACAACATGCTGGCAAGGAGTTGGTGTAAGGAGTGAGTGGTTGTGGCGGTGAGTGCATGGTTGATGGAGATGGAAGGAGATGGAGGAAGACAACGATAATGCAACGAGATGAGTTTGTTTATTTAAATAAACATTAAAATGGTCATAATTAAATAAATAGGTTGAACACTTATTTTAATTAATAACAATTATTATAAATTTTATTTTAGAAATACCTTTCAATGTTTGATGCAATGGTAAAGGGGAGGAGAAGAGGCAGTGCCGTAGAGAGTAGAAGCAGGGACGGAGCCATAAACTTTTTGCTGAAGGGGCACAAAGTAAAATATTTATTTATATGTTGGTTGTAATATTACCAAGTAAAATCTGGAGAAATTATAATGCAAGATAAAAATGTTCTTTAACCTTTTTGCGAGCATGACACGTGTTAGGAATTTTTTGCTTCCATTTTTTTTGAAAAATATCTCAATTTTGTTACAAATCTATGGGAAAAATGGGGCTGCCCCTAGGGGCAGCCAACATGGCTGCCCCCACCTGTTTTTTGGCAAATTTTTTTATTTTTTTGGAAAAATAAAACCATGTATATTCATCCCTATATCCCGCCTATATGCCATTTGAATTTCGTCAGAAACATAGACTCCTACGGCCTCCATCCATGTGTCATTTTTTAACGGTCGCAGGATTTTTTAAACCGACTCTGTCTAGATGGAGGTCGTAGGAGTCTCTGTTTCTGATGAAATTCGAATGGAATATAGGAGGGATATAGGGATGAATATACATGTCGATATTTTTCAAAAAAAAATAAAAAAATTGCCAAAAAATGAGGCAGGGCAGTCATGTTGGCTGCCCCCAGGAGGCAGCCCCATCAACCCCCAAATCTATACATAAATATCCATTATAAATTTGAACAACCCATATATTGCAATAAGATTTTGAAACTTTTCCATATAAAAAGAATCTAAAAGAGCTATGGGAAATAATTCTACACAAATATCTAAATTAAAAATGGAGTATAAATTCAAATAGAGACAATATAAAAAACTAAGTCATAAATAAAGTACCTTTTGTATTAGCACTCTTTTTCTCAATAAATCAAAGAGAATGATAAATATGAGTGGGAGAGAGAGATGTATGGAAAAATGGTGAGAATGCAATATTTAAAATCCAGATTATACAGTAAATAATTCAGTCACTGGTTTGATCTTTAATCGAGTTTGAATGTTGTGTAAAACTGATTAGAGTATTCATAACTTCAACATTTATATCAATCCTAAAAAATTAGATTGGGATTAATTTACCATCATAACGGTGGAACTGATATTCTAAATCATGAAAAGCATATATAAAGCACTAAGAAAATTCACGTTGAATCATTGTCGATAATTAATAATATACAAATTCTTTGTACGAGTTTGATCTGAGACAAACTAGTTCACTTCAATTGAACATGATCAATATTCAAACTGACTTTTTTAATTTCTTATTATACTTCCACTATCAAATCAATGAGATCGACGGTAATATCCAATCCAACCAGTCCGATGAACTAATCGAGTCTGATTTTTTAAATCATGATTGAGTTGGTGAGAGATATTCTACAATGAAAGATAGAAGAAGAAGACATGCATGGAAAGAGATTTCAACAGATGAGACGTAAAAGAGAATCGCCGAGAGATATGATAAAGCAAATCCAAATGGGAGGAGGGAGTTACAGATTTTTAATTGTATAAGTACATTTAGTATTGAAAAATCAAAATAACATTATAACTATAATATTATATCAATAATACAAATGTGGCTTCCTAAAATCTAGGGGGGCATGTGCTCCTCCATACCCCCTCTAGATCCGTCCATGAGTAGGAGAGTGTTGGCCGAGGTGGGTGGGTGTTGACAATGATGACGGAGGGGGAAAGAGGTTGGTGGAAGGGAAATGAGGTCAGAGTTAAAGAGAGAGAGAGAATTGGAGATGAAAATGTTTTCATTCTTTAATAAATTTCCATGATCAATATGAAGAATCTTTATTTTTTTTAAAAATATCTACCAATCATCATCTTAGGTGCCAATTAAATGAGAAGCGTCCATGACAACCCCACAATAGATGTTGTCAACATTGACATGAATGCTTTGAAAAATAAGCAAAACAAAGAACAACTCTCACCGTTTCCATTAGTTCACCATACATTCCTCGAGAATAAAGCAATAAAAATATCATTACAGGACTAATAGCTTTATACGAGTGGGGGCATGCTTTCGAACTTTGGGTTGTGTCTCATAGCCTTTTATTCGAGCTCTAGTTAATTATATTCTCATTCTAAAATAAAATTCAAAATTTTCCTCTTTTATGTGAGGTTGATTTTCTTATTTTAATCTTCAAATGAATTTGATTTAAGTTGATTTACTGCTTCAATCTTTCGCAGTTGTTAAGGTCATGCACTGCTTAAACCATTCATCAATTGTTATTTTTTAACCTTTTACATGCTTTGGGTCTTTAAATTTTGTATGTATATTGTCTTTTTTTATAGTTATATATCAACACGAAACTTTATCGGTAACACAATTTATGATTGGCTTGATATTTGCATTCTCCATCGTTGAGATATCAAAATACCAAACCAAACACAATTTTTAGCACAATATATTGATAAAATGTGTTAGAAATTTTGCGAAAAGCAGAGGAGAAACAACCATAAAATAAGAGAACTGTCATTTGATTTTTGACAAATACACATAAAGGGACATGCATTGCTTTTACTTTTAATCTACATCAAGCTTTCTTATAATAAATATAGGCAATTTTAACTGTTGCAGTTTCAAATATGTACATGTCTCACAAATACACATATCATAATTCTCAGCAATATTGATCACAATATATAAAGGATCTTTGAAATTTGACTTAACTAGAATGTGGAAGCTTCTACGTTTATCGAGGAAATGGCCAAAATAATTATAATTTTGCATTCATCTTCTTCTTAGATTTCTCAACAATTATTTCACAAATCAAAATGCAGTAAAAAATCCTATAACATTGTTAGTATTCTCATTCTGCTTTTTTATTCTTGATTGTGATGGATATAAATTTATGGATACAAATTTGTGAAAAATCTAAATTAAAATTGTTGAGGGAAAAGTCTTTGCTTTATAAAAAGAAGATCTCAAAAAAAGAATAAATAAGTTAAAATTGATCTTTCCCTGATACGAGAGGATCGGGAAGGACACTACACAATTGTACTGCACCAGCAATTATCATGCTCACGTTCAAGGTTGGGCCTCCAATTTTTAGATAAATCAAATAACGGATTTGATAATATTAGTAGTATTATATAGGGTTAAGTACGCTCCCACCTTTTTTTTCATATTTTTTAATATTTTTAAATGAAATTTTGAAGATTTACTTAGAATAATAATTGGAATATTTATTTCATTTTTTTTAAAAAAACAGATGTTCCTAACACTTCCATTTGGATGGGGTCAATTTCAACAATTTTGAGACTGTTATAAATAAACAGTCTTGATGAAGGGGATAGAAGTCTCGAATTAAGTCAAATTTTGAATGACACTGTGATGATATATTGTGATTTAAATTCTACTAGGGTTTCGTTTCATAAAAATTTAAAAATATAGAGGAAAAATGATGGGAGCATGTAAGTTACATGCTCCTAGAGAGCATACTCTTTTTTCCCTATTATATATCTACTTTGTAAAACCTTTTTCCTTGAAAACTAGAGAAAGAATCCCAATTGCGCCTACTACCACCTAGTTCTCTAGGGAAATCAACTTGATGTTGCTTGTTTAGTCCAAGCCTCCCCATCATGAAATGAAACCATCAAGTATAACAATTAAAAAGTATGTATAACTAGTTAACTGATTTTTTTAATGTAAATTTGTCATACAAAGTTGTTGTTTTGGAAAAAAAACAGGGTAAATTACAAAAAAGGAACCAACTATACCTCGATTCCCATAAAGAGCCTGATTTTTAAATTGTAACAAATAATGGTCTCAACTTTCAATTTAAGGGTTATATAAGGGTCGTTGAAGCTTATGGAGGCCTTTATTTGAGACAAAAACATAAGACCAGACCTCTCTTTGTTACAATTGAAAACTGAGTCCTCTAAATTGAAGATTGAGGTATAATTGAGGCTCTTTTTTCCAATTTACCCAAAAAATTATTGTCAAATATGTAGACACTTATGATTGACTCTCTTCCCATATCAAATAACATAACTCCATGTAGGATCTCAAGAAGACTTGATGCCCCTATCAAACATAGTATCGTTGCCCGAGTGATTTGGGATAAACTCAGATGTACATACATTGTACTATTGATACTAATACTTCGAGCGTTTCTGGAGACTGTCACTAGAATTTTAATAAACAAAAATTAATAAATCAGATTGGAGAGTGGAGATATCAATTGTATGAAAAAGCAAAACCTTGAATATAGAGGTCTTATTGAACGAACATGAGACAAGGGTGTAATATTGTAACGTCTTGGGTTTAGGTTTCGGTCCGTTATCGAAGAAAACTGTTTCTGACAACTTATTGGGTTCGCATCCAATTCGACCCATTGACAACCACCCAAAATGCTTAAGTCAAAGTTGCCAACTAGTAATCCCCGTCATTTATAAACCACTCTCACACTTTGTGGTTTTAGACGTGGGATTATCTTTGGGGGTATGTTTGTTACAACCTCCCCCACTTATATTCACAACGTCTCGTTGCGACATGACCCATCACTTATTCCCAATGATAGTGCCGGTTGCACGCTCCGAGTAGTCATTTCATCCTATCTCTTTGTAGGGGTGGCTCCACCTCTCGAGTAGCCATTTCCACTATCAGATGGAATTGACTCTGATACTATTTGTAACGTTCACAGCTAAGGTCCTCGGTCCCTTATCGAAGAAAACCGACCCAGACAACTTATTGGGTTCAGGTCCAATTGAATCTGTTGACAACCACCCAAAATGCTTAAGATCGAGTTGTAAGTAATAATCCCCACCAGACTTTCACACTTTGTGAGTTTTAGACGAGGGACTATCTTTCGGGGAATGGGTGTTAAAAATATTCTCCGTTGATGAGGTATTATTAAACACACATAATCAAAGATCCGATGCTATTTAAAGTTCTACTGGTGCCACAAATAATATACGAATCTATTAATTTTATCATGGCCACACAAAAACAAACGAGACTAACTAATAAAGTCCACTCAATAATGAAGCATAAAAAACATAATAAGCGGGTAACATAATATGTCCTAATTGATCCCCTATTGTTCACAGCATATAAAACTTATAACAAATAACCTTCTTAATCACTAAGACGGTGGCTATTTGGGTTATATCATTCAAAGACATTATTGTCATTGAAGATCATGGCATCTAGATCAGCTTAAATATATAACTAATGGAACAGTTGTAGAAATACTGTAAGCAACGCCAACTTCAATAATTAACTAAGTTATAGTAGGCTGAAAATTTCCATGGCTACCTCAGGGTCCTTATAGAAGTAGAACATCGTAATTTTGGCCAATTCTATAAGCTTTCTATGGAACTCGAGCTATTTGGTGTGTGCCTCACTCAAATTTACCCCGAGGGCTTGTGTCTTCTATAAGATTCTCCACCCTCAAGGCAAAAGTTTGCCTCTTCTATAAGCCTTTCTAGATCGCGGGGCATAAACAATGCTCACTTGGGAGAGGGAAGGCGAGTAATAAATAGTGGTTGCCATGTCTTCCAAGCATGGGAGGCGAGTGTGTCACAATGATCACAAATGTCAAAGTCTCGTCTCTCTAATGGAAAAACCATGCAAAGCTATTTTCCTTGGTCGATGGATCCCTCGAATGGAAAAGTTTCATCTCATTAGCAGCAAAATATAGCAAAATCCACTCCTCCACCCTTGTACCCCAAACTTAACTATTGTTGCACTTTACCTAGTCTATTCGAAGGCTTTGTCATTACCTCAGATGTTCTAAGCCTTTGTCATACATATGACAGTCAAAGGTGGGATCTATTCTCATCATAGTCTACTACCCCTATTCCTATCCCTTCAATTTCATGGCTCCTTTCCTTTATGGAGATGAGAAATGCATCCTTTTTCTTCCATACTCTACATTCCAACTAGTAATGAAAGCTCTAGCTCACTAATTTTTCTAGTGCCTTCCTATTTATCTACCCTCTAAGTAGGGGTCTTGGTAATGATTGACTTTGTTATGAATTTAGCTAGGCAGGCATGAAGCCTATCAGATAAGAGGTGGCAGATGGGGAAAAATATGCTTTTCGATCCTATAATCTTCTAGTCTTATCAACTAAAAATTATGAGAAATTCTATATTAAAAAGCAAATGAAAATTCAACTCAGTAATACAAACAATAATAAAGAAAACTTAGTGTACCATGGTCGAGTGGTACGGAATCAAGGTAGGAGAGAAGTGGGAATAGAGGTCAGCTTAGGTTGAGTCAAAGACCTAGTGAGATGGAATATCACAACAGAGTTTCATTTTCAAACAATTGTTCAAGTTGATTATATAGACAGTTGTTTGCAAGGTCTAGATTAGGAGAGATTTCATGGTATGATGTATTAATATGTGTTAATGTCTCTTCTACTTATTAATTATTAACTGACGGACTATAGGCAGGTTTAGGAGATGATAATGGAACATACACTAGATTTACATGGACTCAAGTCATGCCCTAAGACTTAATTGAAATTTATTATGGAACATAAGATATACATTCAGTTTGTAACATGATAAGACTTGCAAAATTGTGCGGATGACATAGTGTGTGATAGCTTTGCAACTATTTATTGTAACCTCCATGACACACTCAAATTTAATTATCTAGGTTGGTGACAATCAACGATAGGCACACAAAAAGCTATGTCTAGTCCTACTAGCATACAACCATATGTTCAACTAAAGGGTAAATTAAAAAAAGATCCTTAACGAATCTATTGGACACCATTCTGGAAGTCAGACAATAGTAAAGATACTGCAGTGTGGCCTTTGTAGGATGACACTATTCAAGGACGCAAGTGAATACATCAAAGCATGCACTGATTGATAGAATATGGGAAAAACCCTCAGCTCAAAAGATTATATGCTCCTTAAATTCATTTACATTTTCGATATATTTGATGCATGAGGCATTGATTTTATGGACTCATTTCCTAACAGTCAGGGATATGAATACATCCTGCTTGCCATAGACTATGTGAGTCGTTGAGTAGAAGCCATCCCTGCTCGAGTCGCAGACAACCACACCGTGTGCTAGTTTCTGAAAGATAACATCATTTCACGGTTTGAGATACCAAAGATTTTGATCTCAGACGGGGGTAACCACTTCACTAATAAGAGGTTGAGAAACTTGTGAAGGAGTACGACATCGATCATCATTTCACATCTTCTTACCATCCTCAATCCAATGGCCTGACCGAATTATAAAATAGAGAAATCAAGACGATCATGCTGAAATTTGTGAGGTCAGACAGAAAGAACTGGTCGCAATTTCTGGACTCGATTCTCTAGGCCTACAAAACTACCTACAAGTCTCCTCTAGGCATGTCACCCTATCATCTTGTATATGGTAAGCCTTGTCATCTGCCCATAGATTATTTCACAAATATCTATAGGTAGTAAACATCTGTAACCTCAACTCATAAAAAGGTGTTCACAAGAGAATGGTTGATCTGAACAAGCTCTTGGAATTTCGAGACTACACTTACGAAAATAACTTAATATACAAAGAGAAGGTCAAACACTGACACAACCATCACAACAGGAAATATATCTTCAAATATGGACAGAAAGTGTGGTTGTTTGATGCAAAATTGCAGATATTCCTTGGTAAATTGAAGATTAAATGGGCAGTGCCATACAACGTCAAAATTGTGTGTGGCAATAAAGTATCCTTATATCAGAACTATCATCTGACACACAACTATTCATCATCAACGGTCAATTGCTGAAGTTGTATCTAGAGCATGACATGATTCTGGCCATTGTCGATTCAATTCAAGTAATTTCTTGTACTAAGCATGAGTCTCCTCATCTGTGCGGTCGACTTCTCATTCTTTTAGTCATTATAGTATAGACTTTCTTATACTCAACGCGAGTTATGTCTTTCTTTTCCTCTTTGGTCACTATGAGGACACATCTCAAGCTAAGTATAGAGAGGTTGTATATACATGGTATATACTATAGCCATAACTCGTACTTTTATATTTTCAATAATATGACTAAATTGCTATACTGAATAAGAATATGTAATTAATCACTAGTAAAGAATACATCTGAATTATGTATATAATTTTATAAAAACTTTTTAAAATTCTTAGTAAATATGATTAATAAATTGGTTTAAAAATATTTTACAAAATAATTGAAAATCATAGCAAAATGCCTTGAAAAATCTTTTGAAAATCATTTGGAAAACTTTTGTAAAATATTTTTAAATCTTTTTTTGTAATTTTTTGCAAAATTTTGTTTCATTTGTTTGAATACAATTTTTGAAAATTCAGTTTGTAAATGATTTGAAAAATGATTATAAAAATATTTTACAAAAGCTATCTCTTCCTTTGAAAAATTTTTGTAAAATGATTTTTAAATTTTACAAATGTTGTAAAGTTTTGTAATAATTATGGTAAAGCAAAAGTTTGCAAAATATGTATAAAAATATTTTCAAATTATTTTGGGAACCTTGTACATAATTGCAAAGATAATAACTCAAATAAAATTCTTACATATAACCCTTGCATATAAAATCTATAAATAACAAATAACCTTTAATACCAGGTGTAAATCCATTAACCAATTCTTGTAAATAAGAACACACTTCAGTGTAAATATCTGTACATACTTCTTTCACTAACCTTTATGAAAAAACCTCTAAAAATTCAAAATTTTTCAAAACCAATAAAAAATGCAAAATATTTTCAAAATTATATAAAAATTTGCAAAACTTTTTCAAAAATTCACAAAAAGTTCAAAATCAGTAAAAAACTTCACAAAAAGATTTTCTTGTCTTACATAACATCTGTATTTTTTGGAATGATCAAGACAATTGAAAAGTCTAAATAAAGTTTGAAGATTAGAGGTTGATATAGACCGTAATCTACTTAGTTTTAGAGAACACATTAAGGGCTGGAATTGAGATGCTTCTGGTCACCTTGAATTAATTATTTACGTTACATGATACTATGCTCATGAGTCAATTCAATGTAACTAGCTAGAACCTTTCATGTCATCCGTATTATTCTTGAGATAGTGGCTCGACTTGAGATCTCACACTTAACATTTAGCTCAACCCAAATGGATGGTTGAAAGATCTTGGAGCCTAAATCAAGACAATACTAAGTCATTTCGTCAAGGGTGGCTTATGAACCATTCTTGGAGACTACCGCAAATGGTATTTCAACCCACTTCCTTTGGTAGGATGGACATCTAATGACGAGAGACTGGATTGAAATAAAGCTTCGGATGATGAATGGTCTGCTAGCACAACTTTTCCAAGGCTTCAAAACATAGGTGGAACAAAAGATTCTATTTCATCGGGGCAAAACAAGAATGCGGAGCAATGCTATACAAGGGAAATATAAAAAAAATCCTACACCAAAATTTTCAAAAATATTGAGCTTTTAGAAAAGCATGCTTCATGGTGGAGACTCAGTTACATTGGCCGAGCTTCACAAGGAAATGCAACTACACTAGTCCATTCCACTTCTTTCCCTTTGTTCGAGGTTTTTCCCTTTTCGATTGTGAACTAGCACGCACCTGACCTTAGAAGGAAATATCCATCTCCTTGAGGATGAGTTGCCAGAGGAGGAGACTCTTTGATGGTTCAACTGTTCGTTTGGGAAGAGATAACCCAGTTCACACACATGGTACTTGTCATTTCAAGGTTGCGAGAGTATTTGACTGAAAGAATGGTTCTGACCAGACCGTGAGTTGAATTGGATAAAGGATTATGGAACCTAAGGATTGTTGTGTCACACTTCCTAACTTTAATGTGGTTCCAAACACACTAAGAATCCAAAGATCTTAACCGATCTCCAAACATTGATTTTATTAAGACAAGTTTAAGAGTCAAAATTATTCCAAGTTATTTTTTCTTTTATTTAATTTCTTCTTCTGCACTCATTGTCATAAGTATTTGCTAGAGACAAGTAAATGTAAGTATATAGGGGGATGATGAATCTCTATTTCATCATGTTTATTCCTTTATTTTGGCCTTAATCTCTAGTTAAATGTATGTATGTAGCATTTATTTGTACAAGTTAACACTCAATGATTGACACATAAATATTGTATAAAAACTTGCATTTAATTTCAAAATAAAAAGAATAAAGTAAAGACAAGAAAAAGATGAAGTGTCAAAGACACTGAATGACTCTAGCCCCGAGACCCGATCATCATGATGACTTGATTAATAAGGAATAAAGTGAGGGGGGGGGGGGGGGGGAGATAGGGTGGATAACTTTGCAGAATACATTCAAAACCCTTAATTCACCAATGAATACCTTTTGAGACATATTTTATTTTCTTATTTCTATACCTCAAATAATAAAACTCTCAACATGAAACTTGTACATAAAAATACAAAATTAATTTCACACAAAAATAATACACAATGCACCTCCCAAAATTTGTAAGGACCTCCCCAAACTCTTTCCTATTTGCAGATAGGTCCCTTTCCAGATCACCTCACATGGCCATCTACGTGAAGCACCTGGTGTTTTTGCACATTAGCCCTCTCAACTTTATGTATTTAAATTTAGTCATTTAAATTGTAGAATTAGTGCTACTTTTAAGATATTGTACATGCATATACCTATAATATATTTTAATTGCAAAAAGACCCCCATTGGCATTACATTTTATTTTATGCCTTTTCATTTTTATCAAATAGCTTCCGTACCTTAAAATTTATGGGGAAATCATTATAGGTGCTTGATATATTCCCCATTCATGCCTTATTTTTATTTTTGTATTTACTTTTATTTTTTATTTATTAAAAACCATTTAGGATCTAAATATCTCCTATTTACTTATAAAAATACAAAATAAGAAAACTAACTTAAAAAATTCCAAATAATTTAGAGTATATATTACTATATATTGTACCTCTTGAACAAAAATCACAAAAATATAAAAGAAAAATAATAAAAATTATAGAACACTAAAATAAGAGAAAATTCAATAAAAATACAAAAAAATAGTTTTTAATGTATATTTTTATTTTATTATAGAATACATTTTAAAAGTAGATTTGAAAAATTTTGGACTTATTATCTATTTTTAAAACCCAAAATAGTTCGACCTATATATCTATTCCATGTTTTAAAAAATATATAAAAAATCACAAAATAGAGAAAAACCAATAAAACACAAAAAATGTTATATTCTAAATTTTGACTATATATAGATATATTCAAAATTATAATAACATCTTTATACTATATACCTTATATTACATTTATATAATATAATATTATTATTACATAAATTTACATTTAAAACCTTTAAAAAAGGACAGTTCGTGTATATATTTACATATTTTTATTTATTATAGACCATATATGTTATTTATAATATCTACAATTTTATCATTACTATATATAGATATCTATATACATATTATACCTTAAAAACAAAAGGAAACTAAAAATTTGCATAATAAAAAAGACAAGGAAAAATGAAAAATATAAAATATAAAAAAATTCATAAAAATAAATATAGTTAAAAATCCACACAAATGAAAAAAGAAGAAAAAGTACAAAAATATTTATTATTTATTTTTATTAATAAAATTATAATTATGCCTATCCAGTTTGCTCTCAGTGGTTCGACCATTACTACTTGTTATTGTACTTCTTTTTGTAAGGTATAATAAATTTCACCCACACATTTATTCATTATTTATATCTATTTTGGGTTGATTACTGATTTATTGATTGTGATACATGCTGAGTATCGCGAGAGCGACTGATACAATGATTGCATGATCTGACTTGTCAAGCACCACATACCCTCCAAGACCAGACGTTAAGCACCTCTACTCGATTATCAGCTATCACAGGGCTACACACCACCCAGTGTGGAGGGACATACTATATATGATTGATTTTGTACGATTTAATAATAATTTAATTATTATCTACTTAACTATAAATTAATGTGATACACATAGCAAAATTAACTAAAGTTTAATTTGATAAAAAATTATCACAATATAATTTTTTTATCCTGAAATTATCATGTATATAACACCCATACACTTACATAATTGTAGGAACACACCTCCATCTCCCCACCCATAATCAAACTCAGACACACTCCTTCACATGTACAACTTCAGGTGACATCATACATCTTCACATGCATATATACAACTTTTGGTGTTTGTTTAACAATAACCAAGGTTTATCCATTATTTAGATCACATCTATGCATACTACCCTCAAATTCAAATCTATACACCTGTACATTCACATCAAACATCTATACACCTTCACATGCTATCATCACATTCCTCGAAGCGTCTTCGACTCCGGTGTCCCTCGTACAAAAACAAGTTGAGGTCAGATAAAGAACGACACAAAAAACAAAAATTTAAAAGACAGAGAAATATTCACAAGAAAACCGGGGGTCAGACTACCCGGGGATAGAAAATCAAACAATCAGAGTTTCACTGCAAATTAACCTAAGCCGTGCTTCCCCAGCAACGGCGCCATTTGATGATCGCTCCTGCACCCTATGTTAATTCGGTCAGATTAATGTCCAAATTAATTAGATGTCGTTCGTTGCAGTCAGATACGAGAGGGCTAATCAAAAACCACTTTCATGAGATTCGAGTTAATTTTGAGTGGCAATTTTTTTACTTGGGAAGTCCAAGGTCGAACTAAGGGAGGCATCTGTCTCCTTAGGTCAAATTTTAGCAAAATCCAAGTGTGAGATTTTCGGGGAATATATTTTTGGTCTTTTTCGGTTTTTTATGCAATACACATGCTAAATCATGCCAACTTAAATGTTAATTCAGAAAGATGGTCAAATTAATTCGAAAAATTAAATGGGATGAAATTAAGCTACCCTAATTTTTTTAGAATTTTCTGATGCACGGATAATAAAATATGCAGACTTAGTGAAAATGACTAAACCAATTTTAATAATTACCAAATGATGATATTTCTCAGAAACAAATTAATCCAAATAGATTAAGGAAGAGCTATCCAAATCAACTTGAATTTCCTTAAACACTTCACGGTTGATTAATTAATAATAGATTAAGGTTTTCACTAAATGATTTTTCTAAGACAAACTATATGTGCAAATGATGTGATTTTTGGATATGTTGTAGCATAGATTTAGATCTATCATTGATGAATTTTCAGAGATTTTTCTATAAGCAGACAATGTGCAATAAATTAATCAATCAACATGGGCAAAATATTGCAGTTTTCACCAAGTTAATTTCCATAAATAATCTGCAAATCAGAAAAATACAAATAAATGCTCAAATTGTAGAACAAGAGTTATGCTACACAATGAAATTTTAGGAATTAAAAATGGACAACAAAATGTTGAGAAAATAAACTTGCAAATGCAAGGGTGTGAATGCAAAGAGAATAAATGACAAATGCTATGAATGTAATACAGGGACTGGAATGAAATTACCTAAAACATGAACTTTCTTTGATAACTTGCAAAGGGGTGCAAGTGTCCCCTTTGCAAATACCCTTTTGTCTTATTATCCGATGCCTTCTCTTTTTTTGAGATGAAACAGTGGATCTTTGTGGAAGAGATGAGCGACGGACGTCCGCTATGGCCGGCTTATGGCGACGCTAGATGAGGGCGGGCGGCGCCTAGCCGGCGCGTATGAGGTTGCTGGCATTGACGAGCCGCGCGCGAGGGCTGCTGGGTGCACGCGGAGCGCGTGCGACCAAGAAATATCTGGAGGCTGATGCGGAGGCCGAGACGCGGCTGGAGGATGGCGTCGAACGTGGAGATGGAGGGTGCGGGCTGGCGTGGACGACCTGGAGGGGGCGGTGTGGGCGGCGCACTGAAGGCGTTGGCGACTGTGAGCGCGGGAGGCGGAGTTCTCCGCAGTTGGGGTGCTGGTGGCGCACTGAGGTGCGTGGTGGACGGGGAGGAGGCCTCCGTTGATGCGGGTGGCCGGAGCTGCTTGGAGGCGAGGGAGGACGTCCGATATACGACCAAGGGTCGTCGGTGTGGTTGGTGGCCGATGGGTGTGTGCGTGTGGCGTGATGAGACGTGATGAGAGGAGGAAGAAGGAAGGGGGAGGGTGTCACAACCTCCTATGTTTTCTCATGCAATTGTTTAAGTGGCATAAATAAATGATTAATCCATTGATAAAAGTTTGCGGAAAAATTTAAGAAAAATCACCGTTGCGTTCGCAACGTGTGATTTATCCGTAGAAGTGCAATTGATTTTGCGAATCGATGGTCGGAAGGAGATGAATCGAGGAGAGAGAAAATGAAGAAAAATGGAGATAAGAAGAAATAAGGAAGAAGAAGTTACCTGTAGATGGTTGGTTGCCTGTGAATGGCTGAGACAAGGCTCGGCCGTGGTCGTCGCTCGAAGCCGCGACTAGGCTGAGCTTAGTAGCTCCGGTGAGGTGGCTACGACGGTGATTAGATCATCGGATCTCGCCTGCGAAGAAGGTGGGTCGTCGCTCAACTATAAAACTCCCTAGCTGTCACCTAAGGTTGATAGGAGCTCTCTTCTCCCTCACTATGAAAATGGCGGATGGGTATGAATGGAGGGGTAGAGGAGATTATAAAGAGGAGGAGGTGGAGGTTGGAGAGGCCATGGAGAGAGTGGGAGAGATGGAGAAGGTGGGGTGGGATGGGAGGTGTCGAAGGGTGGCCTCTTCCTTAAGTTAAGGGAGACTGGGAAGGAATGGGTAGAGAGGAGAGAGATGATGCCACATGGTGCGCTAGGATGCGGCCATGTGGCATTTATTTAATAAAAAGCAAAAACCAAAGAGTTGACACGTGGCGGCTTCCGGAGCCACCACGTGTCGCTCCCAGAAAAATCCAAAGTTAAAATAGAAAGAAAAATAAAAAAGACATAACAAAAGGGCTTAAATCAAAAAGTGTTCAACACAAAAGTTGCTCGTCTCGATGAGATCTACAACTTTTGTGAAGATCGAAAATCAAACGAGATCATCTTTACAAAAGCGTATTTTTGGGCGGGTACCTTATATGTATAAAATACCGCATTTTATCTTTCATAATTTTTTTGTCATTTTTCAATAAGAGAAAAATCAAAATAAAAATAGAGAAAATATGAGAAGAATATTTACAACTTAATAATTTTTTTTTGGATTTTAATAATAAAGAAAATAAAATACAGGGGTAAAATGGTCATTATGTATAATGTACAAAAGGGGCCCAAAACCCAAGTTTTGCATACGAGCTCTGATTTTAGTGAAATTGATCTTGTTTCGAAGGTCTCTGAATGTATATTACTTTAAAAGTGAGTAGACCTAATTCGGAGGTTGTATGAGAGAGATATATACGTTTTAAGGTCTAAGGTCTTCAACTTGGATTGGGATTTTATTGGTCAATTTTGTAAGTTAGTATTTTTTTGAGATTTTTCTTTAATTAGTGTTAGTAATATATACACTATGGAGTTGATTTTATTGTATTTGGAGTTAGTATAAAATATATACAAATAGGGTATTTTAGTTAATATACAGGTGAATATTTACAAGTGAGATTGGCTTGTTATTTAATGCAAATATGAATGCTAAAATGCAGATATTATGCTTGCATGTATGAATGCTAATTATGCAATATAAGTAAAAATATGCCTCTAATTACTTGGGAACAAAGCTCTATTTTCA
The DNA here is from genome assembly GCA_037367405.1 of Ottelia alismoides. NCBI lineage: Eukaryota > Viridiplantae > Streptophyta > Magnoliopsida > Alismatales > Hydrocharitaceae > Ottelia > Ottelia alismoides. Next base: position 397,678 of record JAZKJV010005125.1, on the reverse strand, counting down.
ACTTTTAGAGTGATGAATCACGGATTCATCAAGGATGTACAAGGATAATGAAGGTTTGTGATGAACCTTCTTGCGGATGCGAGGAGGTGGATAATATACATATGTATCACTGTCGGAATCGTCCTCAGATGAATAATAGTGAGGTGTAGGGATCGTCCAACGAGGATCGACACACGGCTGATTGCTTAGATACGGCTTAAGAACAGCCGAACTGAGCTCACTCATATAAATTACCTTGTCCGGACCAGATGAGGACTCCTCAGAAAATTCCTTCTCCGATGTGTTGAAGGAAATTTTCTTAGTCGGTTTTCTAGAACCTGAATCATTGAGAGGTAGATAAGAGCGACGCGCCTTGAGAGGTTCGGGGGAACACCTCGAGGAATCAATTCTCGACTTCCTCTCACCAGATAGCCGACTAGCAGAGGGAACAACCGTGTTTTTATGTGGAGTCAATTTAGTCTTGATTGTTTCCTTTGAAGGTCCGGAATGTGATGTGGTGCTGACTATGGGTTCCTCATCAGACGATTCACCATATAGATTGTAATATTCCTGAAGGGTCAGCACATGTCTCGGGAAGGTGCTAGTGGTCTCAGTTGGCTTGGCATATTTTGGCTCTTGTGTCGGGTCATCAAAATGGTCTAGGCAATCAACAAAGGTCGTGTCCGACTTAGTGATAGCTTCTGGTCGTGAGTCTTCCTTAGAAGCTATCACGATGGTGGTGCAAGCAGTTGATGAAGTGAAGGTGTGGGGAGTCTCAGAACCAACGGTCGTCCGGACAGTCGGTCTCTCAGGTGTAGCAGAAAGGTGGGACTCATTTACCTCTCGATGGTCACGACTGTCAGCGGATGTGTGGGTCAGCTTAGAGTAAAGTGCATCAAAGAATGGATGAGGTCGGAGTGCTCCCAATGCTGAAAAATCGATCTCCCGGGTCTCGCAATCTATAGTTGCCTTAGCTGAGGCTAAGAACGGCTTCCCGAGAATAATCGGAGACTGGGTAAACTCTCCTCGGTGCTCGATGTCAATGATCGTGAAATCCACCTGGAGTAGAGCACCTTGGAAAGTAACGATGACTAAAATATTTCCTTTAGACCGTTTGATGGATCGATTAGCCAGCTGAACGATCTCTCTTGACTTTTTGATTGGCCTGAGTTTGAGCTTGTCAAACACAGAGGTCGGGAGGATATTTATCGGTGAGTCATCATCGATTCTTGCATGGGTGAAGATGGTGTCTTTGATTTCACACTCAACTCGGGGCAACCGCTTCACTCTGCGGCTCTTGGTCTTTCTACCCATCACCAAGGATGTGGGCGTAGACACTATGTGTCTTTCAGTCCTTGTTCTCTTAATACCCGACCTCTTGGGCATCAATTTACTCTTTACAAATCTCTTGAGGTCAGGGAAGTTAAATATGACCTTTATTAAGGGAAGTTTAAAGATCAATTCCTCATCAAGTGCTTCCCTTAGGGTGGAATCCAATTTTTTAAATCATTTTCATTTTCAATTTTTATCTGAATTTTTTATTTTTCAATTTTTTGGTGTTTTTGATGGATGAATGATCAGACTTTGGATTGGAAGGCAAGTGGTTAGTAGAAGAGGGAGATAGAATGGACTCCAGCTGTACAGACGGTGTGGGTTCCCTGATGTTTGCTTTATTTTCAACCTCAAAAATACTCATGTCTTTTCTCACTTTTATACCCAGGCTGGCAGAAATTGAGTGTAATATTCCCATGACATCTCTCAATTCGTTACCAAATGATTCATTTTTCTTAATAAGTCTAGAGATGTCATCCTCCACAAAATTCTCATGACAAATCATGGGAGAGTTCTGCTCAAGTGGAGGGTACTGCTGAGACTTTGGGTGCTCATACTCAACATACCTAGAATCTGGCATGTAATGCTGGGTCAAGTATGGACCATCTAGATGACAAATATCGGTCGAAGCCTCATATGATGAAACATGGACTGATAAGCCTAGCTCATGAGTCCAATCTTGTGAATGCATAGGCTCTCCAAATGAAGGCTGGTTAAGGAAGCTTGATCACTAAAGTCAATCAAGTCTGGGAAATCATGATGTACAGGCCTCTCTATTCGGGTTGTTCGATCGACCATGTTATGCCCTGAGTTCAAGTCGGGATGTGTATATGTGAGTTGTGGTATGGTCCCTACTTGGGGTGAAGTATGTGGGGGCATATAATTTTGCCAATCATTTGTCTCAGCAGTGGCTTGCTCTTCATTCGAGTCTTTGATTCCTGCAAGCTCTCGAGAGTAAGGACAGTCAGCCCAAGGTGGAAGTGGATCTGGAGTGTTAGAATATGGAGTAGGTGAGAAATGCGAAGAAGTGGAGAAATCAGTCGAAGTTCTAACTTCATAATCGGGTTGAGGTGGGACCGACCACGGGTAAGGGTCTCCCGTGGATGACAGAAGATACATGAAAGAAGGAGAAGGTGAAAATGAACGGTATATGGTCAAGGAGGAATGACCAGAGGTCACAGGGTATGAGGACCAATATCCCGACATCTTGAAGAGGATATGTAAGTAGAATGAGGTAGAAAATACACAGTTATGCCGGATAACATACACGGACAGACACAAAGACAAACGCAAGAGCAAACCCTGAATTCACACTCAACACGGTGAAGGACCCGAAACCGAGTCCAATTAATATGGTCAATTTTAAGTGTGATTTTTCAAGCAAGATAACAAGGAGTTACGCGGCCTATAGGGAAGTCGGCTCAGAGCTAGATGCATCTTCCCTGTTTAACCTGTCGCCTAAGATACCGCCGGTCCTTCCTTTCTTCGCTCCTATCCGGAGTTAGGGACTCAAAGACCGTGCCCCTATTCCAACTCGTGATATTTGGTAGGATCAGTTGGCCCGTGATATAGAAGGCGGGTATTTGGGCTCTTCCCTTAAGTTGTTCACACACACTCAAGTACCCTCACTCAGCCTGAAAACAAGGTCGGGGGTTAGTCTCCCGCAAATAATTTTCCAATTTTATTGAATTTTTTTATCAATAATGTTAGCAGTCCCGGTTTTAAGTTAAGTTCTCACTTGTTAGTCCAACCACACAGCACGCCTATCGTCCAGTCCCAATTTCCGTTTAATTTAAGTGTAAAAAACAAAGGGGGAAATCGAGAAAAGCCGATGCACGAAAAACGATGATGCGTATGCTGAGTTAAGAAGACTTACAGTGATCCCTTCGCTTTTATGCAGGATGTAAAAAGAATTGAAATTTTTACACCACATGCAAATGCAGACGACAAAATCCGCTCCTAGAAAGGCAGTTCTATTAGCGAGTGAAGAATAGGTTGATTTGACTAGATCTGCGGTCTAGGTGCGTCTTTTAAGTGGTTGTGTGGTCCTAAAAATTTACGAGCACAAGCAATTCCTAAAGTGGCTAGAGGAGCCGCTAGTGCAAGACTAAGTTACAATTCAAACCACACAGCACACGGAGACACAGTTCCACTATATTTACATGTGCGAGAACCCAAACGGGAACCGCAAGAAATGATGCCAAGAAAAATGAAAAATACAAGTCCTCTCAAATCACTCAAACAAATTAAAATGCAGGTTCCTCGAAGCGTCTTCGACTCCGGCGTCCCTCGCACAAAAACAAGTTGAGGTCAGATAGAGAACGACACAAAAAATGCAAAAATTTAAAAGACAGAGAATTATTCACAAGAAAACCGGGGGTCAGACTACCCGGGTTAGAAAATCAAACAATCAGAAATAACTGCAAATTGACCTAAGCCGTGCCTCCCCGACAACGGCACCATTTTGATAACCGCTCCCGCTATCCTTTTTAATTTGAGAAAATTAATGTCCAAATTAATAGTAAATATTCGTTGCAGTCGGATAATGAGAGGGAATATCAAAAACCACTTTTAATTTAATAAGTCAATTTCGAGTGGCAAATTTTTTTACTTGGTTAAATTCAAGGTTGAACTCAGAGAGGCATCTGTCTCCTTAGGTGAATTTCTAGAAAAGTCCAAGTGTGTGATTTTCGGGGAATATTTTTTTCTTTCCTTTTTTTTTAAATTTCTTATGCAAGGCACATGCAATATCAAGCCAATTTAGAACTTAAATCAAAATTATGTTCAAATGAAGTCCAAAAATTATAAAAATTGGACAAATGATGAAATATGGTGAAATTAAGCTACAATATTTTTTTGTAATTTTTAGATGCACGGATAATAAAATATGCAGACTTTAGTGAAAATGACTAAATCAATTTTAATAAATTATCAAACGATGATATTTCCTCAGAAACAAAATTAATCCAAGTAGATCTAATTAAGAGTTATCCAAAATCAACTTGAATTTCGTAAAACACTTCATGGTTGATTAATTAAAAATCGATTAAGGTTTTCACTAAATGATTTTTCTAAGACAAAACTATAAGCGCAAATGGTGTGATTTTTGGTTATGTTGTAGCATAGACTTAGATCTATCAATAATAATTTTTCAGAAATTTTCGATAAGCAGATAATGCGCAATAAATTAATCAACCAATCATGGGCAAAATATCGCAATTTTCACCAAATTAAATTTCATAAATATTCTGCAAATCAGAAAAATATAAATAAATGTTAATATGGTAGAACAAGGGTTTGCTACACAACGCAATTTTCGGAATTAAAAATGGACAACAAATGATGATAAAATAAACGCGCAAATGCAAGGGTGTGAATGCAATACAGAAGAAGAACTAATAAACAGACAACTGTGCCTAAGGACACTTTTGTAATTACTGAAACTGACGGGGCAGACTATGCAATTGTTTCAAAATAACAAAATTATAATAAATGGACCTTCATTCGTGGGTTCCAAAATGGAACCCACCTTCTCCAAATACTAGGGCACAACGGTAAGGGGGCGGCGGCCAAGGGGGCAGCCGCGCGCGCGGCGTCGGCGGCAACGGCAGGAGGACGCGGAGCGGCGCGAGCAGCGAGCAGATATGGTGGGCTGACGACAGCGCGTGGATGGCTGAAGGCTTCAAGGCAAACACGGGCCGCTAAGCGCGCGTCACGCGCGGTGGGCGGTCGTGCGTACGGCAGTGGGTGGCCGCGCTACGGAGCTGCGATGGCGGAGAGAGGTGGCGCATGGGGCGTCGAACTGGAGGCGGCTCTTGGCCGCGCGCGCTGGATGGAGGAGAAGGACGGTGGGCTGGCCGCGCGCACGGGACGACGAGGTGGCGGGCGGACGACGCGCCAGCCGCGCGTGGACGGGCGTGCGGCGGCGCCACGCGTATGGCAGCGATGGGGCGCGCACTGAGCGGCGGCGTGGGATACTGTGGCGGCGCGCACGCACAGTCGCAGGAGATGGGAAGATGCGGCGCCTGGGGCGGCGCCCAACCGCGCACGGCGTAACGGTGGCGGAGCGGTGGCCCTCCCGCGGAGGTGGACCGGCCAGGTGCTGGAGCGGAGATCGGGCGCCGCCAGTTGGGTGGTGGCGCGGGCGGCTGCTGGAGGACGGAGGAGGAAGCACGACGGGGAAGCCGCAGGAACATGCTCTGTCCTTTTTCTTTTTGTATTTTTTTGTAAACAGGGGAATACAACAGAGATGATGAATGAGTGATAATGGTTGAGATGATTATTGTGGTGGTGATTGTAGTGGTGATGGATGATTGTGATATTGTTTTTTTTACGATTTAGAATGACAACATTGAAAACATCAGATAAAAGAAATGACAAGGAAAAGTTGAGGGATACTTACCTGCGATTCGCCGAAAGTGGAGCCGCGTCGTTGGCTTCCGTCGTGGCCTCGAGAACGATGACGGAGTCCTTCGAAGCTGAGCGAGTCCAATTGGATCTCGCGACGCGGCAATGGTGAAGCCGCGGATCTCGCCTTGAGGTTGTCGTCGCTCGACACTTCTCTGCAGCTGTCACTTGAAGGTTAAAGGGGCTCGACCTCACTTTTCTCGAAAACGGCGGATGATGAACAATGGAGGATGGATGAGATTATAAATGAGAGGAGAGGGAAGTTGGAGAGAATGGAGTGGTGGAGAGAGTGGAGAAAATGGTGGTTTGGAGTAGAAGGCATGTAAGGAAGAGGTAAAAGGGGAAAATGATTTATTAATAAAATAATATAGTAGGCTACTAAAATTATTAAAATATTAATAGTAAAATATATAAATAATAAATCCGAAAATAAGAAGATAAATCCGAAATTAATAAAATAATAAAAAATAGGATGACACGTGGCGGGTCCAGGAGCGACCACATGTCGCTCCCAGAAAATTCAAAGATTAAATGTAAAGAAAATCAAAAGGAAATAACAAAAGGGATTAAATCAAAAAGTGGTCAACACAAAAGTTGCTCATCTAGACAAGATCTACAACTTTCGTGAAGGGCCGAAAATCAAATGAGATCATCTGTACAAAAATGTATTTTTGGGTGGTACCTTATAGATATAAAATACCGTATTTTATCTTTGCAATTTTTTGTCATTTTTAAAGAAGGAGAAAAATTATAATAAAAATAGATAAATATGAAAGGAAATATTTACAATTTAATCTAATTTTTTGGATTTTTAATAATGAAGAAAATAGAAGGATAAAATACAGGGGTAAAATGGTCATTATGTACAATATACAAAAGGGCTCAAAACCCAAGTTTTGCATACGAGCTCCGATTTTTAATGAAATTGGTCTTGTTTCGAAGGTCTTTTGAATGTATATTACTTTAAAAGTGAGTAGACCTGATTCAGAGGCTGTATGAGAGAGATATGTGCATTTTAAGGTCTAAGGTCTTCAACTGGTTTTGGGATTTTATTGGGTAATTTTACAAGTTAGTATTTTTTGATATTTTTCTTTAATTAGTGTTGGAATATATACACTATGGAGTTGGTTTTATTAAGATTCGGAGTTAGTATAAATATAACAAATAAGGTATTTTAGCTAATATATAGGTGAATATTTACAAGTGAAATTGGCTTCTTATTTTAGCTTAATATATAGGTGAATGCTAAAATGCAGATGTTATCAATGCATGCATGAATGCTAATTATACAATATAAGCAGAAATATGCCTCTAATTACTCGGGAACAATAGTTCTATTTTAACTTTTAGAGTGATGAATCGCAGATTCATCACACATACTTTTTCTTTTATTTTTAGTCCAAAAACTTCATTCTGCAGTTATATATTTTGTGTAACTTTGTAGTAAGAAACCTTAAGCTTTTGATATTAGCATTTTGGTCCAGTCTGTGTCACCTCACGTGCACGTGCACGTGAGGGGCTGACATTTGCACCAAATCCCTTGGGTTATTTTTGATTTCTATTAAGTTCACGTAATTTCTATTTTATACGTGAACTTAATAGAAATCAAAAATAACCCAAGGGATTTAGGTATTTGCATGTTTGCCCCTTGGATTTTTACATAAGGTTCTGGTTTATCCCAAAACATTATTTTAATTAAATAGAAGACCCTTCTAGGTTGCATTTTCTTTTTGTTAAAAAATCCTATGTCCTAAATATTCGAAGAAAATTAGGATAAACACCTTATATATTATTCTATCACATATGTTTTTTAAGGAATTTTATCCTATATTTCTACTTATGAAAAATATAAAACAGAGTTATTTTTTCTATCTGTCTTAGAAAAATAAAAAATATATATATATAAATATTTTGAAAAATTCCAAAAAAAATAGTCATTTTTTATTATTGTATTTTACACTTACATACCAAAAATCTCTAAAAATAAAAAAGGAAAATCACTAAAAAATAAAAAGCTCCAAAATCCTTAAATCATAAAAAAATCTATAAAAATCCAAAAAGATTAAATTTTTGTTTCTAAAACTTATTTATTATATTTATTATATATTAATTTTGGAACCCTTAGTTATTTTTAAATTCCAAAACAATTTGGTCAATTAATATAAGCCACCGTTTTTGACATTTTAATTCAACTAAAAATCCAAAAAATAGTAAAAAATTATTAAGAAAATACCAAAAAGAGAAAAAAAGAAAAAACATTTATTTCCATAATTTAAGTAATTACATATATATGGGTAAAATGGGGCTGCCCCCTGGGAGTAGCCAACTTGGCTACTCCCACCCCTCATTTTTCTCCTCATTTTTTATTTCTTTGGAAAATAAAAATTTGTTTGTTCATCACTTTATCCGTCTAACATTCTGTTAAATTTCGTCAGAAACAGAGACTCCTAGGCCCTCCATCCAGACGTCAATATTTTTAACGGTCGCAGGATTTTTTAAATCGACCCTGTTTGGATGGAGGTCGTAGGAGTCTTTGTTTTGACGAAATGTTAATAGAATTTTAGAGGGATATAATGATGAATTTACATTTTTTTATTTTCCAAAAATAAAAAAAATGAGGGAAAAATAGGGGTGGGAGTAGCCAAGTTGGCTACTCCCAGGGGCAACCCATTTAACCCTATATATATAGATATATATATATATATATATATAAAAGCCCCATTTTATATAGACATACTTATTCCTATTATTGTTTATAATTATTATAATTATTAAAAATCTCAAAAGTATTTCTATTCCCTTAAAAAATAAAAAGGAATGTTCCTTAGGGTAATTTCCTAATTTTGTTTTCATTTTATTTTTGGGTTTTTATAAGTTGTGCCCCCTCGAGATATTCCAATATCAGCTATGCCCCTCCCTTTTGGAAATATCAGTTGTACCCCAACTTCTTATCATTCTATCACTTGTGTACCTCCGTTAGTCTAACCGTCAATGATTTTCAAACCATGTGCAGTTAAGAGGGGAAATTATGTCCAGACTTCTTCTTCTTCATCTTCTTCCTCCATTTTTTTCCTTTCTCCTCATAATTTCTCTCTTAATTACACCTTCATGCATCCATTAGATCGCTAAAATTCTTACATTTTGCATGGATATATCACTCATTGTGGATCAAATGGTGAAATTTTATTGAATTTTTAGTGAGTTTTTTATGAACCCAGTTAGTTAAAAAAATTATCTTAGCTAAAACAAATGCTGAAGGTTACTTCATGTTTCAATATGCAAGCCACAATCCTCCCCTTCCTCATATGCCCCCTTGTTCCTCCTCTTCCAACACCTTCTTTATCTTCCTCCGCTCTCTCTTTGTCAAGAAACCTTGCAGCTCCTCTAACCGCCCGTTACTTGCGATCATCCGAAGCAACGACATTCTCCCTACAGCTGCGACGACAAGATGCCCCTTGGTAGAGGAGGAGGAGGCGAGGCACGACACGACGTTGGGAAGAGCTGGGGGCGGAGAGATAGGTGCAGGTGGAGGAGCTCGGGGTAGAGAGGGAGGTGCATGGGCAGTAGGAGGAGCTGGGTGCGGAGGGGAGGTATGGGGGCAAAGGGGATGTGGGGGGGGGGGGGGGGGAAGCTCACAGCGGAGGGGAGGTGCGGGTGAGGAGGGAGGAGACAAGGTCAGAAAGGGAGATGTAGAGGCATATGGGAGGTCTTAGCGGCCGAGGGGAGGTGCAAAGGAGGAGAGGGAGGTACGGGGTGGAGGAGAGGTACGAGTGGAGGAGCTTGGGGCATGGGGGAGGTGTGGGAATGGAGAGGAGGCGGCTGGGAGGAGGGTAGAGAAGGAGGTGCGAGGGAGAAGCTCGGGGCAGAGCTTGAGGCTGGAGGGTGTCGAGCTAGGGAGGAGGGGTGGAGGAGGAGCTTGGGGCTGGAGGGGCGGGCTAGGGAGGAGGGTACGGACTGGCAAGGAGGGTGGAGAAGGAGGTACATGGGCCAACTAGGTAGGGGGAAGAGGAAGAGGATGGGGGAGGAGGAATATGATAGAAAAATGACCTTTTCAGCCTTTTTTAATTTAATTCCCCTTATGTCCACAAAGTTAATTTTTGCATTGGAGATGGAGGACAACCAACACGAGGGGTACAAGTGATAGAACGATAAAAAGTCAGGGACACATCTGATATTCCCAAAAAGGAAGGGCATAACTAAAATTGCAATATCTCAAAGGGGCACAACTGATAAAAAACCTTTAATTTTATTTATCATTATTGTCTATATTACACATATATATTATATATACTTAAATTATAAATATTTGTAAAGAAAAAGAAATTTTAAAAAATAAAAAGTATAAAATTATAAAACTAAAATTCCATAAAAATTATAAAAACAAAAACTCCAAAAAAATATAATTAATAACCCCAAAAAAAATAAAATCCTCAAAAACCCAAAAAAACTTATTTTTTAAGCCAATTTTTATTGTATATCTCCCGTTCTCCAAGTGTTCGACACCCTATACAAACTGCCACTATACATCTATATATAGAATTATAATAAATTTTAACCCCTCATTTTGATTATTTATTCAATTGCTTGTGTGGGTTAATTGTTGGATAGTTCAAGTCGCCTCAACAATACTCTATCTCCACTTTTGTGAGGATATTTTACACCCTCGCCCAATCCGACTCTTCAAATGGCACCGTTGTAGGGGAGAAACATGTAGGATAGATTTTTGGGTCCATTTTCTTTCATTGTTTCTCTTCATTTATTTATCTCTTTATTAGATATAATTGTTTAATTATGCTAATATATTCTCTTGTATTTTTCTTGCGAGGAACCTCGAGGCGATGACAACTGCTTAGGTGGTTGGAGCACCTAAGTCAAGAGGATTTGGCCATTCTACTTATTGACCAAAAGGAGAGAGAGTAGGAGAAAAAGAGAGATATTTAGCATAATTACATTTCTTTTTATTTTTTTGAGATAGAGATTTTTATTTTTGCTCAATTAATTTGTAATATACATGTGGACTTGGAATTGAACATTCAGGCCCAATTTCCAAGTGTTTGTTCATTTAGGGGCTGAACGGAATTTATTATAGTTTCTCGCCATTATTTTCTTTGTTTTCCGCGTCTTGAATTTTCCACTTTATTTTATTTATTTTGTGGAATGAATCCTTAGTTTTGTAGGATTGATTGCTCGGTAATCTAAGGCCAAACCCCTAATATCTTGCATGTACTTATAGTTTCTACGTTTGGACTTAGATCAAAATTAATTGTTGAATACTTGGACTTAAAACCATACACTGAGAGAGGTCTCCATACAACGCTTGCAGGAACCATTGTGGTGGGCACTTAGGAGCCTCCAAGACCATAACCTTAGGTTTCTCTTCTAGTATTTTAGCATTTGGTAGCAATTCCTCTTTAGGGTGATTTCTTCATGTGCATATCAATATATAGATTAGGTTTATAAATTCTTGTTTTACATCTCTCATGGAGAGAGCTGGGAAATGTTGTAAGTCTTCTATCTTTGCACGTATTATTAGATACGAGAGCAGGTTTCCGCCCTTGTATCCATTTGCATTGCTTTGCCACTATCTCCCTCTATTTTTGGATTACATAGGAATCAAAGAAAATAATAAAAAATCATTAGGCAATTATTATTGAAAAATACTCAAGAAAGTGAAATAAAAATTCGAAAAAAATTGCTAATCTCACTTTGACCTATGTAAAATGTGTAACGAACATCATTATTTTCAGTTCACAAAGCCCTCATTGCTTTTAGGTACATTTCAAACTAAGCGAAACACGACCCTTAAGGAAAAAAAGCTAAAACCCAATCTGTGGCTACCTCAACTACCACCTAGGATCGTGAAGTATTGGTGCTTCTATCGTACGTGACTGAATAGGTCCTTGTCGATATCGGTGTGTCCACCTTGTGTGGAGCATCTGACTTGGTCTAAAGTACTGAGACTAGGCCACGCCCTCACTGGTATGTCGATCTCATCGATTTACGTTTGAGTACCTTGCTTGTGAGGGAAGTAGTCGTATCTCCTATCGGCTTCCTCCCTCTTTTCTTTCGTTGAGTAGCCACCGAGGACCAGTATTAAGGAGGTTAAAAAGTATATATCACATGATACAAAAGAGGTGAAATAAGTATGGGGAGACTCTTCCTAGTAGTACATGCTCTCCTCTAGGGCTAGATGCTTAAGGACTCATGACAATATTTTTCCTGAATTACGACTCTAAAATTGAAAATATATAAATAGTCGAACATTTACGGCTTTTCATATGTTGAGTTAGTACCCAATTTTCTATTATGTTTGTTTGGATCTAGATTAGGATTCAAAGATCAGTCACGTACCTTTGCGTCATTTTGCTCTTCCTCTCTTATTTCATTCCCTTTGACCCTCACTCATCATGAGCCTTCTATTGCTTTACACTCCATTTATTTATCATTCATCTTTGTATCCTTCTTCCACATTGATATTCTCCTCTCTTTGTGATGACGACTCTTGGACGACTTAGTCGGGACTCTGCCAAGACCCACATCGACTCCTCGATCTCGGCATCTCCAATATTCAAGATGATTCCCAGATGCATGGTTTAGACTTCATTAACCACCCTCAGGGCTCCTCACTTCTTCTTCCTCAGCCAAATCAGGAAAACTCTCTTCCCGAGTTTTGTCCTTTTTGGATGGAGATTTATTTTAGTCCAAACTCCTCTTCATACTAATAAGATTCAGAACTGACCCTAATTCTAAATTGATTTATCCATCTGGTACCTTCATGCAGACTTATCGGAGTGTATTTCTCATTGCATATCTTGACCTCGAACTTGAGCACATTCACAGTCAGCATCAGAGATTATTCCAACAAGAAGAGGAATGGGACCATAATAGCATAACATAGAGCCAAATACAGAGCAGGGCACAAGCTCGAGTCTGAATGAAGTAATCAGTCATATCTTGGCCTTCATTCAAGCCATTCGACAATAACTAACTAACCGAGCTCTAGCTCAGGTCGCCGTTCAAGATATGCTAAATGACTTGAGGAGGAGACCCGAAGAGATGGAGACACCTCCAAGAGGAGGTAATGATATCCAAGATGATGGAAATGATAGCTTGGTAGATGGTCCTCACGGAGGTGAGGGAGGAGGAGAGAGACGTTGACCCAAGCTAACTCTAAAGCAATCATGCAACACTGGGGCTGGATGCATCAATGAGTGGATCCAAATATCATCGATCCATGAACATTTTGAACCGAAGCTGCAACTTCTTTTGCTCCTCCCCAACTTCCACGTGAATTTAAATGAGGAGTCATACATCCATCAACAACAGTTCGACCATATCTGCTGCATGACGCACTACCCCAACATCCCGTTGGGTGTAGTCAAGATGACGTCCCTCCCATTCAACCTTTAGGGAAAAACATTGTGCTGGATCAACCATCTGGGTAAGGTGGATACAACCTAGGAGGATTTGAAGTCTGCATTTCTACACAAGCACTATCCTCTCAGTCATCTCAATCCCATGCGATCGAAGATTGCTAGAATCTCTTAGGGATCCCAAGAGTCCTTTTATAAGGCATGGGATAGGTTCAATGATTCGATCGAGAAGTGCCTCCACCATGACATCCTGAGGACCAGCCTGGTCCAACACTTCTTTGGGGTTTGACAAAGTCTAGTCAACATATGGTTGACGCTACCTGCAGAGGATCCTATTTCAAAAAGGACAAGTACACAGTATGGCAGATCTTCAAGGAGATGTCAGAAGGAGAGGTTGTATTATCCTCATCTCTATCCTTCTAAATTCAACCGCCACAACAGATCCTCTGCAAGAATGTGAACATGGAGGATACATGCAAAGTCGATAGGTGCGATAATTCAGACTTGAGCATCATTGAAAACCACCTGTCAAAAGTCGATATCATTGAGAAGAGGTCGTAGGACCTAGAGAAGCTTGCCAAGATTGAGAAAAGGATGAAGGGCTCGGACAAGATCGACTTTATCACCAAGCAGATGGAGATGCTAATGAACTCCATTAGTGGATGCAACGTCGTGTTGGTCACACCTAAGGCTCTAGCTGAGAAGAAGGAGTAGAAACAAACACATCCGCCTCAACTAAGTCTTAGTAAACCTCTGGTCCAGCGCATAGACTACGTGCAGGCACCGAAGCAGCCGTCACCACAACCACAGACGCAGCTGGTTGTATGCCATCCACATAAATTCCAACATCAATATCTCGAGTCTTGTTCTCCACCTCCCCTATACATTCAAGAGGTGAATGGCCTATGGAGCAATGATAAACAACTGACCCTTCCATAGGGACAACCCTAGGGTCATCCCAATGCCAGCTGTTGTATCGCTAGCAACAAGGAGGGCAGAATTCCCAATCCAAGCCGGCTCTGCATCAGCAACCTCCGCATCATGATTACAACTAGAATGCGAACAATTATCAGCAACAGTTTGGATACAACAACCAGTAGTACTAATAGTTGGCTACTCAATACCATCACCCGTATTCATCTCCGTAGTACCAGCAATACTCTTCTCTTCCTCCACCTCCTTAATACTCACAGAGATACCAACAACAACCTTCATTTTACCAGCAGAATCAATGGACTCATCAGACTGAATCTTCTAAGGTTGCCCCAGTTAACCCAACCCTGGATTGTCTGGCTCAGCTTATGAAGAACATGGCTGAGATGAGCTAGAAGATAGACGACTCGACGACTGCCAAGATTGTCATTCTGACTCAAATAGAAGCGAATACAAACAACTTTCATCGCAAGGAGTAGGTAGCCTATAGTACCCCACTAGATTCAGATGAACATAATTTCTTTTTATCTAACATTGTAAATCTTAGGCATGGCAGGACACTTCAGCCATCTGCGATGGCAAAAGGGAAGAACAAAGAGTCATATGATGAATCGTCGGCCAGACCGACATCATGGTCATCATAATTTTTTGGAGTAGCATCGGATACCAAAACACAAAAAAATGAAGAAAATATGAAAACACAAAAAGAAAGCATCAGTCCCAGTGAAGTCATGGCAGCCTTGGAGATGCCAACACCAGCAGTAGCACTAGATCCCGTGGATGGAGCCGAGCCTATTATTTTTGGTCCACATCATGTAGATGATTTTGATTTCTTTTGCCATCTACCTATAAAGAAAGATATGTACAAAAATTTGAATGAAAATGAAATCATTTTTGATAATGTACATATTCCTATTCCTTCTGTAGTAAATCAAAAACAGTAAAAAAATTGAAAAATGCTTTTTCTGATCCCAGCATAATTGAAATATTGCAAAACATTATGCTTGAGATGACTCATCTAAAATCCATGGAGTACATGTCCAGTGTGAGGAAAGGACTTAAAGAAGCTTGTACAACGAAGCGTTAACCTCGTAAAATCAGATGCGGAAAATCTGAGAAGCATATCCTTACCATGGCTACAGTCAATGACATCAACAATCCCCCGCACAAAAAGAAATACAAGGGGCACCACTCATCAGATGTACAATCTTCAATCAGGAGTTTGAACGTACTTTGCTTGACAGTGGGTCTTCTATAAACTTTTTTCCAGCGTCACTACTCATAGAATTTTGGTTAGGATCACTCAAGCCAACAAAAATGATTATATAGTTCGTGAATCGTTCTGTCAAGTGGCCTATGGGCATGTTGGAGGATGTAATAATCATTGTTAAAGGGATGTAATTCCCTATCAATTTATTGTTTTGGACATGTACACCTTTGTACCTCAGCTCCACACCCCGATTATCCTTGGCGGGTTGTTCCTTCGAACAATCAAGGTAGTAGTTAACTACGACATTGGAGAGATCACATTCCGCTCCAACACTAACAAGATCTAGATAGAGACCATGCCTGAGCCAAAGCCAATAAAAGCTATGTATGAAATGAGAGTGCTTGAATCTAGATGTTCTAAGGACTGTGATTTGTTACCAGAGATCAGAGATAAAAATCTAGTTCTGGATCACAAAGAAACTCTAGAATTTCTCTCTACAGAGGAAGTACAGACAAGTACCATCCAATTAATCAAAGTCTTTGAAGATGAGATCTTCGTTAATGTGTCATTGGAGGAACTTGAACAACCCCCCTCATCTGAGCATAAGGATTTCATTGCAGATCTTTGTGACATTCTGAATGAAGAAATTGAATTTCCATAGGTGGACAGCCAATATTTGAAAGGCCTTCCACCTACAGTTGTCGCTAAGGTCACCACTGAAGTAACTCCTACACCACCATAGCTCAAAAAGTTACCCTCCAATATATAGTACGCCTTCCTTGTAGGAGAACCAAACATGTATTCAGTCATTATCAATGCTCATTTGACTGAAGACCAAGAATCTCATCTGATGGATGTTCTTGAAAGAAACCATAAGGCGATGGGCTAGAAAATATCGGATTTTCATGGGATTAATCCATCTGTGTAATCGCATCACATTTACCAAGAAGATGAAAGCAAGCCTTCTCGTGAATTTCAGCGCAAACTGAATCCGAACCTCCGAGAGATTGTGATGAAGGAAATATAGAAATGGTGTGATGTGGGATTCATATATCGCATCTCCGACTCTAAGTGAGTGAGTCCTCTGCACCTAGTGCAAAAGAAGTATGGGGTCATCATTGTGACCAATCACAAGGGATAGGAGATTCCGACCAGGGTACCGACATGTTGCAAGTCTGTGTGGATTACAATCGCCTCAATCTCGCCACCAAGAAGGATCATTTTCCATTGCCCTTCATTGACCAAATTCTCGAGAGACTGGTCGCGAAGGAATACTTTTGCTTCTTAGACATGTACTCTAGATGTAATCAAGTTACGATCATGCTTGAAGATCAAGAGAAGATAACATTCACATGTACTTTTGGGGCGTACGCTTCCGACGAATGCCATTCAAGATGTGTAATGTTCCTGCTACATTTCAGAGATGCACGATGTATGTATTTACAGACATGGTGGGTAATTTCCTTGAGGTTTTCATGGATGATTTCTTGATCTATGGAGATTTATTTGATCAATATTTGGACTATCTAGACTGAGTTCTAAGGAGGTGCTGTGAAGTGAACCTCGTGCTCTTGTGGGAGAAAAGTAATTTCATGGTGACTAAAGGGATAGTGTTGGGTCACGTTGTATCAAAATGTGGCATGGAAGTGTACCAAGCCAAGGTGGAAGTGATTTCCAAACTTGAGCCACCTAGCAATCTGAAACATGCCCGATCATTTTTTAGGCATATCAGTTTCTACTGATTATTTATCAGACTTCAGCAAGCTCACCCGAACGTTGACAGAACTGCTAGGCAAGGAGAAATATTTTGTTGTGGATGATCGTGTTCTCCAAACCTTTAATCAGCTGAAAAATCTGATCACACATGCTCCTATTCTACAACCACCGAATTAGTCTCTACCTTTTGATATCATGACGGACGCATCCAATTTCTCAATGGGTATTGTTCTAAGGAAAAGATGAGATGGGATTTCATTTTATATTTATTACTCTAGCCTAATAATTGAATAAGATCAAACGCTAGCCTAACAATTGAAGAATATCATAGGAATTATATAGTGATAGAGAAAGAGCTGCTCGCCTTAGTGTTTGTATCAGAGAAGTACAGATGACATCTCCTTGGATCAAGGTTAATTATCTACACTGACTATTCTGCCATCAACTACCTTCAGAGCAAGAAAGACGCCAAGCCTCATCTAATTTGTTGGATACTTCTACTACAAGAGTTTGACTTAGAGATTCATGACAAACCTTGCATAAAAAATGCGGTGGCAGATCATCTTTTTAGAATTGCTAATGCAGACCCTCCTGAGCAAAATTCATATCCAATCATAGAGACCTTCCCGGATGAGTCAGTCTTGTCTATGTCCTATCTTCCATGGTATGTATATATTGTGAACCATCTTATTTACAAGAAGACTCTTCTAGATTGGACGAAAATCAAATGTGATAAATTCTTAGCTGACATTCATTTTCTACCAGTGGGAAGCACCCCACCTATTCTGAGAGGGCACATATTGCATCTGGAGGAGGTGTACACCTCAAGAGAAGATCATGGGTGTCCTACTAGTGGACACCATTCTAGAAAGAGGACGATGACAAAAGTGCTTCAATGTGTCCTATGGTGGCCAACTCTATTTAATGATGCAGATGATTACATGAAGAAGTGTACTGACTGCCAGCGAGTGGTCGGAAATATCAGCATGCGTGACACAATGCCTCTTAAATACATTCAGATATCTGACATTTTCGACGCCTGGGGCATTGACTTCATGGGAGCAATTCCCTAACACTCAGGGTTTTAAGTACATCCTTCTTGCCATCGATTATGTCAATAGATGGGTGGAGGCAATCCTCTCCCTAATCGTAGACATTCGCACAATCTGTCACTTTTTGTAAGATAAATCATCCCATGGTTCAGAATCCCCAAAATTCTCATTTATAATGAGGGAGACATTTTATAAACAAGGAGGTTAGGAAGTTGACCAAAAAATACAGCATGGAACATCATGTTGATGCGTCATACCATACATAGTCCAATGTCTTGGTCGAATGTTCTATTAGGGAGATCAAAACAATACTACAAAAGCTTGTACATCCGGATCACAAGAATTGGTCTCAGTTATTGAACTCAGTTCTTTGGGCATATCACATGGCACACAAGTCTCCTCTCGGCATTTCTCCTTGTCGCCTTGTGTATGGCAAGCAATGCCACATGTCCGTGGAATTAATTCAGAAATCCTTAAGGGCATTAAACATGTGTAACCTTGAATCCGAGCCATGAGGAAAGAACATAAAAGTTGATCTAAATAGATTGCTTGAGTTCTGAGACTAACATACGACAACAACCTTATGTACAAAGAGAAATTCAAGAGATGGCATGATAAACACATCTGAAGGAAGACTTTCAAACCTAGACAGAAGGTGTGGTTATTTGATGCGAAAATTATAGATTTTCACGACAATCTCAAGAGAAAATGGACATGACCAATTCTTGTGAAAACTGTGCGTGACAATGGAAGTCTACTCATATCAGAATTGTTGCCTAATTCGCAACCCTTCATAGTCCATGGATAGTTGCAGAAGCCATATCTCAATCATGATACATTCGTGTCCATTGTCGACTCAATAGAAGTTATATTTCAAGAGCTCACATAGGCAAATGTACCATACATTTGAGCAGAAAAATTATAAAAAGAGTTTGTTTTCTTATTTTCTTCTTTTATTTTCATTTTTCAATTTCTTCTGAAATAGTATCCACACTTTTCATCATTGTTATACTTAGGACATACTTTGCCCTAAGTATAGGGGGTGAACACCTCGAGTTATTCGATTCCATGATCCATCACCTGTCCCCTCAACTCTTGATATTTTGTCTATGTTTAGGGATATTTTACCCTGAGTATAGGGGGACAGGTCGAACCGATGATTTCATACATTCCCACCCTTGACCATCCTTGTCTTGTGTACATTCTGCTATACTTAGGACTATTTCATCCTAAGTATAAGGGGGATGGTCGACTTCTCATTTGTTCATTCTTCAGTCATTGTAGTATAGACTGTTCTATACTTAGTATGAGTTATGTCTTACTCTTTTATCTAATCAATGAGGTCATGGCTCAAGCTTTGTACAGGGGGTCGTGTGTATGTTGTATATACTTTAGCCATGACTCATACTTCGTATTTTCAATAATATGAACAATTAATAAAACACATAATAATTCTTTGTAAACATTTATTATAAATTGGTTAAAATGTTTTGCAAAATGTTTGAAAAACAGTTGAAAAATCTCTTTGAAAAATCTTTTGAAAACTTTTTGGAATGTATTTTGTAAAATATTTTCAAACCTTTGTAAACATATTTGGTTTGTGAAAACTTTTTATTTATTTGAATAAACTATTTTGAAAATCTATTTGCAAATGGTTTGGAAAATGGTTGCAAAATCTTGTGAAAAATCTACATATTCTTTTTGAAAAAATATTTTCAAAATGATTTTCAAATTTTGTAAATGATCGTAAAAATATTTGTCAAAATTATTTGCAAAAATAGTTTTTCAAAATGTTTGCAAAAATACTTTCAAAAATATTTTGGAAATCTTGTGTAAATAGCAATTCAAAATAAAAACCTTACAACAATGCATAAAACTTGTAGAAAAATCTTATAAATACTCACTAGCACTCAACCTCTAAAAAAACCTTGTATAAAATACCTCAATTCTTGTAAATATAGATGCAGCTCATGTAAATACATGCATATAGTTCTTTTCTTATAATTTTATCTTTCAAAATCCTTAAAAATATGCAAAATTTAAAATCCAAAAATATATGCAAAACCTTTTCAAAAATCTACATAGAAATTTGCAAAACTTTTTCCAAAAATACATAAAAAGATCAAAATCAAAAAATGGCATCACAAAAATATTTTCCTTGCATTATACATAGCATTTGTTGTTCATATTGATGTTGATAATTGAACAAGTCTAAATGAAATCTGAAGATTGGAGCTTTGTTGGACCTTAATCTACTTAATCACAAGAACCTTAAGGGATCTGGAATTGAGATACTTTAAGTCTAATAGATATAATTCTTTGAGACCACTAAAATAACCGAAATGGTAACTTAAGGTCGGTCTTGTTGATCTCACACAATTAGATGTCACTGTGAGACCGAGCTCAAAGCTCAAGTGGCTAAATCAACAATCAACCCACACAAATAATATCAAGCGATGAATAAGAAGGTGTGACTCAAAGTTTATTATATCCTACAAACAATTTTAATAGTGGACAACCAAGTAGGGGTCAAACTCAGGGAACACACTTGGTAGCACGGGTATTTTATTTATAAATAAAATAGGTATAGATGTATATAGGTATGCACAATATTTAGTAGGTTTTTGTGGGTTTTTTATGTTTAATTTTTTAATATTTTATTATTTTTTAAATTTTCTAAATTTTTATTATTTTTAAAATTTTAAAATTTTTTTAAATTTAAATTATTAATTGTGTATATTTTTTAATTTTCAAATATTTATAAAATATCTATAACAAAATTAATATTATAACTTATATATAGCTATATATAGATGTAAAATACACTATAGGATAATATAATCATAAGCATAGGTAAAAATAGTCAAAATATCAGAATAAAATATTTATATCTTTTAAAATTTTTCCATTATTTTTTGTGAATTTTTAAGTATTTTTGCTAATTTTTAGGTATTTTTAAAGTCTAAAATATCCCAAAACAAGGACTAAATAAATAGACTGAATTTATTTGAGGTTTAAAAATAGAAAAAGCCTCAAAATTTATATAAATAAATTTTAATATATACTAATATATAAAAATAAAAATACATAACAAAAAGATATACTTTTTGGTTTCTATTGATTTTTATATTTTTATAGGATTTTGGATATTTTTAATTTTAATTATTTCCTTTTTATATTTTTAGGGATTTTTGCCTGGATATTAAATATTATAATAAATAAATCCTATTTTTTGAAAGTTTTAAACACGATTTTGTAATATGTTTTGGAATTTTTAAGGTAAACAAAAATAAAAAATTTATTACTTTGTTTTTTAATAAATAGAAAATTTGCATAAAATGAAAATCTAAAATTATGGCATAAAAAATCAAGCAAGCATGCATGTTCACATATTTTTTCATGATTTTTTAAATGTGGATGCTGTTTATAAAAAATTAGACAAACATGCATAAAAACACTTGATCTGGCAAGGGTATATTTGCAATTAAAATTAAAGATGTGAGTACATATAAATAACCCTAAAGTTTATAATTAATATTCAAAGTTTTAATATTGAACTACAATTACAAGAACACTCAAGGGTTTTCATGCAAATTTTACGAAATGAAACGTGTCAATGCACGTGACCGGGGAGACTGTTTTGCAATATTGAAAATATTCGAGACCAAACATGCAAATTGTCCTCTACTTTTTCAATAGCATAAAATATTTACAGGACTACTGATAAATTACAAAATGGCGGAGGGGGTGCTTTGAAATTTACCCACTTAAACTCGGAAGGATCTAGTCATTGTCGTACTGCCACGTGGACGATCAGAAGGCTAGAAGGGTGCATCGTTTCGATTAGTTCCAAGGGTCGGGATTAGAGATGGGCCCTTGTTCTCTATCCGAAGTTGCTCAGATCCTCTAGAAGAATTCGGAAGAGCTCTTAGTTCTCTAAGTTTCGATCATTCATTTCGGTTGCATCTGGGCTCCGTTCTCCTTACCGACATTTAGGAAGATTGCTGGCCCTCTTCGGCAAGTGCAGGGGATATAAAATGGTGTCCAAGTCTCCTCGATCGAGACCTGGGTGATCTTTAGTTCCAGACGACCTGGTTCTTCTTCTATACTTAAACTTGTGTCTCCAAGTGGCCCATTAATCCTCGTTCCTGCACCAAAAGTTTAGGTGGCACGAGAGCTACCTCTCGGCACAAAATTCGAAGCCAAAAGCTTCATGGATGGTGACGGTGATGAATCTCTAGTGAAGTGAGAGAGAGAAGCATCGAAGTCTCGATTACTTATAGGAATAAAGGTAAGAGGTTTGGCAAAATGCGGAGAATATGTAGGGGAATGAAATGAGGAGGTCGACGAGGTGATTAATAGGGGATTTCACGATGAACAAGGCCTGGTTCTCAAGCTCCACGCATACGAGAGAGTCAGGAAATATGCCTAATCTACAACTTAAAGCTCAAAAATTAAAGACAAAATTAGAATCTACACAAAGAAAGTTACTAAGAATGACTGAAAAGGCCTTGATTCAGCTCGAAAGCCAAACAGGCAGGACCACCAAGCAGAGCTCCGACGATGGTTGGATCAGTTTCTCCTATTGTCCTCCTCATTGCAGATCACCACCAAATGCTTCCTGTTACCGAAATCTAGATGGATGAAGAGATCTGAGGGGCTAAGACGGGTCGAAGAGTGATCAAACTCAAAAATGGTGAAGAGGGGGTTTATTTATAGATAGGAAGATGGTGAGTTTCAAGGGGCGATGGCATGAGAGGGAGCGGGGTTGGTACGAAAGAAATGGGTTAGCGAGAAGGATTCGTGGGAGGATCAAAGATGTGTAGAGATCGAGGCAATGGTGGTGAGGAAGGATGCATGATAATTCATAGAAAGTGGGAGGTTCGTGACTTCTGACAAGAGTCAAAAGAGTTATGGTACAGTTGACCCTAGGTCAACAAAAGGAAGCTCCTGGTTGGTCCACGTGGATCAACCAAGAAAAATATAAACAAAAATGGTTTGTAAAATTGATAATAATTAATTAATTAAATTTTGGTTATCAAATAGAAGTTTTATTTTTTATGTAGTATTTAATACATATTTTTATTTATTTTTTCAAGGCAATTTATTACAATTTTATATTTACAATTATTGGTATAGATATATTGACCTATATTTTGAATATTTTATTTTTATTTTGTATTTTATATTTTATATAAATACACTTAATTTATATATTTATAGCTTATTTAAATATGCATATATATGTTTTTATTATATTTTTTGATATAATATGTATAGTTTAATAGGGATGCCCCCTTGGGGCAGCCAACAATGGCTGCTCCCGCGTCGTTTTCGGCGTTCTTTTTATTTTTTTTGAAAAATATCGCCATGTATATTCATTCCTATATCTCTCCTATATGCCATTCGAATTTCGTCAGAGAGAGAGAGAGACTCATACAACCTCCATCGAGATGGTGTCGATTAAAAAACGACTGTCTGGATGGAGGCCATACGAGTCTCTGTTTCTAACAAAATTTGGTGGCATATAGGAGGGATATAGGGATGAATATACATGGCGATATTTTAAAAAAAACATCGAAAATGACGCGGGGGTAGCCATGTTGGCTGCCCTAAGGGGCAACCCCATTAAACTCTAATATGTATATTTAAATAAATGAAGGTATATAATGTGTAGGTATATGTATAGGTAATTTATCTATATATTTGATATATTATTTTATTTTAGTGTATTCTTATGGTTTTATTTTATTCTAAATATGTACATACATTGTAAAGTATATTTACAAAATTATAAGAATATAAATAATGAAAAATATAAAGAATAAATAAAATGAATGTTTTATTCAGGTATATTGTACACTAGGGGTACAAAACCTAACTTTTTATCTTAACTCTAAGTTAAGTGAAACCGATTCCATTAAATAGATAATAAAAAGTTATATACAATTAAATGTGTGATTTTGGTAAATTCTGATATGGAGAAGTGAAATTAAATTTTTATTTTTCTATGTATTTTTATCTACAACTTTCATTTACAAAGTTTATTGATTTGATGTGTAAATAATAAAGCATAAAATAGATCCCAAAAAGGTAATTATTGGCCTATATTTTTAGGATTTTTAGATTGTGTGATATGTACAATTTGTCATCCTATCTTCCCTTACTTTATTCCTTCTTTACTAAGTCATCATGATGACTGAGTCTCGGGGGTTAGAGCCACTCAACACTTATGGTGTATCATTTCTTTTTTCTTCCTTTATTCTTTTATTTTGGTTTAAATACAATAAATATACAATATTTTGTATGATATTTTGTAGAAATTAAAGAATGTTTGTTTTGACAAACTAATGATATATACATGCATTTAGCTAGGTATTTAAGGCCAAAATAAAAGAATAAAGGTGATGGAATGGAGATTCATTAACCACGAGACCGAGTTCAGTGTCATCTTGACTGCCTAAGTAGAATATTTTGGAACACATGCATGACTCTTGTCGACAGTAACCTAGCTTGCGCACCTGCATCTTACACTTGACTCGATCACCTCAACTAAAGTGGCAGAGTGTTGGATTTGCCGGCATGAGACACAAGCCAATAGAAACATTAGAAGTTACACATTTGTTGCAATGGTAACCTAACCCAATCCAGCAACGAAGAGGTCAGAAATTTGTAGGTTGCAATAATGCTTCAAAAGAGGGATAGTCTATTGGTTCAAGAGGAAAAACTCCTTATGTAAATGTTGTTCTATATAGTATTCAATAAAATGCATATTAAAAAACTCCAAAAATAATAGATGGGAAAAATTCTAAGAAAAGTCAATTCCCGTTGGAGTACGTATGCACATATTCCAAAATGAGCATCCATGTCAAATCCATGTGAGCCTGCTACCGGATGAATTGGCTATACTCATAGTCATAAGAGATTGTGTATGTCATCGACTTGTTCAGACATGACATTTGAGGAGACTTGGGCATAGTATTGTGGGTCTTAGAGGTTGTTGTGTTTCCAATCCACTTCCCAATAAGGTTCCAACCGCACCTGAAATCCAAAGGTCTTACTGAGCTCCGAACTTTGATTTTATAAAGACAAGTTTGAAAGTTAAAATAAACCCAAGTTCTTTCTTTTTCTTTTCTTTATTTTCTTTTCTGCACGTATATGCATAAATGTTTTCTAGGGACTAGCAAAGACAAGTATAGGGGGTGATGAATCTCCATTTCATCACCTTTATTATTTCATTTTGACTTTGAACCCTTGCTAAATGCATGCAAACAATGTTATTTTGCATAAAATAACATTCATTATTTAGTCTGTAAATATGTACAAAATATTGTATTTAAATTCAAAATAAAAGAATAAAAAAAGAAAAGGAAAATAAAATTAAATACAAAAGGTATTGAATGACCCTAAACCTTGAGACCTAAGCATCATGATGACTGGATCAACAAAAAATAAAGTAGAGGGAGATAATGGTCAAAAATATGATAAAATCCTAATTTACCTATTGAATAAGTCCATTTTGGGAGCTATTTTATTCTTGACTATATGTACATCAAATAAAGAAACTTTGTACACGAAAGTTGAAGATAAAACAAAATTGATTTCATACAAAAATAATGCATAGTGTGCTTTCCACACTCAAAATAAAAATCCAAAATTCCAACTTCATAGACCCATATCTTCTCCATATGAACTCAAAATCCACCAAAATCACTTTAATTGTATATAACTTTTAATTAATGAAGGTGGATTCATTTAATTTGGAGTTAAGATGCAAAATTTAGGTTTTGGACCCATATTGTACATTATACCTGAATAATCATTTTATTTAGTATTCATATTCTTCATGATTTTACATTTATACTTTTGTAAATAATATTTATAACATATATATAATTAGAATAAAATAAAATCATTAATAATACCTTAAAATAAATATTTATACTGTAATATATGGATGAATTAACTTAAGTATACCTATATAATAAATAGCAATAATTAATTAAGAATACATATTATATCAAAAAAATAAAATAAAAATGTATTTATGTATATTAATTAAGCATTAAATATATATTTATGTGTAGAAAATAATAAAATGTAGAATTGAAAAATAAAAATAAAATACATATTTTATAAATAGATATACATATATTTACACTTGTAAAATGTAACATATAATAAATTGAATTATGAAAAGAAATAAAAATCACCTTAAATACTATATAAAATAATAAATATTTTTTATGTTTTAATCAAAAATTAAATAAATAATTTATTATTTTATTTAAATTTAATTCAGAATTTCGTTTCTGTTTTATCCTCTAACGGAGGACGTGGCCCAATAAGGCAAAATCTTTGTTGAATCTGGGTCAACTCCCTAGTTGATGTAGCCCTACGATTGTCAAAAGTTGACAACCTCGTTTCACCCAATTTTGGAGACCAACCCTTTCACCCATTTAGCTTGATTTCTCTTTGACTTTTGTACCTCAATCAGTGCCCTTTCACACCAACTCTTCATCTCCGTAGTACCAGCAATACTCTTCTCTTCCTCCACCTCCTTAATACTCACAGAGATACCAACAACAACCTTCATTTTACCAGCAGAATCAATGGACTCATCAGACTGAATCTTCTAAGGTTGCCCCAGTTAACCCAACCCTGGATTGTCTGGCTCAGCTTATGAAGAACATGGCTGAGATGAGCTAGAAGATAGACGACTCGACGACTGCCAAGATTGTCATTCTGACTCAAATAGAAGCGAATACAAACAACTTTCATCGCAAGGAGTAGGTAGCCTATAGTACCCCACTAGATTCAGATGAACATAATTTCTTTTTATCTAACATTGTAAATCTTAGGCATGGCAGGACACTTCAGCCATCTGCGATGGCAAAAGGGAAGAACAAAGAGTCATATGATGAATCGTCGGCCAGACCGACATCATGGTCATCATAATTTTTTGGAGTAGCATCGGATACCAAAACACAAAAAAATGAAGAAAATATGAAAACACAAAAAGAAAGCATCAGTCCCAGTGAAGTCATGGCAGCCTTGGAGATGCCAACACCAGCAGTAGCACTAGATCCCGTGGATGGAGCCGAGCCTATTATTTTTGGTCCACATCATGTAGATGATTTTGATTTCTTTTGCCATCTACCTATAAAGAAAGATATGTACAAAAATTTGAATGAAAATGAAATCATTTTTGATAATGTACATATTCCTATTCCTTCTGTAGTAAATCAAAAACAGTAAAAAAATTGAAAAATGCTTTTTCTGATCCCAGCATAATTGAAATATTGCAAAACATTATGCTTGAGATGACTCATCTAAAATCCATGGAGTACATGTCCAGTGTGAGGAAAGGACTTAAAGAAGCTTGTACAACGAAGCGTTAACCTCGTAAAATCAGATGCGGAAAATCTGAGAAGCATATCCTTACCATGGCTACAGTCAATGACATCAACAATCCCCCGCACAAAAAGAAATACAAGGGGCACCACTCATCAGATGTACAATCTTCAATCAGGAGTTTGAACGTACTTTGCTTGACAGTGGGTCTTCTATAAACTTTTTTCCAGCGTCACTACTCATAGAATTTTGGTTAGGATCACTCAAGCCAACAAAAATGATTATATAGTTCGTGAATCGTTCTGTCAAGTGGCCTATGGGCATGTTGGAGGATGTAATAATCATTGTTAAAGGGATGTAATTCCCTATCAATTTATTGTTTTGGACATGTACACCTTTGTACCTCAGCTCCACACCCCGATTATCCTTGGCGGGTTGTTCCTTCGAACAATCAAGGTAGTAGTTAACTACGACATTGGAGAGATCACATTCCGCTCCAACACTAACAAGATCTAGATAGAGACCATGCCTGAGCCAAAGCCAATAAAAGCTATGTATGAAATGAGAGTGCTTGAATCTAGATGTTCTAAGGACTGTGATTTGTTACCAGAGATCAGAGATAAAAATCTAGTTCTGGATCACAAAGAAACTCTAGAATTTCTCTCTACAGAGGAAGTACAGACAAGTACCATCCAATTAATCAAAGTCTTTGAAGATGAGATCTTCGTTAATGTGTCATTGGAGGAACTTGAACAACCCCCCTCATCTGAGCATAAGGATTTCATTGCAGATCTTTGTGACATTCTGAATGAAGAAATTGAATTTCCATAGGTGGACAGCCAATATTTGAAAGGCCTTCCACCTACAGTTGTCGCTAAGGTCACCACTGAAGTAACTCCTACACCACCATAGCTCAAAAAGTTACCCTCCAATATATAGTACGCCTTCCTTGTAGGAGAACCAAACATGTATTCAGTCATTATCAATGCTCATTTGACTGAAGACCAAGAATCTCATCTGATGGATGTTCTTGAAAGAAACCATAAGGCGATGGGCTAGAAAATATCGGATTTTCATGGGATTAATCCATCTGTGTAATCGCATCACATTTACCAAGAAGATGAAAGCAAGCCTTCTCGTGAATTTCAGCGCAAACTGAATCCGAACCTCCGAGAGATTGTGATGAAGGAAATATAGAAATGGTGTGATGTGGGATTCATATATCGCATCTCCGACTCTAAGTGAGTGAGTCCTCTGCACCTAGTGCAAAAGAAGTATGGGGTCATCATTGTGACCAATCACAAGGGATAGGAGATTCCGACCAGGGTACCGACATGTTGCAAGTCTGTGTGGATTACAATCGCCTCAATCTCGCCACCAAGAAGGATCATTTTCCATTGCCCTTCATTGACCAAATTCTCGAGAGACTGGTCGCGAAGGAATACTTTTGCTTCTTAGACATGTACTCTAGATGTAATCAAGTTACGATCATGCTTGAAGATCAAGAGAAGATAACATTCACATGTACTTTTGGGGCGTACGCTTCCGACGAATGCCATTCAAGATGTGTAATGTTCCTGCTACATTTCAGAGATGCACGATGTATGTATTTACAGACATGGTGGGTAATTTCCTTGAGGTTTTCATGGATGATTTCTTGATCTATGGAGATTTATTTGATCAATATTTGGACTATCTAGACTGAGTTCTAAGGAGGTGCTGTGAAGTGAACCTCGTGCTCTTGTGGGAGAAAAGTAATTTCATGGTGACTAAAGGGATAGTGTTGGGTCACGTTGTATCAAAATGTGGCATGGAAGTGTACCAAGCCAAGGTGGAAGTGATTTCCAAACTTGAGCCACCTAGCAATCTGAAACATGCCCGATCATTTTTTAGGCATATCAGTTTCTACTGATTATTTATCAGACTTCAGCAAGCTCACCCGAACGTTGACAGAACTGCTAGGCAAGGAGAAATATTTTGTTGTGGATGATCGTGTTCTCCAAACCTTTAATCAGCTGAAAAATCTGATCACACATGCTCCTATTCTACAACCACCGAATTAGTCTCTACCTTTTGATATCATGACGGACGCATCCAATTTCTCAATGGGTATTGTTCTAAGGAAAAGATGAGATGGGATTTCATTTTATATTTATTACTCTAGCCTAATAATTGAATAAGATCAAACGCTAGCCTAACAATTGAAGAATATCATAGGAATTATATAGTGATAGAGAAAGAGCTGCTCGCCTTAGTGTTTGTATCAGAGAAGTACAGATGACATCTCCTTGGATCAAGGTTAATTATCTACACTGACTATTCTGCCATCAACTACCTTCAGAGCAAGAAAGACGCCAAGCCTCATCTAATTTGTTGGATACTTCTACTACAAGAGTTTGACTTAGAGATTCATGACAAACCTTGCATAAAAAATGCGGTGGCAGATCATCTTTTTAGAATTGCTAATGCAGACCCTCCTGAGCAAAATTCATATCCAATCATAGAGACCTTCCCGGATGAGTCAGTCTTGTCTATGTCCTATCTTCCATGGTATGTATATATTGTGAACCATCTTATTTACAAGAAGACTCTTCTAGATTGGACGAAAATCAAATGTGATAAATTCTTAGCTGACATTCATTTTCTACCAGTGGGAAGCACCCCACCTATTCTGAGAGGGCACATATTGCATCTGGAGGAGGTGTACACCTCAAGAGAAGATCATGGGTGTCCTACTAGTGGACACCATTCTAGAAAGAGGACGATGACAAAAGTGCTTCAATGTGTCCTATGGTGGCCAACTCTATTTAATGATGCAGATGATTACATGAAGAAGTGTACTGACTGCCAGCGAGTGGTCGGAAATATCAGCATGCGTGACACAATGCCTCTTAAATACATTCAGATATCTGACATTTTCGACGCCTGGGGCATTGACTTCATGGGAGCAATTCCCTAACACTCAGGGTTTTAAGTACATCCTTCTTGCCATCGATTATGTCAATAGATGGGTGGAGGCAATCCTCTCCCTAATCGTAGACATTCGCACAATCTGTCACTTTTTGTAAGATAAATCATCCCATGGTTCAGAATCCCCAAAATTCTCATTTATAATGAGGGAGACATTTTATAAACAAGGAGGTTAGGAAGTTGACCAAAAAATACAGCATGGAACATCATGTTGATGCGTCATACCATACATAGTCCAATGTCTTGGTCGAATGTTCTATTAGGGAGATCAAAACAATACTACAAAAGCTTGTACATCCGGATCACAAGAATTGGTCTCAGTTATTGAACTCAGTTCTTTGGGCATATCACATGGCACACAAGTCTCCTCTCGGCATTTCTCCTTGTCGCCTTGTGTATGGCAAGCAATGCCACATGTCCGTGGAATTAATTCAGAAATCCTTAAGGGCATTAAACATGTGTAACCTTGAATCCGAGCCATGAGGAAAGAACATAAAAGTTGATCTAAATAGATTGCTTGAGTTCTGAGACTAACATACGACAACAACCTTATGTACAAAGAGAAATTCAAGAGATGGCATGATAAACACATCTGAAGGAAGACTTTCAAACCTAGACAGAAGGTGTGGTTATTTGATGCGAAAATTATAGATTTTCACGACAATCTCAAGAGAAAATGGACATGACCAATTCTTGTGAAAACTGTGCGTGACAATGGAAGTCTACTCATATCAGAATTGTTGCCTAATTCGCAACCCTTCATAGTCCATGGATAGTTGCAGAAGCCATATCTCAATCATGATACATTCGTGTCCATTGTCGACTCAATAGAAGTTATATTTCAAGAGCTCACATAGGCAAATGTACCATACATTTGAGCAGAAAAATTATAAAAAGAGTTTGTTTTCTTATTTTCTTCTTTTATTTTCATTTTTCAATTTCTTCTGAAATAGTATCCACACTTTTCATCATTGTTATACTTAGGACATACTTTGCCCTAAGTATAGGGGGTGAACACCTCGAGTTATTCGATTCCATGATCCATCACCTGTCCCCTCAACTCTTGATATTTTGTCTATGTTTAGGGATATTTTACCCTGAGTATAGGGGGACAGGTCGAACCGATGATTTCATACATTCCCACCCTTGACCATCCTTGTCTTGTGTACATTCTGCTATACTTAGGACTATTTCATCCTAAGTATAAGGGGGATGGTCGACTTCTCATTTGTTCATTCTTCAGTCATTGTAGTATAGACTGTTCTATACTTAGTATGAGTTATGTCTTACTCTTTTATCTAATCAATGAGGTCATGGCTCAAGCTTTGTACAGGGGGTCGTGTGTATGTTGTATATACTTTAGCCATGACTCATACTTCGTATTTTCAATAATATGAACAATTAATAAAACACATAATAATTCTTTGTAAACATTTATTATAAATTGGTTAAAATGTTTTGCAAAATGTTTGAAAAACAGTTGAAAAATCTCTTTGAAAAATCTTTTGAAAACTTTTTGGAATGTATTTTGTAAAATATTTTCAAACCTTTGTAAACATATTTGGTTTGTGAAAACTTTTTATTTATTTGAATAAACTATTTTGAAAATCTATTTGCAAATGGTTTGGAAAATGGTTGCAAAATCTTGTGAAAAATCTACATATTCTTTTTGAAAAAATATTTTCAAAATGATTTTCAAATTTTGTAAATGATCGTAAAAATATTTGTCAAAATTATTTGCAAAAATAGTTTTTCAAAATGTTTGCAAAAATACTTTCAAAAATATTTTGGAAATCTTGTGTAAATAGCAATTCAAAATAAAAACCTTACAACAATGCATAAAACTTGTAGAAAAATCTTATAAATACTCACTAGCACTCAACCTCTAAAAAAACCTTGTATAAAATACCTCAATTCTTGTAAATATAGATGCAGCTCATGTAAATACATGCATATAGTTCTTTTCTTATAATTTTATCTTTCAAAATCCTTAAAAATATGCAAAATTTAAAATCCAAAAATATATGCAAAACCTTTTCAAAAATCTACATAGAAATTTGCAAAACTTTTTCCAAAAATACATAAAAAGATCAAAATCAAAAAATGGCATCACAAAAATATTTTCCTTGCATTATACATAGCATTTGTTGTTCATATTGATGTTGATAATTGAACAAGTCTAAATGAAATCTGAAGATTGGAGCTTTGTTGGACCTTAATCTACTTAATCACAAGAACCTTAAGGGATCTGGAATTGAGATACTTTAAGTCTAATAGATATAATTCTTTGAGACCACTAAAATAACCGAAATGGTAACTTAAGGTCGGTCTTGTTGATCTCACACAATTAGATGTCACTGTGAGACCGAGCTCAAAGCTCAAGTGGCTAAATCAACAATCAACCCACACAAATAATATCAAGCGATGAATAAGAAGGTGTGACTCAAAGTTTATTATATCCTACAAACAATTTTAATAGTGGACAACCAAGTAGGGGTCAAACTCAGGGAACACACTTGGTAGCACGGGTATTTTATTTATAAATAAAATAGGTATAGATGTATATAGGTATGCACAATATTTAGTAGGTTTTTGTGGGTTTTTTATGTTTAATTTTTTAATATTTTATTATTTTTTAAATTTTCTAAATTTTTATTATTTTTAAAATTTTAAAATTTTTTTAAATTTAAATTATTAATTGTGTATATTTTTT
This sequence comes from Ottelia alismoides, assembly GCA_037367405.1. Lineage (NCBI taxonomy): Eukaryota > Viridiplantae > Streptophyta > Magnoliopsida > Alismatales > Hydrocharitaceae > Ottelia > Ottelia alismoides. Next base: position 364,639 of record JAZKJV010005125.1, on the reverse strand, counting down.
AATTTTCAAATATTTATAAAATATCTATAACAAAATTAATATTATAACTTATATATAGCTATATATAGATGTAAAATACACTATAGGATAATATAATCATAAGCATAGGTAAAAATAGTCAAAATATCAGAATAAAATATTTATATCTTTTAAAATTTTTCCATTATTTTTTGTGAATTTTTAAGTATTTTTGCTAATTTTTAGGTATTTTTAAAGTCTAAAATATCCCAAAACAAGGACTAAATAAATAGACTGAATTTATTTGAGGTTTAAAAATAGAAAAAGCCTCAAAATTTATATAAATAAATTTTAATATATACTAATATATAAAAATAAAAATACATAACAAAAAGATATACTTTTTGGTTTCTATTGATTTTTATATTTTTATAGGATTTTGGATATTTTTAATTTTAATTATTTCCTTTTTATATTTTTAGGGATTTTTGCCTGGATATTAAATATTATAATAAATAAATCCTATTTTTTGAAAGTTTTAAACACGATTTTGTAATATGTTTTGGAATTTTTAAGGTAAACAAAAATAAAAAATTTATTACTTTGTTTTTTAATAAATAGAAAATTTGCATAAAATGAAAATCTAAAATTATGGCATAAAAAATCAAGCAAGCATGCATGTTCACATATTTTTTCATGATTTTTTAAATGTGGATGCTGTTTATAAAAAATTAGACAAACATGCATAAAAACACTTGATCTGGCAAGGGTATATTTGCAATTAAAATTAAAGATGTGAGTACATATAAATAACCCTAAAGTTTATAATTAATATTCAAAGTTTTAATATTGAACTACAATTACAAGAACACTCAAGGGTTTTCATGCAAATTTTACGAAATGAAACGTGTCAATGCACGTGACCGGGGAGACTGTTTTGCAATATTGAAAATATTCGAGACCAAACATGCAAATTGTCCTCTACTTTTTCAATAGCATAAAATATTTACAGGACTACTGATAAATTACAAAATGGCGGAGGGGGTGCTTTGAAATTTACCCACTTAAACTCGGAAGGATCTAGTCATTGTCGTACTGCCACGTGGACGATCAGAAGGCTAGAAGGGTGCATCGTTTCGATTAGTTCCAAGGGTCGGGATTAGAGATGGGCCCTTGTTCTCTATCCGAAGTTGCTCAGATCCTCTAGAAGAATTCGGAAGAGCTCTTAGTTCTCTAAGTTTCGATCATTCATTTCGGTTGCATCTGGGCTCCGTTCTCCTTACCGACATTTAGGAAGATTGCTGGCCCTCTTCGGCAAGTGCAGGGGATATAAAATGGTGTCCAAGTCTCCTCGATCGAGACCTGGGTGATCTTTAGTTCCAGACGACCTGGTTCTTCTTCTATACTTAAACTTGTGTCTCCAAGTGGCCCATTAATCCTCGTTCCTGCACCAAAAGTTTAGGTGGCACGAGAGCTACCTCTCGGCACAAAATTCGAAGCCAAAAGCTTCATGGATGGTGACGGTGATGAATCTCTAGTGAAGTGAGAGAGAGAAGCATCGAAGTCTCGATTACTTATAGGAATAAAGGTAAGAGGTTTGGCAAAATGCGGAGAATATGTAGGGGAATGAAATGAGGAGGTCGACGAGGTGATTAATAGGGGATTTCACGATGAACAAGGCCTGGTTCTCAAGCTCCACGCATACGAGAGAGTCAGGAAATATGCCTAATCTACAACTTAAAGCTCAAAAATTAAAGACAAAATTAGAATCTACACAAAGAAAGTTACTAAGAATGACTGAAAAGGCCTTGATTCAGCTCGAAAGCCAAACAGGCAGGACCACCAAGCAGAGCTCCGACGATGGTTGGATCAGTTTCTCCTATTGTCCTCCTCATTGCAGATCACCACCAAATGCTTCCTGTTACCGAAATCTAGATGGATGAAGAGATCTGAGGGGCTAAGACGGGTCGAAGAGTGATCAAACTCAAAAATGGTGAAGAGGGGGTTTATTTATAGATAGGAAGATGGTGAGTTTCAAGGGGCGATGGCATGAGAGGGAGCGGGGTTGGTACGAAAGAAATGGGTTAGCGAGAAGGATTCGTGGGAGGATCAAAGATGTGTAGAGATCGAGGCAATGGTGGTGAGGAAGGATGCATGATAATTCATAGAAAGTGGGAGGTTCGTGACTTCTGACAAGAGTCAAAAGAGTTATGGTACAGTTGACCCTAGGTCAACAAAAGGAAGCTCCTGGTTGGTCCACGTGGATCAACCAAGAAAAATATAAACAAAAATGGTTTGTAAAATTGATAATAATTAATTAATTAAATTTTGGTTATCAAATAGAAGTTTTATTTTTTATGTAGTATTTAATACATATTTTTATTTATTTTTTCAAGGCAATTTATTACAATTTTATATTTACAATTATTGGTATAGATATATTGACCTATATTTTGAATATTTTATTTTTATTTTGTATTTTATATTTTATATAAATACACTTAATTTATATATTTATAGCTTATTTAAATATGCATATATATGTTTTTATTATATTTTTTGATATAATATGTATAGTTTAATAGGGATGCCCCCTTGGGGCAGCCAACAATGGCTGCTCCCGCGTCGTTTTCGGCGTTCTTTTTATTTTTTTTGAAAAATATCGCCATGTATATTCATTCCTATATCTCTCCTATATGCCATTCGAATTTCGTCAGAGAGAGAGAGAGACTCATACAACCTCCATCGAGATGGTGTCGATTAAAAAACGACTGTCTGGATGGAGGCCATACGAGTCTCTGTTTCTAACAAAATTTGGTGGCATATAGGAGGGATATAGGGATGAATATACATGGCGATATTTTAAAAAAAACATCGAAAATGACGCGGGGGTAGCCATGTTGGCTGCCCTAAGGGGCAACCCCATTAAACTCTAATATGTATATTTAAATAAATGAAGGTATATAATGTGTAGGTATATGTATAGGTAATTTATCTATATATTTGATATATTATTTTATTTTAGTGTATTCTTATGGTTTTATTTTATTCTAAATATGTACATACATTGTAAAGTATATTTACAAAATTATAAGAATATAAATAATGAAAAATATAAAGAATAAATAAAATGAATGTTTTATTCAGGTATATTGTACACTAGGGGTACAAAACCTAACTTTTTATCTTAACTCTAAGTTAAGTGAAACCGATTCCATTAAATAGATAATAAAAAGTTATATACAATTAAATGTGTGATTTTGGTAAATTCTGATATGGAGAAGTGAAATTAAATTTTTATTTTTCTATGTATTTTTATCTACAACTTTCATTTACAAAGTTTATTGATTTGATGTGTAAATAATAAAGCATAAAATAGATCCCAAAAAGGTAATTATTGGCCTATATTTTTAGGATTTTTAGATTGTGTGATATGTACAATTTGTCATCCTATCTTCCCTTACTTTATTCCTTCTTTACTAAGTCATCATGATGACTGAGTCTCGGGGGTTAGAGCCACTCAACACTTATGGTGTATCATTTCTTTTTTCTTCCTTTATTCTTTTATTTTGGTTTAAATACAATAAATATACAATATTTTGTATGATATTTTGTAGAAATTAAAGAATGTTTGTTTTGACAAACTAATGATATATACATGCATTTAGCTAGGTATTTAAGGCCAAAATAAAAGAATAAAGGTGATGGAATGGAGATTCATTAACCACGAGACCGAGTTCAGTGTCATCTTGACTGCCTAAGTAGAATATTTTGGAACACATGCATGACTCTTGTCGACAGTAACCTAGCTTGCGCACCTGCATCTTACACTTGACTCGATCACCTCAACTAAAGTGGCAGAGTGTTGGATTTGCCGGCATGAGACACAAGCCAATAGAAACATTAGAAGTTACACATTTGTTGCAATGGTAACCTAACCCAATCCAGCAACGAAGAGGTCAGAAATTTGTAGGTTGCAATAATGCTTCAAAAGAGGGATAGTCTATTGGTTCAAGAGGAAAAACTCCTTATGTAAATGTTGTTCTATATAGTATTCAATAAAATGCATATTAAAAAACTCCAAAAATAATAGATGGGAAAAATTCTAAGAAAAGTCAATTCCCGTTGGAGTACGTATGCACATATTCCAAAATGAGCATCCATGTCAAATCCATGTGAGCCTGCTACCGGATGAATTGGCTATACTCATAGTCATAAGAGATTGTGTATGTCATCGACTTGTTCAGACATGACATTTGAGGAGACTTGGGCATAGTATTGTGGGTCTTAGAGGTTGTTGTGTTTCCAATCCACTTCCCAATAAGGTTCCAACCGCACCTGAAATCCAAAGGTCTTACTGAGCTCCGAACTTTGATTTTATAAAGACAAGTTTGAAAGTTAAAATAAACCCAAGTTCTTTCTTTTTCTTTTCTTTATTTTCTTTTCTGCACGTATATGCATAAATGTTTTCTAGGGACTAGCAAAGACAAGTATAGGGGGTGATGAATCTCCATTTCATCACCTTTATTATTTCATTTTGACTTTGAACCCTTGCTAAATGCATGCAAACAATGTTATTTTGCATAAAATAACATTCATTATTTAGTCTGTAAATATGTACAAAATATTGTATTTAAATTCAAAATAAAAGAATAAAAAAGAAAAGGAAAATAAAATTAAATACAAAAGGTATTGAATGACCCTAAACCTTGAGACCTAAGCATCATGATGACTGGATCAACAAAAAATAAAGTAGAGGGAGATAATGGTCAAAAATATGATAAAATCCTAATTTACCTATTGAATAAGTCCATTTTGGGAGCTATTTTATTCTTGACTATATGTACATCAAATAAAGAAACTTTGTACACGAAAGTTGAAGATAAAACAAAATTGATTTCATACAAAAATAATGCATAGTGTGCTTTCCACACTCAAAATAAAAATCCAAAATTCCAACTTCATAGACCCATATCTTCTCCATATGAACTCAAAATCCACCAAAATCACTTTAATTGTATATAACTTTTAATTAATGAAGGTGGATTCATTTAATTTGGAGTTAAGATGCAAAATTTAGGTTTTGGACTCATATTGTACATTATACCTGAATAATCATTTTATTTAGTATTCATATTCTTCATGATTTTACATTTATACTTTTGTAAATAATATTTATAACATATATATAATTAGAATAAAATAAAATCATTAATAATACCTTAAAATAAATATTTATACTGTAATATATGGATGAATTAACTTAAGTATACCTATATAATAAATAGCAATAATTAATTAAGAATACATATTATATCAAAAAAATAAAATAAAAATGTATTTATGTATATTAATTAAGCATTAAATATATATTTATGTGTAGAAAATAATAAAATGTAGAATTGAAAAATAAAAATAAAATACATATTTTATAAATAGATATACATATATTTACACTTGTAAAATGTAACATATAATAAATTGAATTATGAAAAGAAATAAAAATCACCTTAAATACTATATAAAATAATAAATATTTTTTATGTTTTAATCAAAAATTAAATAAATAATTTATTATTTTATTTAAATTTAATTCAGAATTTCGTTTCTGTTTTATCCTCTAACGGAGGACGTGGCCCAATAAGGCAAAATCTTTGTTGAATCTGGGTCAACTCCCTAGTTGATGTAGCCCTACGATTGTCAAAAGTTGACAACCTCGTTTCACCCAATTTTGGAGACCAACCCTTTCACCCATTTAGCTTGATTTCTCTTTGACTTTTGTACCTCAATCAGTGCCCTTTCACACCAACTCTTCATCTCGATCGATGGATCACTGAGATGAGCTCCATTCCTGATCAAAGTCTCTCTTGTATAAAGTATTGCCTCCGACTTCCTTCAATCCTTAATCCTCTTCCACCTAGAAAAACCCTAATCCTAACACTGCTTCAGGCCCTGGTGATGACAAGAATCAAGTTGGGTGTTCAGCGAGTTCATCTAGGTTGGATTTGTGTCGATCCACCTTTGCGGCTGAGCTCCGCCGTGAGGATCCTGAGGCCCTCACCTTCAGGAAGGTTGAGCTCCCCTTTATTTTCTTTCTAGGTAGTTCTTAGTATTAGTTTTTAGTTCCTTGCATTTTTTATGATTTAGATTCACTACAATAGTGTAACTCTAGATTTTCGTAGTTTGCTAGAGCTCCTCTCCGGAGACCATTCAACTATGCTTCTGTCATGCTTCGACTTGCTAACCACCTCCATCTCGTATCTGCACACTTCACCTACTCCCCAGGCTCTTTTATTCAACTTGATCATATCTAGATCAGGAATTTGCTCTCTTCCTTTGACACCTCGTCGAGAGCGCCACCATACTCATCTTCACTCTATTTCACCCTAAGAAAGACCCCAGGACCCTTCTTTTTGTGTGCTTGAGCATTTACTTGAAGGTAATGGTGGTCAAAGACTCTGGGGAGGCGATTTTGACTCAACTCAAGGTTCCTGGAACCATTGAGCTCTGTCGACCTCGAGGTACCTCGTCAAAGATCCTTTGTAACGCCCCGCAAAAATTTTTTTCGATTTTCCTGAAATCATAAAACCTATTCAATATAATACTCAATAGAAGCGTCTCGTCGCAAGCTTTCCAACGAGTCCAAAAATGCGTAATTCCGAGTTCGGATGTGGGAGATATGCCTGTTTTAGTGAAGGGGGTCATGGATATTGAGGAGATTAATGGTTACGGGATTAGATAAATTAATTACGGATTAAGGCTATTTTTGGGATCCTAAAACTAGGGTTTTAGTCCTAACCTATATTAAGACCCCCATCCTTCATCTCCCCTCATTCCCACCTCTTTCCAAACCCTAATACATCCCTTTCTTCGGTGCCACCACCATTATCAAAAGCTCTCGAAGCCACGAAACTTCACGACAAGAATATGATCATCTTTTGCTGTTGGTGCATCGTGATTTCGGTTCTCCTAAACTTTATACTTTTAATGTAAATATGGTCGGGTCTTCGTTCCTGGGAGTGCCTTATGATCTCCGACTTTCGATATTACCGAATGTTGTGACCTGCTCTAATCTTGCAAAAAAAAACGTTGTAATAAAATAGCAATTGCAGTCGTAGGTACTAAGTTAAGAGTACGGATATGGTGGCAATACCAATGGTACATCAAACTATAATATGATGATATTGGAAATATTGCGAATAGACAGAAGATGCAACTTTCTATTTGTTGCATGGACGGATGTGTTAGACAGAAGATGCAACTTTCTATTTGTTGCATGGACGGATGTGTTATTATACAATTATGAGCATTAGATAATTTTTCTTAATGGCAGGATGTTAATCACGATATGGGATCTCCACAAATCATATATTTTTTAAGGGATAATGTATATTGTCGATAACATTGGTTCGTATATTAGGTTTTACGCAGCGACCATATGGATGTGTGTATATATAATAAATTGCCAACTAGAGTCTTATTTCCAAGAGTTGTGAAAAACATTGATATGGTATAAAATAAATTTGTTAGGATAGTATAAAGTTGGTATAAATTCTCTAGTGAGGAACTTTGGTATTGTCTGTACGTTTGAACAAAATCTGGATTTGTTAGACCCCGTTATACCTGTATCGTTGATGCACAACCTGTACTATTACTTGTTGACCTCTGCTATCTAGTTTTGGACCTTTAATTTCAAATCCCACGGTGGTTTGAAGTTGGTATACTATATTCTTGATGTATAGTTAAATCCATTAAGAAGATGTGAAGTACTTGTTAATGTGCACTGGATAAATGATATGACTTAATGATCATTTACCTTATGTCAAACCTTTTATTTAAGGATCTGATCACAATTGAAACAAGACATGATGGGATTTTCTTGGAAGGAGTATTTTATTATGTGTATATATACGTTGATCTTTGTTTTATAATTCATGGTCGTCTAATATTTTGGTGCACAAATTCAAATATTGCATTAAATGAAGATGACAGTTTTTATAAATTATTAATCATGGTTTTCTCCAGACTATAAAAAAAAGAGTCATGGTTGCGTGAGTTAGGGGCTCAATATCCTGCCTGATATCCTATATATGAGAACCCCAATGTGTTAGGCTATAATAAGGGAAAATTTTGAGGAGGTCATGGAAAAAGGCTGATGAGATGGAAAGATAAAAACTACAAGGTGGGTGTACACCCTTGTAGTCCGGCTGAGCCGACAGTGGGTCACCCCCACTCGAGGGGCATCATAGAGTGGGGTGGTTGTAGGTACTCTGGTGGAATTGAGGTGGATGCACGTGTGTGTTGCATCATACGGATATATTTTTACTGCACTTGTTAAGGAGCAAGCGAGACTCCTCCGGCAGACTCGATTGACAGAGTTGCGACTCTTCGGAGCCCTACGCCCCGTCTCGAGTGTCAGAGTACTACCAACTAGACTAGCTGAAGGATCGCGTTTGCGCACAGGTTTTAGATTGCACTATGAATGGAGTGTTGCAGACTTCATTCCTACTGCAGGCTTTCTCCTTTGACGAACGAGTCCGGGATAAGTAATGAAAGTATGGATTAAGATATGTCAAAGTTTTATTTTGGTCTCACACGTGTTAAAGGCCTGGAAAATAGATGGCAGTAATTTGTTATATGCTTTAAAAAAATGTTCTCTCCTAAACTTGTTCAGTTCCCGCATTTGCATTACCTACTTATTTTCTTTTAATTTATAATTTATTTATCCTTACTGAGTCAGTTGACGCATGAGTTACATTCTTTGGAAATCCAACAGGAAGTGTAGAGCAGGAGGCAGAGGCTCATATCTTTGGTGGTGCATCTGCAGGACGTTGTTAAGGTTGAGGATTAGTTTCTTATTAGTTTCTATTATCCTTCCTTTCTAGTTATTTATGATGTATTAAAGAGACTCTGAGGACTTATTGTTATCCGTATGTGGACTTTTGTTATCAAGACTTTTCTTCTTCCCTATTTTCTTATTTTGTATAAATGGTATATCATGCAGGTTGTTTATGATTGTTGTTGGGTAATATTGAGAATGGGTGTTGAGATGCGCTCCCGTCGAGACAGGGCGTTTTATTTGGTATCAGAGCCCAATTACCCCATCAGTCATAGATAACTGTATGGTAGGAGAAATACCATTGTACATTAGACAAGTAGATTTTTTACTACTGTCAAAAAAATGTATTGATCAAGGTTGACTAGTGACCTCTACTCTAGGATCTGATTGCAATTCTCTTTTATTCTGCACTTGCAGATCATGTTGCCTCGTAGGGATCAGATTGCGCAGCAGTTGGCTGCGATTATGACGATGCTGCAGGATGTGCAGCAGAGACAGCTTATGCTCGAGGAGCGACTGTCGAGATCTGCATCCGAAGGCAGGTCTGGAATGGGTGGGGGAGATGGTGATCCACCACCGCCACCACCACCTCCTCCTCCCCCTCCGTCGTCGCCACCACCGCGACATGAGGACATATTTTCAAAATATTGCAAAGAGAAGGTTCCAGAGTTTTTGGGCAATACAAGCCCAGATGTGGTAGAAAGATGGCTGAAGCGTGTGGAAAAGGTATTTCGCACCATACATGTACCAGATGAGGAGAAGGTTACCCTTGCCACTTACTCCTTAGCGGGCTATGCTGAGGAATGGTGGAGTTCTATGGAGCTGCAGATTGCAATGCCACTTACTTGGGAGAAATTTACTGAGGTGTTCTGGGAGCATTTCTATCCGGAATACTGGCTAGAGCAGCGCCGCGTGGAGTTCACACTACTCGAGCAAGGGAACAAGACTGTGACTGCTTATCTGAATAGGTTCACGGAGTTGTTGAAGTATGCTGCTAGTATCATGCCAACCGAGGCCGACAAAGCATTTAAGTTCTTTAGAGGTCTTCGTAAGGAAATTCGCGAGAGGCTAGTACCCCTTAAATTGGTTACTATGAAGGAAGTGGTTGATGTTGCATCCCGAGTGGAGGAGGACTTGCGTGAAGGCAGGTCAGTGCAAACAAGGCAAGGAGGACCAAGCTATTATGGGAGGACTGTGCGTAATGATCGATCAATGGCACGGAGAGGACAACGTCTCCATCCCTACCGGCCTGGCATGTCTAACAGGTCCACACATGGAGGAGCTCCTACCTTGGGGCAAGCACTTCCCGAGCCATCACGACCAGCACATCCAATGGTGAACAACATAACCGATGCACGTGTTTGCTACCGATGCAACCAAGAAGGGCACATCAGGTCCAACTGTCCGTTGGGAGCTTCACATATGCGAGGTACTGTACGAGGGGGACGTCCGCAATACCAGGGACGTGGTTCTACCTCTCGTGGTGGTAGGGGACATCCCAACCAAACTCGAGGCACGACAGGTTCCAGTGGACCACGAAGAGAAGTACAACTCCATGCCATCACCAATGGGCAAGCACATGCTTCGGGATCAGTAGTACGAGGTATGATTTCAGTAGGCGACTTTAACATCTAATGCTCTTTTTGATTCGGGCGCATCTCATTCCTTCGTGTCATGGAGTTTTGCGGATACATTAGGCCGAGAGCCTACCATAGTTTCAGACCCTTATCTTATTAAGGGACCTGGAGGTCAGGTGTTTGTTGTCCACCGGGTGTTTCCCGATTGTCCGGTCTATATTGGAGGTTATATGCTCGAGGCCTACTTGCTGCTTATTCAGATGGAGGGTTTTGATGTTATTCTTGGCATGGATTGGTTAGAGAATCACCATGCATGTCTAGACTGTTTTCAAAAACAGATTATCTTCAGGATACCTGAGCTATAAGAATTTGTATTTGATGGAAGCACCTCGTCAAGAGGCCTAACCTGCATATCAGCATTGCAAGCTCATCGCCTGCTATCTTAAGGGTGTGAAGGATTTATTGCTCATATTATTGGGAATCAAAACCTTATGGAAGGAATAGAGGATGTTGAAATAGTAAAGAACTTTCCAGATGTATTTCCTGCAGACTTGCCTGGGCTTCCCCTGCCTCGTGAGGTGGAGTTTGAGATTTCTATCATTCCAGGAACTCAACTAGTATCCATGACACCATACAGGATGGCACCAACTGAGCTGAAGGAACTCAAGGTGCAGTTACAAGAACTGCTGGAGAAGGGTTTCATACACCCTAGTACATCTCCAAGGGGAGCGCATGTCCTTTTTGTTAAGAAGAAGGATGGATCTATGCGTATGTGTATAGATTATCGGCAATTGAATAAAGTAACAATCAAGAATCGTTACCCTTTGCCACGCATTGACGATCTCTTTGATCAGCTACAAGGGTCATCCATCTTCTCCAAGATTGATCTACGGTCTGGTTATCACCAACTACGTATTCAGGATGTGGATATACCCAAGTCTGCCTTCAGAACCAGATATGGTCACTACGAGTTCTTGGTGATGCCCTTTGGCTTGACAAATGCCCCAGCAGCATTCATGGACATAATGAATCGGGTGTTTCAGCCCTTCCTCGACAACTTTGTTGTGGTTTTCATTGACGATGTCCTCATATACTCTCGAGATGAGAAGGAACATCGTACTCACTTACAGACAGTGTTGGAGACCTTACGGAGATACAAACTATATGCGAAGTTTAGTAAGTGTGAGTTTTGGCTTCAAGAAGTATCATTCTTAGGCCATGTTATCTCAGGTGCAGGAGTGTCAGTGGATCCTGCAAAAATCGAAGCAGTCCTTAGTTGGGAACGACCGAAGAATGTGTCTGAGATCCGAAGCTTTCTTGGCTTAGCCAGTTATTACAGACGATTTGTGAAGGGATTTTCTCAGGTTGCCCTTCCCCTCACCCAGCTGACCAGGAAGGAGATGCCATATGCTTGGTCGGAAGAATGCGAGAATAGCTTCCAGACATTGAAGGAAAGGCTCACTACAGCTCTCATCTTGACAATTCCGTCGGGCCCAGACGGATTCACGGTTTACACCGATGCATCAAAGGAGGGTCTGGGTGCGGTTTTGATGCAACATGGTAAGGTTGTTGCATATGGGTCTAGATAGTCCAGAGCGGTACGGGGAGGTAGGCCTCGGCGGCAGTCGCGCTCTCTAGAATCATCAGAGCAGCTCGGAGTTGGGGATTGTCTAATGATATTAGATGGGGGTGAGGTTATACGTGAAAGGGAATACTGTCTTAAGAAGCCAACTCTTCTACGACCCCTTGGTTATTCACTTTCCATATTTGATGGTACCTGAGACCTCCTATCAGGTCTCATATCTGTCACTGCCTCCAGCCTCCCTAAACCCACCCCTGAAATGGGCACGGGCGGTCAGTTGAAGCCACATGAGAAAAATTACCCAACCCATGATATGGAACTGGCAACAATTGTCTTTGCTCTTAAAATGTGGAGACATTATCTTTATGGTGTTGCTTTCGAAATCTTCACAGATCACAAGAGTCTCAAGCATCTTTTTGATCAGAAGGAGCTTAATATGAGGCAAAGGAGATGGCTGGAGCTTTTAAAAGATTACGAGTGCACAATCTCTTACCATCCTGGTAAGGCGAATGTGGTTGCTGATGCCCTTAGTCGTAGGACTCATTCAAGTGAATCACATCCTCATATTAAAGCATGGGACCTTCTTGCAGCTTTCAGTGATTGGCATCCATTTCATAGTAGTCGAGAGACTATCATAGTTCTATCCCCTTCACGTCCAGAGTTAGTTGAGCGAATCATCCAGGGGCAACATGCAGACCTGAGTATGCAGAAACTCAAAGAGAAGGCTATTGCAGGAACCTTAGTTGGATTCTCTTATCAAGATGGTGTGCTATGAAATGGGAATCGATTGTGTTCTAGTAGATGTACAATTGAGGGAAGAGATCATGCGTGAGGCACATAGTTCACGTTTGTCGATACATCCTGGTGGCACCAAAATGTATAAGGATTTGAAAAAGAATTTTTGGTGAAAGCAAATGAGAAGGGATATGGCCAAGTTTGTGGCAAAATGCCTGACGTGTCAGCAAATTAAGGCTGAGCATAAGAGGCCTCCTGGACTTTTGCAATCCCTTCCTATTACTGAGTGGAAGTGGGAGGGTATATCTATGGATTTCATGACGTCTTCCTAAGACCACTAGTAGTCATGATGCCATCTGGGTCATGGTTGATAGGCTTACTAAGTCAGCACATTTCATACCTGTGAGTATGGCATGCACTCCCTTACAGCTTGCAGTGATTTTTATTAAGGAGATTGTCAGACTTCGTGGGTTGCCGAAGCAGATTGTATCTGATCGTGATCCAAGGTTCACCTCTCACTACTGGAGGGAATTCATGAGCTCTTTAGAAGTGCAACTATGTCTCAGTTCTGCTTACCATCCACAGACCGACGAACAATCCGAGAGGACGATTCAGACACTAGAGGATCTTCTTCGAGCATGTGTGCTGGAGTGGAAAGGGTCGTGGAAGGACCGTTTGCCGTTAGTAGAGTTTACGTATAATAACAGTTACCATGCCAGCATATGTATGACTCCTTTTTAAGCACTGTATGGAAGATGATGATCTACACCTCTGAGTCGGCAGGAGATTGGACATAACCTTTTACATAAGGTAGAGTACTTGGAGAAGACTGTTAAGGCAATCAAGATAGCTCGGAAGAAATTGCTTACTGCACAGAGTAGGCAAAAGAGCTATAGCGATAGACAACGCACTGATCTTAGCTTTGAAGTTGGAGATTTTGTCTTCTTGAGAGTTTCTCCCACAAAGGGAGTTCAGCGATTTGGAGTGAAGGGAAAGTTAGCACCCCGGTTTGTCGGACCGTTCGAGATTCTCGACAAGATTGGTAAAGTTGCGTACAGGATTGCTCTTCCTCCTCACCTTGCTGGTGTGCATGATGTTTTTCATATCTCCAACTTGAGAAAATATGTGCATGATCCATCACATGTGATTAGTTATGATGACCTTCATGTGGATACTGACCTGAGTTATCCGGAGGAACCAGTTCGGATCATCGATCGTTCAGTGAAGAAGTTAAGGCACAAGGAGATACCCTTGGTGAAGATCCTTTGGCAACGACACAACTCCGAGGAGGCCACCTAGGAACCCGAGGAGGATATGCGAAGTGACTACCCATACCTTTTTTAAGGTAATCTATAAGCTACTTTCATCTTTTTAAGGTTGTTTTTTTTACTCGATAGGATCCAACCTTTTAAGGTTGTTATGATTACACCTCTTGCATCCTAAGTCTCGGGGACGAGACTGTTTTTAAGGTTGTTATGATGTAACGCCCCGCAAATTTTTTTTTTCGATTTTCCTGAAGTCATAAAACCTATTCAATATAATACTCAAAAGCAACGTCTCGTCGCAAGCTTTCCAACGAGTCCAAAAATGCGTAATTCCGAGTTCGGATGTGGGAGATATGCATGTTTTAGTGAAGGGGGGTCATAAATATTGAGGAGATTAATGATTACGGGATTAGATAAATTAATTACGAGTTAGGGCTATTTTTGGGATCATAAAACTAGGGTTTTAGTCCTAACCTATATTAAGACCCCCATCCTTCATCTCCCCTCATTCCCACCTCTTTCCAAACCCTAATCCATCCCTTTCTTCGGTGCCACCACCATTATCAAAAGCTCTCGAAGCCACGAAACTTCACGACAAGAAGAAGACGAGGAGGGCCATCGCAAGGGAAAGGAAACCCTCTCATCGGGTTCGTGATCGAGCGATCGAGCACGTGGATCAAAGACGTGCACGGGTATAGGTAACGGATCTTGACTCTCTCCCCTTCATTTTTCGCATACTTTGCGATTTGGAGATTGTCAATGTATGGGGTGGAATATCCGATTTTTGATCCTACCCCATGGATCATCTTTTGCTGTTGGTGCATCGTGATTTCGGTTCTCCTAAACTTTATACTTTTAATGTAAATATGGTCGGGTCTTCGTTCCTGGGAGTGCCTTATGATCTCCGACTTTCGATATTACCGAATGTTGTGACCTGCTCTAATCTTGCAAAAAAAAAACGTTGTAATAAAATAGCAATTGCAGTCGTAGGTACTAAGTTAAGAGTACGCATATGGGGGCAATACCAATGGTACACCAAACTATAATAGGATGATATTGGAAATATTGGGAATAGACAGAAGATGCAACTTTCTATTTGTTGCATGGACGGATGTGTTAGACAGAAGATGCAACTTTCTATTTGTTGCATGGACAGATGTGTTATTATACAATTATGAACATTAGATAATTTTTCTTAATTGCAGGATGTTAATCACGATATGGGATCTCCACAAATCATATATTTTTTAAGGGATAATGTATATTGTCGATAACATTGGTTCGTATATTAGGTTTTACGCAGCGACCATATGGATGTGTGTATATATAATAAATTGCCAACTAGAGTCTTATTTCCAAGAGTTGTGAAAAACATTGATGTGGTATAAAATAAATTTGTTAGGATAGTATAAAGTTGGTATAAATTCTCTAGTGAGGAACTTTGGTATTGTCTGTACGTTTGAACAAAATCTGGATTTGTTAGACCCCGTTATACCTGTATCGTTGATGCACAACCTGTACTATTACTTGTTGACCTCTGCTATCTAGTTTTGGACCTTTAATTTCAAATCCCACGGTGGTTTGAAATTGGTATACTATATTCTTGATGTATAGTTAAATCCATTAAGAAGATGTGAAGTACTTGTTAATGTGCACTGGATAAATGATATGACTTAATGATCATTTACCTTATGTCAAACCTTTTATTTAAGGATCTGATCACAATTGAAACAAGACATGATGGGATTTTCTTGGAAGGAGTATCTTATTATGTGTATACGTTGATCTTTGTTTTATACCTCATGGTCGTCTAATATTTTGGTCCACACATTCAAATATTGCATTAAATGAAGATGACAGTTTTTATAAATTATTAACCATGGTTTTCTCCAGATTATAAAAAAAAGAGTCATGGTTGCGTGAGTTAGGGGCTCAATATCCTGCCTGATATCCTAGATATGAGAACCCCAATGTGTTAGGTTATAATAAGGGAAAATTTTGAGGAGGTCCTGGAAAAAGGCTGATGAGATGGAAAGATAAATACTACAAGGTGGGTGCACACCCTTGTAGTCTGGCTGAGCCGACAGTGGGTCACCCCCACTCGAGGGGCATCATAGAGTGGGGTGGTTGTAGGTACTCTGGTGGAATTGAGGTGGATGCACGTGTGTGTTGCATCATACGGATATATTTTTACTGCACTTGTTAAGGAGCGAGCGAGACTCCTCCGGCAGACTCGATTGACAGAGTTGCGACTCTTCGGAGCCCTACGCCCCGTCTCGAGTGTCGGAGTAGTACCAACTAGACTAGCTGAAGGATCGCGTTTGCGCACAGGTTTTAGATTGCACTATGAATGGAGTGTTGCAGACTTCATTCCTAGTGCAGGCTTTCTCCTTTGACGAACGAGTCCGGGATAAGTAATGAAAGTATGGATTAATATATGTCAAAGTTTTATTTTGATCTCACACATGTTAAAGGCCTGGAAAATAGATGGTAGTAATTTGTTATATGCTTTAAAAAATGTTCTCTCCTAAACTTGTTCAGTTCCCGCATTTGCATTACCTACTTATTTTCTTTTAATTTATAATTTATTTATCCTTACTGAGTCAGTTGACTCATGAGTTACATTCTTTGGAAATCCAACAGGAAGTGTAGAGCAGGAGGCAGAGGCTCATATCTTTGGTGGTGCATCTGCAGGACGTTGTTAAGGTTGAGGATTAGTTTCTTATTAGTTTCTATTATCCTTCCTTTCTAGTTATTTATGATGTATTAAAGAGACTCTGAGGACTTATTGTTATCCGTATGTGGACTTTTGTTATCAAGACTTTTCTTCTTCCCTATTTCCTTATTTTGTATAAATGGTATATCATGCAGGTTGTTTATGATTGTTGTTGGGTAATCTTGAGAATGGGTGTTGAGATGCGCTCCCGTCGAGGCGGGGCGTTTCATCCTTGGACCCTTCTGATGCCACCAGCACCTCCGATGAGCATCTAGGAAGCTTCGTGATAGTTTTGTAGTGATAGAGAGCCGTCGAAGATTGAGCTCTAACATATCAATGCGTGGAGGAACCAGGGTTCCTCCCTATTTTTCTGAGCCACATTCTGGTCGTCCAATAAGGTGGATCACTCTTGGCAAGCAAAACATATCTGATCCAGCTCCTTCAGCACAATTGGATCTCATCTAGAGATCTAATTCTAGATGTTGAACACGAACTGGCATCAGGTGACAAGAAGATGCCACATGTCAAGTGGAATCACCTGGGCCGTCGGATTTCCTAGTGGGGGTAATTTTGCCCCATACCCCTGCATATTTTGTCTTTTATTTTTGGTCTAAAAATTTCATTCGCAATTATATATTTTGTGTAAAATTTGTAGTAAGAATCTTGAGCTTTTGATATTAGCACTTAGGTTCAGTCCACATCACCTCATTTGCTCGTGCGTGTGAGGGGACTGAACATTTTGCACCTAAGACCTTGTGTATTTAGATTTCCATTCAATCTTGTAATTCCTAATTTTAGTATTATAACTTTTGGAAAATTTGTAACCAAACCCCTAAAGTTTTGTAATATTGCAATAAAGTCCATCCCAATTGTATTAAATTAGATATATTTGGGTATTTTAAATGTTTTCTGATTTAATCCTTGACTTTATTTTAATTACTAATAGACCCCTACTAGGTTGTATTTTGTTTTTATTGAATATATTTTTGTTAAAAATAGCTCCTGTGCCCTAAAAATTACAAGAAAATTAGGATAAAAACCTTATATATTATTCCATCACATAAATTCTATTAAGGTATTTTATCATATATTTCTATTTATTAAAAATAAAAAAACAAAGCTATTTTTTATTTTATAAATTAATATATATATATATATAATGTTTTGAAAAAATCCAAAAAATAGTAGTTATTTATTATTGTATTATACACTTACAGACCAAAAATCCCTAAAATAGAAAAAATCACTAAAAATAAAAAAGCTCCAAAATCCTTAAAAAATCATAAAAGTTCCTATAAAAATCTAAAAAGATTTATTTCTATTTCTAAATTTTATTTATTATATTTATTATATATTAAAAATAATTTTGGAAAATTTTGGAACCCTTAGCTATTTTTAAATTCTATGAACCCTTACTTACTTTTGAATTAATGTACATTTTTATAAAATAATACTAATTTCAAAAGAATCGGAGTTAATATGTGAAACTTGGATTTTGGGATCTCATTGTATATTATATACGTTACGGATTTTGACTTATTATTTTATATACAAAAATAACTCCTATTTATTTATTTCTTTTCAGTTTGTTTTATTTGATCTATGATTTAATAAACTACGTAAAAATTCAAATAAAAAATAACTCAAAAATCAATGAAAATGAACGATTTGTGTATGTATATACTGTTGTACATAAATCACTTTTATTTTAGTTCTTTATTCTATTTATTATTAAAATCCCAAAAATATTAAATTAAGATGTAAATATTTCCCTTACATTTTTTATTTTATTTTGATTTTATTTAATTGAAAATTACATAAAAATGTAAAAAATTTAAAATATGATTTTCTATAGATACAAAATACCACAAAAAATATCACTTTATACAGATGGATTCTTTTGCTTTTGGTTCCTCCACAAAAGTTGTAGATCTCATGGAGATGAACAACTTTCATAAAGATGAGGTAATTTACTTTTTTATTTATAATTATATTTGATTTTATTTCATGAAATTTATGGAGGTGACATGTGGCAGCCCTAGGAGCTGTCACATTCTCCCCCACTTACCCTTATTTAGTCTCTTCTAATCTCAGTCAGTGAATGCAGTACCCCTTCATCCAACAGTTGAGACCAGCCATCGCTATTTTCTTTTTTATTTTTATTTTTTCCCTTTTTTCCCTCACCACATGGCGCCCTCACAATCCTTCGATCATGGGTCAATCCAACGACCTAATACCCTTCTTCTCCACCTAATTCTTGCGATTAATGAAGGCCTTGCTTCCACCCCTCCATCCACATTGCCACACTTCTTCCTCTAAGTTCCATCTCTCCTTTGTCCCTCTCGCTCCTCGCGACTGATTTCTCTTGATGAATTAGTGATTTATCATATTTTTATACCTTTTATTGAGCGAAAGTCATGTGTCATCCGTTGCATTGATCTTAGTTTTACACATATTTTTTATTTCATAATTTTTATGGTCATTGCATCAAAATTCATATAAAGTTTGCATATTATTCATTGCAAATAAATTACAAAATAATAATTTCTTATTACTAAACATGGGCTCCAAGCCCAAGTTAAGGCACCTAACAATTTTTTTTAAAAAAAATATTTTTCAGGTCTTTTTTAGAAGAGGCCGAAGGGGGGCCCTAAATCCTCCTCTCTTCGTTTGCATAAACAATTGGAAAAAACACTACAAGATAAAATAGCTTATGTCAGTTGACATCAATATTTAAAAAAATAATAAAAATAAATAAAAGGGCATTGACGTCAGCACCTAGAGGGCTGATGCCAACCCCCTTTCTTCAACCTCCAGTCGTAACAACTCTTTCCCTCCCCCACGTCACCCGCGGTGACTCTGCTTCCCCCGCCACAACTGTTGCGGTGCCTCTGCTCTTGTCGTTGACCAATCGCCGTGCCTCCTCTTCTCCTACATTGACTATATAGATGGAGGAGGGGCAATCAAAGAGGAGGACCCCCATCCAGGAACCCATCATGACCCATTTGAGAAGGTGTCACCACCGTCGTCGCACCTCCTCATCCTCTACTTTGCCACCATCTCGTCATCGCGAGCTTTGCCACCTTCCCTTGCTCATCGTTGTGCTTTCTCGCGTGCCACTATCGTTGCACCTCACGGTTTAAGGAGGAAAAATAAGGGGTCCAGGGGCCCCTTTGTAATTCTTTTTTTCTGTAGTTTTTCTTATTTTGGACTGCATTGAAATTAACTAAAATGTTGATTTTCTTAATGCAATTATCCCTATTCTTGCATTTTTTATTCACTGTAAAATTGTGTTCTTTTATTTTTAACTCTTCATATTTACATTTTTAGTCCCTCATGAATGTTTCTAGAATCCTCTAAAATCTCATACTTTTCTCTGTGATTTTCCATTAAGTATTTTTATTTGGTATTTTTCACATCTATGCAATAACTTTTCACAATTGAAAAACTTCCAATAGACATTTTTTACATCCATGCCATTAACTTTTTTTAAAATCACACTTACACCTCTGTATATTTGTTAAATCATTAAAAATAGCCAGAAACTCTCAGAACCAAAATTTCACTGCATTTTGAGTTTTATGAAATTCAAAGAAAATTAAGAGAACTCGTCTTACTTTTTTGTCAATTTCAAAGCAAATCTATGTTCAAAATGTGTGTTATTTTCATCATGTCTCTGTGGTCGATCCTTGAACTTGTAGATGTAATCCTCAAGAGTTATCTTCGCTTGTTCATTTTTTATCTATCTAAAAATGTTGAGAATTGTATACATACATAGCGACATCCATTTTTAGCACATCAATTTTTACGCTTTCATTTGGGCATTGTTGCTGAGGATAGGCAACATTGCAAATTTTTTATTTTTTATTAAATTATTATCATTATAATTGTTCTCTCCTTCATTTTCAAGTTTACTACATAGTTCAAAAAATCTCAAGCTGCTCTCGCTATCTTACTATGTGTGTGTGTTGTGTATTTTGATTCAAGCACAATTGAGTGTAAAATTTTTCAGGATCCAACTGTTCTCATTACTGCGAGTATATTATAATATTAGACACTTAGGTTGCATGCATTTAGTTTTTTGTATAAAAAAGTTCTGAAATCAATTAAAATTCACTGCATTCATCGTTGTGGTTCTTCTCTCTCTGATAACACAAAAATTTAAACCACTAATCATGCTCGATCACATAAAAATTAAGCTTCTGAAGAGACACCCTGTGGTTCGGATATTAAGCGGTCTGAAGTGCTTGAAGTGTTGCACATTATTCAATATCTCATTTGCGCAAAAAAACTCAGGTCAGAGCCCTAAATCCTACGTAGATTTTATTTACTACTAATTTTTTAAAACTTTAACCACTTCTCAGTGAGAAAAACCTTAGTAGAGTGAGTGATTTAAGGACATTTCATTTGGTATCGTCCTCAAGGAATATGGGTAGTTGTTCTGTATATTTGCACCTGTACTAGTTGAAAGTGGAAGCAACTAAACATATAAATTCATGCTAGTCCTTATTCTACAAAAGTATTTTCGATCATATTTTTTGTGCTCGATTTTCTGAGGAACAAATAAAATTGAAAAGATAATTTCTTCTACGACAACTAGTGTTGAGTTAATGGATCGACATTTGGATTGTGTTTGTTTTGTACATGCATGGTCGTAGATCTCTGAATAATCCATTTCAAGGGTCGCTTGACTACGACCCAACCTACAAAAGAAAGCCTCACACATCCCATCCTTGTGAGAAACCTGATTCCAAGTTAGATATGAAGAATATGAGGGGCGATAACCTACCTAACCTAATGCATATTGTTTTGGAACAACTACAGTTGCTAAGAGAGGAAAATGGTGTGATTTGTCAAACAATTGCGCCACTAAATCGACCATCATCTATCAACATCCACTACAATCTTGCGACTGAAGATGTGGTTCATTGGTTCTAATTCACCAGAAGTTGGAGACTTCAAAATAAAACTGGCCTCCATCTCTTTAATACCCTAATTATATGGAAATGAAACCGATGATCCTTTTTACATATTCAAGATTTCATATCAGCATGTGACACCATTTGTATTGCTAGGGTGTAAAAGCAGTATATTTATATGAAAGGCTTTACATTCTCTCTGAAAGAACGGGAACTCCAATGGATCCAAAATTATGGGACTCCAATTACCTCTTGAGATACCCTAAGAGAAGCTTTCATAAAAATACTTCCCTGTGGGAAAGACCAATGCTTTGAGACAATCTATCTCATCTTTCACTCAAAGGAAAAACGAACGTGTTCATGAAGCTTGGGAACGCTTCAAATAACTCCTCATAAAATGTCCACATCGCGTAATCCCAAAATGGAAGTTAGTTCAATTGTTTTAAGAGTGTATTGATACATCATTCAAGAGAGTTATCGATGGGTCTTGTGATGGTAACTACATTAGTCATGATGAACACTTCTTTTGGACTCTGTTTGAGAATGTGGTAGATAATTCAGTGAATAGATCCTATTTTGAATATTATGGAAGGAACAAATAGTCAGTTAGTGTAGTAGCTTCCATTGACCCTTCCATTCAAGATACAAATATCACAAAGCAGAAACATGATAGACGGGAAACATTCTCTAGACAAATGCAACTCATGACATATGTTATTAGTACCTTGGCTCTGGATAAAGCCCAAAACAGTATCATTGGGTTACTTAGAGCACTAAAACTCGGGATTTCTAACAATTACCATTCTCTCTGAAGGTTATGGAAAGAACCTTAAGCGCATCACGGAAGCGTGAAGATCACATCATATGCGATCGGGAGAGACTAGTTGCACTAATTGCTTAGTCAATGGAATTTAATTTTTTTTAAAGTGATGAAACCACATGATCAAGAACACTTCTCATATCATTTCATCTTAACCACAAAAAATAAGATAGAGGAATAGCTCTTGAGGTGTGTTTGTGATCGTAGTCGCTAAATGATGAGACCATCTGTCTCAAGTCCGACCCGACGGAGGAGATGCTTGCGAACGTGTTGATGAAACGTGTTCTTCTCACAATACAAGATGTTGATCCAAGAAATGGATCTCCTGATTTTGTCATATGAAATCCGAGGTTTTCTTCGCATATCGGAAGCACCGAGGAAAACAAAGATCCACAAGCGGTCGAAGCAATAACATGACGAGGCAGCATCGACAACGATCCTCTCTAGGTCACAAAGTGGATGGCCACTTAGAAAAAGAGGGGGGCATGTATGATGGTGTGTGTGTGTGAGAGAGAGAGAGAGAGAGAGCTTATGAATTCTATGATCTAAAAGAAGAGATAGGGTTGCCTCTTATTTCATAATATTTTAGGAGTCTATGGATCTCAATCCAAGGACAACACAAATCTAATAGTAGAGATTGATTTGTGTTTCTTTCAATGACCATGATTTTGTTGTAAAAACACAACAATAATTAATTTAGTTTAATTACAACACAAATCCAATAGTAGAGATTGATTTGTGTTTCTTTCAATGACCATGATTTTGTTGTAAAAACACAACAATAATTAATTTAATTTAATTAAGTATATATTGAATAAATCACCAATATAAATTAATTCAATCAAATCAGTATACCATGAAGGAAGGGGGGATGGCCACCTTGAGTCCTAAATCAAGAGTGGACATCCACCCTCTTAATAAGGAAGAGAGGATCTTCATTCCTATTATATAAGATCTAATATCTCATATAATACTTCATTATTTACTACAACTTTTATTGTAAACTATTTCAACAAAATAATTCCAAATTATTTTGTAAAGTATCAATCATGCCACTAGAAATTTATGAATTACATTCATACCCCAAAATAAAATGTAAAATAGCTCTCACTTATATATTATAAATCACATTTATAATATATATGGTTAATATAGATAGTGCTATCAACATTATTCATACCCATGATAATTATATCACATTTAATTATATTTGATCATCACTCTCATGCATCTAAATAATATGAATCAAATTCACATTCTTCATGATAATTAACTCATATTTAATTATCCATTTCTTTATGCTTGGATACACATTTATCAATGGAATTAGTCATGAATACTTTGAATAATAATATGCTTTCTCTATAGATACATGGAGATAAGGACATGGAGATTGTATGTTCCACGTATAGTGACTTGGATGTTGTGATCACATCTCAAATCTAGATCTTGAGGACCTCTAATAAATAATTGATTAAATCAAAGTCGTAGATCTATCTTCTCATTGAATATGAATCACATTCAGATCAATGTCCAACATTTGGACTAAGGTTAGATTACTACTCTATCTAAAGGAGCCACTAAAATCCAAATATGTTCCATCACTCCCTTAGAATGGAAGCCTCATGGTTATACAATTGTTTATGATCATATCACCCTCAGGTTTTTCTAATACATGCACATCCTGTATACTGGAAGACCCAAAATAAACCCAAAGTTCTAGATATCTTTTAGATTGTCTCCTTCATGGTTTTATCACTAAGTTTCTCATTCGGTCATTGGAAATTAGTATCAATCATATGCTTTCCAAAAGCATATATCATACCTACAAATTCTTGTCATGCTTCCAAAGCAAGATGACCATGCATGGAATTTGATTGGTCCCAATACCTCATGAGTAAGTGATGAATCCACGATTCATCATCTCAATATCTTGATCTTAGCAAAATCCCCGAGTAAAATCCCAGAAAAATGTACATAAATTCATCAAACTAATAAAATATCTCTTGTAAATAAAACACACTAATTATTGTATATTAGATTGTACAAAATAAATTACACATAAAAAGCCGCAAAAATAAAGGAGTTCTATACATGTAAATAACCCAAAACTTCATGTATTTTTAATAATTTCATATCAAATCCTTTTTGGCTAATTCTTTCTCCAACGTGTTCATATCAATGTATATAAAAATATAAAAATAAAAATAAATTTTACCTCAAATAAATGCTACTAGATCCCAAAGGGAAAAAGCCGTAAAGACCAACTTTCAAGCCAAATTCCCGCTCTGTATGAACTCCAAATTCACCAAACTCACTTTTAAAGTTCAAGTTAGAAAATTATCTATCCAACGGAAGTAGTTTCATTAAAATCGGAGCTCATTTGCAAAAGTTGGGTTTTGGGACCTAGATGTACATTGTATATTATGTATATTTTCATCCCTTCTTCATTTTTTATTTTATCTTTTATAATTACTAAAAATACAAAAATATCATGATTATATTGTATTTTAATTGTAGTATTTTATTGTATTTTTCTGTTGTAAATATCTCTTATTAAAAAGACAAAAAAATACATATTAGAAAAGTAAAAAAATGTGTACATGTTGTTTGTCTTCCCTTGTAAATTCTCCACTATTTATTTTCTTCTTTTTTATTATATTGTAATTAAAGAAGCCAACTTTATTTCATTTATTTATTTAATTTCCATTCTCTACAATAACCACCATTTCAACTCCATTATTCCATCATTTTTTCCAACTTCCCATTCAACTCCATTAATAATTCAACTTCCCATTCAACTCCACCACTTTAATAACCTCTCATTTCATCATCTATATATACATCCCATCCTCCTCAATTTGCCTTTGATCCATCTTTATGTGAGGAGAGCCTAGTTCCCTGAGTTGAATCAATGACAGCGACGCAACCGCGGTCGAGCGACGACGGCCCTCTCTCAGGTGAGATCCGTTGGCTTTTCGACAACCATCGCAGCCGCAACCGCGCGCTGCTCGAGCTCATCGCACGCCGGCGATTTGAGCGAAGACCGTGCTCACGAGAGTACACCATAGGCGACCGCGTTCATCTTAGGTAAATTTTCCCTTCATTTTATCATCTTGTCATTTTTGCATTTTTTTTAGTTCATCATAGCACCACTCATCATCTTCCATTTGTTCTACTCCATCATATTACCATCATCACATTTTTTCCTATCATGTTCATTGCTTGTTTTAACAAAATTAAAAAAATATAAAAAATAAAACAAAAAAAACCTTTTTTATTACAGCAGCAAAAAAATTAATTAAAAAATCAAAAAAAAGAAAAAAACGGGGCAGCAGCCAGCGGCCCGCCGCCCCCCTTCCTCCACGGGCAGCGGCGCCGCCTGCCGCCCCTCTCTCCTCAGCCACACGCCCACACCCAGCGGCGCTCCTCCCGCGGCTCCGCGCCGCCCGGCCTGCCCTCCGCCGCGCCTCCCGTCGGCGCTCCTCCGCCGAGGAGCTTCAGCCCTCCTTCCAAGGCCGTCGCGCGACGTCGCTTGGCCGTGCCCCACGCCTCAGCTCGCCGCCGTCCTCACGTCGGCCACCACTGCGCGCCGTCGCCCTCCTCCGCCTCCGCCCGCCGCCGACGCCGCTCGTCCCTTGTTGGGTTCCATCGCCCAGCAAAAGGAAGAAGAAGGTGATTTCCCCCTTTTTTATTGTAAAAATTATGTAAATATTTTATATAGTTTCCATAATTACAAAATAGTCCATGTGCATATGTTTGAGCTTTCTTTTTAATTTCTGTATTGCACAAAGACCCCTATGTTCATGCATTAATTTGGACCTTGTTTATGCATCTTTATATTCAATGAAAAATACTTTCTTGTTGAGTAACTAATTCTCTACATTGTGGGTATTTATTTGTATTTTTGTGAGATATGGGTAATTAACTAAAATTGTTCAACCGAAATTTTGCATAGTTTACCCATTCTGTACCATTACATTTATATCTCACACATGGTTGCTCTAAAAATTCCACAAAAATTAAAGATGATGCCTTGATATGTGATTAACTTATTGTCCAAATTTCATCTAAAATGGAGATGTCTTGTGCTTGAAATAAATTGTAGAGTTTTTTTAGTATTTGATTTTTAATTAAATCCACGTATATCCTTTTTGCGAAATTTCAGCTCTACTGGATTTCTTATCTAAATATCTTTTTGAGATAATTCGCATTCTGATTTAATTTGGTAACTGGATTTAATAGAAATTATTTACTCATTGTTGCTCTATTTCACTAAAAAATCCATAAAAAATTCATACTTTGTCAAAAAATTATAAAAAAAATTACTGTAGCTTCCTTGCATCATGTTTCAATTCCAATAAAATTTTCATGATTTTTGCTTACTGTTTGTGTGATAAATTGCGAAAAAACCCATAAAAAGTGTGTATTTTTTCTTGTTGTATTTTAACCCCTAAAATTCCGAAAAAATGTGTTTTGTGTTCATCTCTGGATTAATATTCTAGGAAAAATATAATCTAGCTGAATTGAACTGATTTGGCATTAAACTTAATTTGGCTAAGTTGTATGCTTTCTTAGTATATTAGTTCACTTGCATTGTGCATTTTGGCATTCGTTTTGCATTAAAAAATCTAAAAAATTACGCAATGGAAATCTAGATCTAAACTTTCGAATTAAACCCAAGTTGTTCCTTTGCCTCCCTGTGTTCGACCCCGGACATGCCCGGGATATAAATTAAAGCTGAGACACTCTTCACGGAGATCTTCTCTCGGTTCTGACTGAATCGCTAATTACACGTACCACAACGAACACGAATTAATCATCGTATTTAGCGACTCGTCAGATGGCGTCGTTGCCGGGGAGGCAAACGACTTAGGGTTTAATTTAAAAATTTGGATTTAGATTTTCACTTACTCGGGTAGTCTGACCCCCGAGCCCACTTGTATTTAATCCATTTTCCTTGTAATTATTTCTCTTCATATTTTTGTATATATTTTATTTTTATCTCTCTAATATAAATCTCATTTTCCTTGCGAGGGCCCGGTGGACTTGGAATACATCGGAGGTCGACGGACGCGACGCGCGCCGACTGTTGAAGAGCGAGGAGATCTAAATTATTTTGAAAGAAAATTTGTAAATTCTTGTAATTATTTAGGTAGCTTGCTCCTTTATAGCAGCTCTTGTTTGAGAGCTCGCGTGTGTAAAGAGACTTGGACTTTATTTGTGGTGTGTCGAGACCTGTTTCACTCTCCGGTGAGGGTGGGGCTCGACTTGAGTGGCGAACTTAAGGATTAGGCACACGGTAGTTTAGCATCAAATTTGTTTGTGCCCATCGTAAGTTAGGCCACACATATCTTAGAAGATTCACTTATCTGATAAGATTCATAATGAGACGTACATAAACACGTACTACTTAGCTCAAAATTAAATCATTCTTCCCCGCTAATAGTATATTGTTTAGGTGCGGTTTTCTCAATCTGCATGCATTTAGTGTAATATTTATAAATTCAGTTTTGCATAACGCATGGAGAGTGCTGCGATTCACTGTAAGTATACCTTCTTCTGAGCATGCATCATAGTTTCTCGTTTGCATTCTGATTTCCGATTCCCCTCTTGTTTTATAACTTAAGGTCAAAAGGAAATTGGGACTGAACGTTAGACGTGCTTGTGTGTTCACATAAATTTCAAGTGATAACCTAAACTCTAAAATTGGGACTGAATTGAGCAGGTCGATTTAATTAATTGGAATAAAAAGAACCCCTGTTCTCGGGTGCATAAAGCCCTCATTGTTTGTTTTACTTGCAAGTGAGAGAGAGACGACCCTAGGATAGAGCCAAGTCTGGATTTCTTACTTACTACTGGTTCTTTGAACCGGGTCAGTCTGTAGGAAAGACGGGCACCTAACAGCTCGTTAATCTTTCCAAGATTGTATTTCTCACCAACTAAAATTGACAAGATAATCCGGCCGAACTCTTACGGACATCACGTGTTGAGTTGGTGAAATTGAGGGTTTGAATTGTGTTTGTATTGTGTGAGTTTACTCCGCACATTTACGTGCACCGTAGAACTAGCACTTCATTGGAATATCGTGTTCTAATCGGTTCTTTTGACATAGAAGGTGACTGATTGGGGGGAAATTATTCGGACTTTGCGAATTTCCCGTTGAACCCTCCAAGAAGTATGTCTTCACATGTCCATGCGCAACGTGGACCAACCTGGACTCATGACCCTCTTAAGCCCAGGATCACCCACTCTCGGGATGGTTACTCTCAAACCATTCCATTTCTCTCTTCCCACCTCACCGAGGAAGACCTTCGCCTCGATGAGAATGTCTTGATTCATAAGTCCTCTTCTAATCAAGAACACATTGCTGATTCATGCCGTATAGAAGACACAAGTAAAATGCCTCCAAAGAAGAAAGAAGAGGAAGAAGAGAACAATGAAGACCCAATGAAAATGATACTTGCCAGATTAGCTGCATCTGAGCAGCAACATGCACTTCTCAGAGCTCAGTTAGGACAGTTGAATGTTGGGGTCCAACCACCAATGGATGCGACGTATAACCCCGGACAATATCAAATTCGGAACTACTTGAGTCCGGCCGAGCCCGAGGTTGATTTTGAATTGAAGCCGCATTTCTGAACCTGTTGCCACACTTTGATGGGAATGCTTCTGAGGAACCATATGCATTCCTAAGGGACATTGAGCTCATCTGCGCTAACCTCAAAAATCAAAATGTTAGCCAGGACTATATTAGGCTCAAAGCCCTTCCATTTGCCTTGGGTGGCAAAGTTGATTACTGGGTAAAGAATCTTGGGATCGCCGTCAACACATATGCCCAGTTCAAGGACCTGTTTTTCAAGAAGTTCTACCCTTTGAGTAGAACTAACATGATGAGGACGCGCATTACGAGTTTTTCCCAATTACCCCATGAAGCTTTTTGTGATGCTTGGGAAAGATTCAAGGACATCCTGCAGAAGTGTCCCTGTCATGGACTGAATGATAACATCTTGGTCCAATCATTTTTCACTGGTCTCAATCCTGAGATGCAGGGTTTAGTGAGCGCTGCCTGTGGAGGCAGCTATACATCTCGAGGAGCGGATACCGTCTGGAGGGTATTCGATCTGATGGCTGAAACTAGCCGCTCACAGATGGCCAGCAGGGCCTATACACCATCCCCCAGTTCACTCTCACTTGGAGGGGGAAAACCAGCTGTAGTCGATCTCTCTCAGGATGTGATCCCTAGCATGGGACTCCTTGCTGACAAGCTTACTGTAGTAGAGAGAATCGACAGGAGGATTGATGAGTTAGACCGGAGCGTCTCCAAGATCTCAAAACAAATGGAGGAGTTGACTGATAAGGTATCTAAGATAAAGATACCTGCCGTGACTGCACCCTCTGCTCCTGTATACCGAGTTCACCATGTTCAGGAGCAGTTGGTGTCAGGGCAACCCCAGCCGTGGGAGCAGGACCAATCCTACACCCACTCTTTCCAGCAGCCACCTCCGTTAGCAGAGACAGTCCAGGAGGCGCCTCCACCGGTTTGGGAGATGAATGGAGTATGGTATACTCAGGACCCTGCCAGGCAGGGAAGTACGGGAGACCGACAGACCTACCAGCGTCCCCCGACCTTTCACAACACCGCATTCACCTCCGCACCACCTCCTTCACAGCAGAGCCCTGGATTCCAGCCAGCCCAACAGCAGAGGCAATAGTACCAGCAGCATGGCCGACAGGGCCATTACCAGGCGGGCCAGCAGGGTCCGCAACCCCAGCAGCAGCAGCAGAGGCAGTACTCTGGCCAACAGGGCTAGTCTTCCCGTTCTTCTTCCCAGTCTTATCCACTTCCTTCTTCGTCTAGTCCTGTGGATATACAGCAGCAGATACTCGATGAGCTATGTTCCTACAGGAACGAGATTCATGACTTACGGGTGGATGTCAACCGCCTATCCAGATGGTGAGACGAGCAGACTGCACCTTCTACCTCGATCCCAGCCCAAGTTCAGGCTAACCCCAATAGCCTGAACCGATCTAGTTCTCAGCAGCATTTTAGTCACGTATACTATTCAGCATCTCCTAAATTTGAACATGAGATTCTTTCTTGTGATGAGGCTAACCACATGTCACTCGGGAGCGGAAGGACCGTGACCGTACCTGACAGGGTGAGGGATACGAGGAGGGGCATCTCTGGAGCTCTACCTGAGGAGTCTTCAGAGGACGAGGAGGAGAGGCGTCATATTTTGGAGCCCCATCAGCATCATTCGAGGATTTCTACTCAGGGAGCCGAGAGGAGAAGGAGAGCACGTATGCAGCATCGGCAGCATGGATACACTTCTGAGTCTACGGAGGACCTTGCATCTCCGCTTGTGGCTGATACCACTCCAGCTTCTATTCCACAACCTATAGTAGATAGTTTTGATTTCGATCCCATGTTGCATCAAAAAGATTCATGTATGAAGAACTCTATTTCTGTTAATGCCAAGAATGATCTTTCAGTTCATGATTCAGACTCTTCATCTTCTGTTTCTCTAGCTTCCATCCCTTTCCCCCATGCTCTTACGGCAGGAAAGCGCATCAAAAAGATTCAGAAAGATGACCCCGGTATGGCACGGTTTTGTAAAGAAAATATCACAGTTAAGGTGCCATTTGATGAGTATGTGGCTAACCATCCTGCCTTCCAAAAATACCTTAAGGTGAGATGCACACGTACAAGGGTTAGCAGGAAGAAAGATAATCGAAATATAAAGACACAAGTCTTATCGGTAGCCACAACCTATTGTCTCAAGAATCAGACTTTGCCAAAGAAAAAGAGAGACATGGGTGCTCACTATGTGGAGAGTCGTATTGACGACTTGCGTTTGCACGCACACTCTTAGATAATGGTTCTTCGATTAACTTACTTCCCTTAGAACTATATCAAAAATTGGAGTTGGGACCACTTCGCAAATCTAGAGCTTTACTCCAATTTGCAGATCGATCAGTGAAGAGACCTAAGGGAGAAGTAAAGAACGTAGTTATCTCGATTGGGGGGCAGAACTATCAGGTTGACTTCACAGTCTTGGACATAGAGACCCCCAATCATTGGAGAGAATCTCAGATCATTCTCGGACGGCCCTTCCTCAGGACCGCAGGCGCAGCTTTTGATTATGGTACGGGAATGATGAAGTTCCGTTCTCCAGGCAGAGAAGTGAACCTTGAGATGAAGCAAACCAAGTGTCAGCGACCTGATTCAGAGAGTAGCACAGAGTACTCATCTTCAGAGGCAGATTGCAGTTTGATTAGCACATTTTGGATTTGGGGACAGATTCCTTCAGGACAAAGCGAGTCCCTTTCATCTAGAAAGGGGATAGTGGATGATGCAGTTTGCCAGGTGTTGTCTGATCTTGTGAGAGATGCATCTACCTATTCCCATGATGACAAAGAGATCCATCTGGATCTGTCAGTTCCATCCTCTTCGGAACGATCATGGGATATAGATGATGAGTCGAACGCGGCTTTGGCCGAACTACCGCATTTCTTTGGCGATCCGACTCCCTTTACTTCTGATTTGGTGGCGAGTACTACTCAGCTTAGCCCGCCTTCATGCAGCATAGAACCAGATTCAGATTCAGTTCAGCCAGATCTGCTTGATGATTCCACATTGCCAGAACTGAAATCACTACCTCCTACACTCAAATATGCCTTTGTTGTGAGACCCAAAGAGATATATCATGTCATCATTAGCTCAGACTTGACATTAGAACAGGAGTCTAGGTTGTTAGAGGTCTTAGAGAGGAACCGCAAAGCAATAGGCTGGACAGTGTCGGATCTCGTGGGCATCAACCCCGCTCTCTGCTCGCACCACATTTTTACTGAGGATAATGTGAGACCTTCCCGTGAGTTCCAAAGGAGACTTAACCCCAATCTACGGGAAGTAGTGAAGAAAGAAATTGAGAAATGGTGCAAAGCAGGGTTTATATACCCTATTTCTGACTCCAAGTGGGTGGCCCCGCTTCATGTTGTCCCGAAGAACTCGGGAATTCAGATGGTCACCAACGAGGAGGGGGTAGAGATCGCGACACGAGTACCTACGTCGTGGTGTGTCTGTGTTGACTACAGGCGCCTGAATGCTGCGACCAAGAAAGATCACTTTCCCTTGCCTTTTATTGATCAGATCTTGGAGAGACTCGCAGGGAAAGAGTTCTTCTGTTTTCTTGATGGGTACTCAGGCTACAACCAGGTGGCCATAGCCCCTGAGGATCAGGAAAAGACCACATTCACATGTCCATTCGGTACTTATGCTTTCAAGCGCATGCCATTCGGGCTCTGCAATGCCCCGGGCACATTTCAGCGGTGCATTATAGCCATATTTGCCGAGATGGTGGGATATTTCCTGGAAGTGTTCATGGGTGACTTCTCAGTCCACGGTGATTCTTTTGATACATGTTTAGCACACTTGGACCGAGTCCTCACGAGGTGTAGAGAGGTGAATCTAGTACTCTCCTGGGAGAAGAGTCACTTTATGGTGACAGAGGGTATCGTGTTGGGGCATGTCATCTCCAAAAGGGGAATGGAGGTTGACCCTGCCAAGGTGGAGGTGATCAAGAAACTCGATCCACCTACCAACGTGAAGTCAGTGCGGTCATTCTTAGGGCATGTTGGATTCTATAGAAGATTCATTCAGAATTTTTCAAAGATTGCCCGGTGACCATTCATCACTCTTTATTCTTCTATTTTAGCTACAAAAACCTTTGCAAATACATGTAGATATGTGCAAATACAAATAATTACCAAAAGCATGCATTGTGTAAAAACTTATAATTAGCATGTTTTTGTGCAAAAATAAAAGAACAAAGATCAAAAAGAAAAAGAGGGAAATATTTAGAATAAATATTGAGCAACTTAACCCAAGGGAGGGCTCAGCATGGGCCTGACCGCATAAAAGCCACAGTAGAGAGAGATAGGGGCTCATGTGTAAACATTCATGTAAATAAATAAAATTATATTTTCCTCAACCAAAAATATGCTTGTACATATTTTGTATATATTTAGAAACTATTAAAAACAAAATAAAAATCTAAAAAATCAAAAATTCAAAAATGCCCTTTCACCATGTACATAGACCATACCTCCTTATTTATTTAACCTTGTAAATAAATAAAGTCATTTTCCAAACTTTTTGTAAATATTCTATGCTATATATTGCAAATAAATAAAATAAAAAGAATCAAAATCAAAACAAAATAAAAATAGAAAAATCAAAAATACAAAAATACTTTGTACATATACTATGTATATAAATGTACATATCTATTTATTTTACCTATGTATATAAATAATAAAAATAAAATAAAAACACCATGTTATTCCTTATTTTATAATGTAAATAAATAAAATTTAAAATGGGAATAAAATTGTATAAAAATAATATATAAAAATAAAAAATAAAAAAACCTATATATATTGTATATACCTATATCTAGTACATATTATGTATATAGCTTATTTTTATTTCTAAAAAAATTAATTAAAAATCACCAAAAAATAGAAAAAAATAAAAGAAAAATATTTTGTGTTTTGAGTTTTTACAAAATCGGGCCCTAGCTACCTTAAATTTGAACTTTAAAAATCCGGCCACGTGGCCCATCCTCATTGGGTCCTGGGGATGTTGACCGCCCGGTCAACTGGCCCCCCCAGGACCACTTCGCGCGGATTCGAGCTTCGGACCCAACTTCTCGGATTTTTCTCCGCTCGACCCGATCACCAATCCGCCAAACCCTGGGTCCGAATCATTCTTCTTGCATCCGACATCCTCGCCGGAGCCGCTCCCTCGGGATCCGCGCGCTCCTGAGCTTGCCCGGACCCCTTCTTCTCGGACCCCTAGCCATATAAAGCTGGAGCTCAGCCGCCTTCCCGCGACATCTTTGGCCATTTGCTTTGATTTCCAGTGAGCTCCAGAGAGAGAGAGGTGACAGCTCGACCCTCGACCTGTTGCAGCGAGGAAAGGAGGCGAAAGCCACTGATCCGGCGAGTCTTCACCGCCGTGCTCCGCCCCGAGCAGGAGCTCGAGCCTCGGACGTCGATGCTCCTTGAGGCGAGGACCGGGAGTTTCCCTACCTCCAGCACAGTCGATTCACCCACTCAGGTAGTTCCGTAACTCCTCCATTTAGTCTAATTTCCGATTACCCCCAAATCGCGCCGCCGTCGATTTTCACCGATTCCGACCGCCTCACCTTCCCGTTCGACCATCAGAATCCACCATCGCCTCCGCCTTCCTCCCACGCACGTTCTCCACCCCTCCGTTCAACCCAGCTCGCACAGGAGCTGGGGTTCGAACCCCTTCGCCGTCGCATCGCCGGGGTTCGCCCACACCGACGCACCCTTCACCTTCACGCCGCCTAACCGGGTCGAGGTACTTTGCCCTCGACCCGCGAAGTTTCTGAGCTGTTTTGCAGGACCAGCAGAGGCCATCTGAGGCCTCTCGACATCTAGCCCAGGAGCTTCAGCTCCGCCACCCTCGTCGGAACTCATCCGAGCTCGGTTGGGGCATCGGAGACCCACAGCAGCTGCGCATCTTCAAGCCGGAGCTCCTCCGATCGTTAGGCGTAGCAGAGGAGGCCGGAGCCACCGTCACGAGGCCAGCGAAGTTCGCCGGCCATCAGTTCTTCCAGCATCCTCCTGAGCCGTTGGATTAGCCTCCCGCTCCAGGTGCCATCTTGACCGTTGGTGGCTGGAGCGTTCGTGGACGTCAGATCTGAGGCGCTAGATCCAGGCCGTTAGATCCACACGTGTCCTGGCCTGGACCGTTGGATCGATCAGAGCAGCAGCGACCAGAGCCGCCCCCACCTCGACCGTCCGATCGCCACGTGGCGGCCATCCGTCAGCTCCGGTTAATAAAGGGTAAATTACCCTTAGGCCCTTATCTGAGTTCTATTTCATTTGAGTCCTGTAAATATTTCAGCACGTTATTTAGTTTTAGGTTTATTTGCACAATGGACCTTGCACTTTAGTGTATTTGCTTATATGCCCCTGCCTGTGTGAGCCACGTGCTTCGTCACGTGTATTTTCGGGTTATTTGCAAGAGACGCCCTTGTAGTTCTGGTTGTTAATGAATGAATGAAACTTTCTGAGTAATTGCATTTATACCCCTGTGCGTGGTAGTTTTACGCATGTGCGTTTATTTTTGGGTTATTTGCAACTGAGGTCCTCGGACTTTTGGTACGAGTTACCAATTAGTCCCTGGAACTTAGTTTTATTACATATAGGTCCCTGAGTGCCCCAGGCACGCGCCTCGCGCGTGTTTTGCTGGGTATTTTGCACCAGGACCCCCAGAACTTTGGGTATTTGCATTTCAGTCCTTGTGCACAGTGCCCCCTTGTGATTTTTGAATAAAATATCAATTCATCTCCAAATTCGATAAAAATTTGACACATGGCTCCTGCCATGTTGTAGGATTTTTGAGAATTTTGGGGGACATTTCTGAGCTTATTTGTTATTTTTACAAATTCAAAA
Source organism: Ottelia alismoides (assembly GCA_037367405.1). Lineage (NCBI taxonomy): Eukaryota > Viridiplantae > Streptophyta > Magnoliopsida > Alismatales > Hydrocharitaceae > Ottelia > Ottelia alismoides. The sequence continues at coordinate 328,737 of JAZKJV010005125.1, read as the reverse complement.
ACTCTCATTTTAGCCACTATCCAGTTTTAAAAACCCCAAAAAAATACAAAAACTCCTTGAAAAATTCTATAAAAATTAGATACTGTTTCTTGTGGGTTGTTTGATTTTCTAGCCAATTTTGGCTATTTTTCCTTGCTTAAAAACCCTGAAAATTCAAAAACACCTAAAAACTCATAAAAATTATAATAAATAATCTAAAAACCCAAAAACAATAATTCTGGTGCTCAAGTTTTCCTTATTTTATTTAGAATACAGGAAAAATACCTCCAGGCCCTCTTGAGATCCTTAGATATTTTATTTTTGGATTTTGGGCCTGGCTGGACAGTACCTTGCTTTTTTGCACTGTTTGGTTTTTAGAAAATAAAATATATCTTATAAAAATCCCAAAAATTCACCAAAAACACTTAAAAACCTAAAAAACATAAAAACATTTTTTCTTGAATTTTTGCTTGAGTTTTGTTGCTTTAAATAAATTGCTCAAGTGTGCTTGTTCTTGTGTTCTCTTATTTTCTTTACATATTAAAAATCCAAAAAAAATTAAAAACAATTAAAAACCACTAAAAATGTTTTCCCTTTTTCTCTGATTTTTTGACTACTTCGTAGGCTTTTTAAGCCAATCCGTGCTCCTTGTGTTCGACCCTGGGTGCTATACCAGGTTAAACATTTAGCAGGACCGCTTCTGTGTGTTTGATTGATTTTACGTATTTCGAGTGGTTCATTTTTCTTGATTGACGCATTCTGAGTGGATGAGGTCGCAACGACCTATTTCTGCACCTTTTACCTCAGTCGCTCGGGAATTTTTCATCAACAGAATGGCGTCGTTGCCGGGGAGCACGGCTTAGTAGTCGTTTTCTTTAGTTTCCGCGGCTTTTTGATTTTTCGCGGCTTTTTGTATAGATTTTGCATATATATATTTTTCCCATATTTTTTATAATAATTTTTGGACTGACCACTTTTCTCTCTGTTTCTTGCGAGGGCCCGAGGAGCGAGGGCGGCATTCTTAGGAGCGCCGGGGCACCCGAGCGAAGCGGAGGCGGCTCGTCTCTTCATCGAGCCGCAGGAGAGAGCGAGAAAGAGAGAGCTGAGTGGGTGAGGATAGCTTAGGACTTTCATTTTATTTATTATTATTGTAATAATACAGGGACTAGACTTGAACTGTTGTGGACTTGAACACTCTCGGGTCTGTTTCGCCGGGCACCGGTGTGCTCGGGGGACCCTTTAGGACCTTAGCGGTTTTTCGCGGTTTTCTCGCGGCTTTCTTTTTCTTTCTTACTGCCTTTCCGGTGTTTACGCGGTTTTTGCTCGAGCCCTTAGATTTAGGAATTTTTGGTGCTTGTGACGTAATTAGTAGGATCCAAACACCTAATTGCTTATATGTTCCCATAGAACGTAATTGGACCTACTAATAATAAATAATAAAAATAACTTAGTTGCTTTCCTGAGAACCTACGCGCCGGGAGCCTGCCCCACAAGCGCTACTCCTGAACTCGACCTGTCGAGAAGAGGAGGGGTGGGCCAAGACCGGACTCTTTGGATCGAGGGCGAGTGACTGAGTTAGACGGTTCTGCGCTAGGATTTGCTCATCTAGGAGTCGGTTTTTCCCGCTTGCATCATTTAGGTAGTTTATTTCCTGTCTTTAAATTCTGCGCGGATCATATTGCATGTAGACTGCTGGAGCAAGGTACGCCTTCTATCTCGTGCATGCATCATTGATTTCTCGCGCATCGGCTTTTTCGTCTTCTCCCCCCTGTTTTCGGACTAAATAATCAGGAGAACCGAAAAATTCGTTAGGCCTTTTGTTTGCTTTGAAAAATATTAAAAAGAAAAACAATAAAATCGGGACTGCTAATCATACTTGATCTTAAAAACCGCTCACCCTAAAAACTTTGTCTTGGGGAGAGCAACCCCCTCATTGTCTTGTTTGGATGCGCGAGAGAGTGACCCGCACCCTAGGTAGAGCCTCCCGGTGTTAGATCCGACCGATTACCGACTTCTCTGTGCGGGCCAGTCGGTTGGGATAGCATCGGATATCCTAACAGGTCACGTAAGCGCTCTGATATTTTGTGTGTTCACCAAAATAAAATAGACAAGATAATTTGACCGAACTCTTACGGTCTTCAGCTCGCGTTGCGTTGGTGAACCGGGGGTTTTGTTTTTGATCATAGTTGATTCCAGATCTTATCCGCACTACTTGCCAGATCAAGATGATGGGTAGACGGTCTCTTAGGCAGCCTTTGGCTGCACCGCTTTCGGGCACATCTACCTGATCATCTAGGTTGGCCCGCGAGAGCCGAGACCAGCTCTCCGAGCCCGAGTACGATTCCGCCCTGTTCCCCCTCGACCCCCTTTCTTCCGGCACTGAGAGACATGAGCCCGAGGAGAGATTATCAGATTTGACAGCACCTGAGTTGGGCTCATTTGATTTTGCAGACGTCGTCATGGCAGCCAGATCAGACGATTACCCCGGAGGTCCACAGGGAGATCAGCATGTTGTATTTGACCAGGGGGCGATCAACTCCACCCTGATCGCATCACTAGAGACCGTTCAGCAGCAGTTGCGCGATCAGGGGGCATTCATGATAGAGATGAGGAGAGAGTTGGAGAGGCTCAGACGAGAGCGAGACCAGCAGAGCGAGCCTGAGGAGATGCCTGATGCAGAGGCCGCAGCCGCAGCAGCCGCCGCAGCGGGAGGCGCTGCGGCAGGAGGACCACCACGACCGATGCGGGAGTTGCACAACCCCGGATCTACTCTGATGCATCACTGGGTGGTAGTGCCAGCTATCGTGGGGGACTTCAAGTTCCCCCCGAACACCTTGCAGTTACTGCCCCGTTTCCATGGGCTTGCTACTGAGGAGCCCCATCTTCACCTCCAGGAGTTCTTGATGATCTGCAGCACTGTCCACGATCGCCACGTGGACCAGGATACGATCCGGATGATAGCCTTCCCGTTTTTACTGGTAGATAGAGCAGCCACCTGGCTGAAGCATTTAGGGAAGTTTGTCTACACCTGGGAGCAGCTCCGCACCGAGTACTTGAAAAAGTACTATCCACTCGGGCGGACGAATGCAGCGAGGGCCCTGATCAGCAACTTCTCCATGTTCCCCAACGAGCAGTTCCACGAGGCTTGGGAGAGGTTTCGAGAGGTCCTAGACAGATGCCCGCACCACGACATATCCAAGCCGAACCTAGTTCAGAGCTTTTTCAGCGGGTTGACGCCAGAGCTTCAGGGTCTGGTGAACGCTTCTTGCGGCGGGTCCTACTTTGCCAAGGACCATGAGCAGGTCTGGGCCATCTACGAGGAGATGTCCGAGAACTATATGGTGATGTCTCAGACCAGGCTCTATACTCAGAAGACCCGGCCACATCAGCCAGGACCCGTGCAGTACCAGCGGATAGCACGGGTAGATGCAGGTCCATCCAGTTCGTCCGCAGTCGCAGCAGCACAGGCAGAGTCATCCGCTGCGGACATGGGTATCATCAGCGAGAAGTTGGACCGCATGGAGCTGATAGAGAAGAAGCAGTGCCAGAGCATCACGCAGATGGAACAGATGGCACAGGTTCTGAGCGACATGAAGACCCAGCTCATGTGTCTTCAGGAGACACAGACGGCTTCACAGCCCCGTCTTCCGTCGCGAGGCGATACCGGCAGCAGCAGCAGCTCGTCCCAGCGCTCCAGCTCCTCACAGCAGCCTAGACAGGTTCACCTTGTACAGGCGGAGCCATACCAGCAGCCGCAGCCCACCTACCAGTCTCCACCATCTCCAGAGATGCAGATGGTGCTCTACCAGCCGGATCAGCCTCTGGCAGTACTGCCGCCAGACCCCTTCGATGCAGAGCCGTTGATGGATGTCAACGGGATTTGGTACGACCGTCCCCAGCCTGGGATCCGACGAGACCATCCCGGATTCAGGTGGGGGAGTGGTGGTGCCCAGCCCCAGCAGCAGCCGTCAGGACAGGGAGGGCAGTACTCCCAGCAGAGAGACCAGCACCAGCCGCAGCAGCAGCCCCCAGCATATCAGCAACAGTCATCCTACGGTCCTCGTCCCTATCAGCAGCAGGGACAGTCTTGGATACGTGAGCAGCAGGCTCACCAGGGATACCAGCAGCACCCTCCATCTTACCCCTCTTACCCACCACAGCAGTTCCAGCAGCCTCACCCACAGAGAGGCCACCCGTCGGGCTCCCACGAGAGCCCCGCCTTGGATGACATCGCCCGCCTCCTCACGGACCAGCAGGCTACATTCAGACGGGAGATGGACGAGTTCCGCCAGGAGATGCGGGACCTGGTGAGAGGGAAGGCCGCCATACCAGCCCAGATCGAGCCGAATCCAAACAGCCTCAAGAGGAAATCTGAGCAGGTAGTACATACTGAGTTAGCCACTCCTAGTGACCCATTTGATGATACATCTTCGGATCTATTTGATGCTGATTTTGTCACACTTAGGAGCGGTAGGACCCCAGCAGGCGGCGGCGCCTCATCTGAGCACCATCCCGAGGCGCCACAGGAGGAGGAGAGCGGTACTGAGGCCGCTCCAGACGATGATGGTGGCACTGATGCCACCAAGGATGCTGATTCCACCGGCGGTACTGAGGCCGCCGCTTCACCAGTTCGAGGAGGTGGTACTGATGCCACCCATTCAGCCGAGCCAGCCAGCGGTACTGATGCCGCACGACGTCTACCTGCAGCAGCAGCAGAGCAGCCAGCCCGTGGTGGTACTGAGGCCACCGGTGTGTGTACAGAGAGAAATGTTGTTTTTCCTCGCACTCATGTATCTCGGAACTCTGCTATGAATAAAGGAAAAGGTTTACTTTCTTTTGGTCCCACTGTGGTGCATGATGTATGTGTGGATCTGGTCCTTGAACCGTCTAGACCTTTTCCTAGTCCTTCATCTGAGAAGGACCCAGTGATCCCCTTCCCTAGAGCCCTTCAGATGGGGAAGGGGAAGAAAAAAGAAAATCCAAAAAAAAGAGAGCTTGAGGAGTTCAGCCAGAGCATGATCGATCGATTCCACATCCAGCTGACCCTCCAGGAGGCTTTGCAGCACATCCCTCTTCTCCAGCGTTCTTTGAGAGACAGGACTACAGTCAGGAGGAGGAGGAGGAACCACACTTCAGAGATCCATGTGTTGACGAAAGCCACGTGTTTTGCGATCCAGAACCGACTGTCAGCCAAGAGGCCAGATTCAGGGGCCCCGTATGTCAGATGCCAGATCAGTGAGCAGAGGTTCGACCGTACTCTTCTAGATAGCGGATCGTCGATTAACCTTCTTCCGGCAGCCCTTCTCGACCGCTTCGAGTTGGGCACTCTTCGACAGAGCAGGACAGTCCTTCAGTTCGCTGATCGATCTGTCAAGAGGCCGAAGGGGTTATTACGAGACGTTATCGTCACGATTCAGGGCCTGAAATTCCCCGTGGACTTCGTAGTGTTGGACATGGAGATCCCTGAGTCAGTGGCCGATACCCCCCATCATCCTTGTTCGTCCGTTCTTGGCCACAGCCAAGGCGATGACTGATCATGATAGTGGGAAGGTGTACTTTCGCGTCGAGGGCGAGAGTATACAAATAGAGATGGTCGAGGACTACAGAGCCAGACTCAGAGCCCGCTCCGATACGAGTATCGATACAGAGCAGCTGACAGACGCAGAGCCAGACATCCACCAGGACTGCGATTTTGTGATTACAGACGATGAGGCAGCTTGGGCAGATCCTGTAGCACAGACCATCCTCTCATGTTCAGATACAGCTGATGCCAGAGATTGATAGCAGAGGAGAGTCTGGAGAGCACAGCCCTGGTTCAGGATACCATAGAGGCAGCAGAGCCGGTCCTTGATCGGCGACACGATGTTCAGTGATGGTGGTGCTGAGGCCACCTTGTTGTTCGGTGGTACTGATGCCACCGCTGGATGATATAGATCCTCGGATTCAGAGTCTGATTGGGCCGATTGCTATGATCAGATGCCAGAACTTGAGTCCATCTGAGCCTATAGATGAGGAGGAGGGCAGATGTAGAGCCGAGCAGAGACAGTGCAGTTGAGCAGCCTTCTCCCGATCCAGTTTGCGAGAGTACGCTTTCACTTTCCCAGGCAGATTTGGCAGACTTAGCAGCTTTCACTCAGTTTTTCTTCCGCAGCCAGATTTGCCAGCACCCTGCATTCCAGAGCGAAAGCCGCTCCCTACTTCGCTGAAGTATCGATTCCTTGCGGGCGATCCAGAGATGTACCCAGTCATCATCTCCGCCGAGTTGACTGGAGAGCAAGAATCCCGTCTGATGGGGGTTCTTGAAAAAGAACCGCAAGGCGATCGGATGGAGCGTAGCGGATCTCCATGGGATTAGTCCAGCAGTGTGCTCCCACCATATCTATCTTGAGGAGGGGGCAAAGCCGTCGCGTGAGTTCCAGCGGCGATTGAACCCCAACCTGAGAGAGGTCGTGATGAAGGAAATATCCAAATGGTGGAGCGCAGATTTTTATTTATCCCATTCCGACTCCAAGTGGGTCAGCCCCTTGCATGTGGTGCCCAAGAAGACGGGCATCACGACTGTGATCAGTGAGTCGGGAGAGGAGATCGCTACACGAGTACCCACCTCTTGGAGGGTCCTGTGTTGACTACAGGAGACTCAACCAGGCCACCAAGAAGGACCATTTCCCCCCCTGCCTTTTATTGACCAGATCATTGAGAGACTGGCAGGGAAGAGCCATTATTGCTTCCTGGATGGGTACTCGGGCTACAACCCAAGTGGCCATCGCTCCTGAGGATCAGGAGAAGACCACCTTTACCTGTCCCTTCGGCACATATGCTTTTCGACGCATGCCATTTGGGCTATGCAACGCCCCTGCGACTTTTCAGAGGTGCATGCTGTCGATCTTTTCGGACATGGTAGGGAGTGTTTGGAGGTCTTCATGGACGATTTCTCGGTCTATGGTGACGGATTCGATTCTTGTCTTGACTGCCTAGACCGGGTACTCCAGCGATGTATCGAGTTTCATTTGGTTCTATCTTGGGAGAAGAGTCACTTCATGGTGACTCAAGGGACGGTGCTTGGCCACATCATCTCCAACAGGGGCATGGAGGTTGATCCGGCCCAAGGTGGATGTCATTAGAAAACTCGCACCACCGTCCAATTTGAGGCAGCTACGGTCATTCCTGGGGCACGTTGGATTTATAGGAGGTTCATTCAGGATTTCAGCAAGATTGCCCGACCGTTGACTGACCTCTTGACGAAAGACCACCGAGTTCCTTGTCGATGACAAGTGTCTCTCGTCCTTGCCGAACTCTCCAGCAGTGTGTTATTGAGGCTCCTGTTCTCCAGCCGCCTGATTGGTCTCTCCCATTCTAGATCATGACGGACGCCTCCGATTTTTGCCGTAGGGGCAGTGCTGGGACAGAGGAGGGATGGAGTTCCGTTTGCCATACACTATGCTAGCCGCACATTGGATTCCGCTCAGCGGAATTATACCGGTCACAGAGAAGGAGATGCTAGCAGTAGTGTTTGCCCTAGATAAGTTCAGATCATATATCATTGGATCTAGAGTGACTTTGTTTACAGATCATACCGCCATCAGGTACCTCATGGCAAAGAAGGATGCCAAGGCCAGACTGACTAGATGGATCCTTCTACTCCAGGAGTTCGACATTGAGATTAAGGATAAGCCTAGAGTCAAGAATGTGGTGGCGGATCATCTTTCCCGATTAGAGCAGCCTGAGGATTCTGAGCAGATTGATCCCATTAGAGATACCTTCCCAGATGAGGCGATCCTTGCTATCGCCTCACTCCCGTGGTATGCCGATATTGTGAACTTTCTCGTTGCAGGGAAAGTCCCACAAGATTGGCCCAGGCAGAGGCTTGAGACCTTCCTTGCGAAGGCCAAGTCCTACCACTGGGAGGATCCCATCCTTTACCACGAAGGAGGGGATAGCGTCTGGCGTCGGTGTAATTCCTCAGGAGGAACACCATAGCGTCCTCACTTACTGCCACAAGCTTGAGGCAGGAGGACATCATTCTGGGAGGAGAACGGCACAGAAAGTGCTCCAATCCCGGCTTGTGGTGGCCTACCCTCTTCAAAGGACTCTGATGAGTTCGTGAAGAGGTGTACTGACTGTCAGAGGATGGGCACTTGTGGACAGCGTGATATGATGCCGATGCAGCCCATTCACTTCTGTGAGGTTTTTGACGCATGGGGCATCGATTTCATGGGTCCATTCCCTAAGAGTCAGGGATTTGAGTACATTCTGTTGGCCGTAGATTATGTTAGTCGTTGGGTTGAGGCTATCCCTGCCCGAGCCGCTGATGCAAGGACAGTTTGCAGATTTTTGAGGAAGCATATCATCACGCGGTTCGGGGTTCCACGAGTTCTGATTTCTGATGGGGGGTCTCATTTCATCAACGACCAGGTGAAGGCCCTTGCTAGCGAGTTCAGTATAGACCATCGTGTTGCCACACCTTACCATCCACAGACGAATGGTCTAGCTGAGGTGTCGAATAGGGAGATCAAGAATATTTTGCAGAAAGTCGTCCGCCCTGACCGAAAGGATTGGTCACAGCTTTTGGACTCGGTCTCGTGGGCATATCGGACGTCTTTCAAGACTCCATTGGGCACATCTCCCTTTCGCCTCGTGTATGGCAAGCCGTGCCATTTACCTGTTGAGCTGAGGCACAAGTCACTTTGGGCAGTCACAGATATTTTGATGGATCCAGATGGTATTGGAGACCAGCGGAGGGCAGAGTTAGCTGCCCTGGAGGAGCTTAGAGATGCAGCTTTCTCAAGCAGCCTACATTATAAGGAAAAAGTGAAGGAGTGGCATGATTCTCACATCAGCCACAAGCATTTTGAGATTGGACAGAGAGTATGGTTGTTTGATGCGAGGCTTAGATTATTTCCAGGGAAGCTACAGAGCAAATGGAAGGGACCTTTTCTCGTCAGAAAGGTACACGACAATGGTAGCATTGATATATCCGAATTGTCTTCTGAGAGTACCTTTCGAGTGAACGGCCAGCGGCTCAAGCCATTTCTAGATCATGAGCCGCGGGACGTTATTGTTGCCCCTATTCATTTTGCGTGAGATGTGGTCTCTTGACTCACATCTTTTGCATCTCACGCCTGATTCTCACTGTTCCTCCGCCTGTATAGATCCAGTTGTCCATATCATTCTATTCTTTAGTCCCACATCCCTTTTCTCATCTTACGATTATGCTATACTTAGGGTGTACTTTACCCTAAGTATAGGGGGGATGTCGGACTTGCGAGTATTCTTTTCATTCGGTTTGCTCCTATTCTGCTGCCTATACTTAGGGATATTTTACCCTAAGTATAGGGGGAGCAGACTCTGTATCTTCTTCACTCGGATTTCCCTTCATGTACAGCTTGCTATACTTAGGATTAGTTAATCCTAAGTATAGGGGGAAACCACCGAGTTCCTCTCATTCTATTCATTTATTTCGTTCCTGTACCTAGCCATTCCTTTTCACTCCCCTTTTACTAAGCACGAGTTATGTCTTCTTCATCGCTCTTAATCACTCTGAGGACATCGTTCGAGCTAAGTATAGGGGGGTGTGTATATATTTCATATATACTTTAGCCATAACTCGTACTTTGTGTGAGTGTGTTAATAAATAAAATGGCTAAAAATCACACAAAAATTTAAAAATTTTCATGTACATAAACTTCTTTTATCTTGCACATACATAGCTAGTGTACAAAGTATTTTTGTAAAAATGATTTCAAAAATCTTTTGTGTAAAGCTTGTGTAAATATTTTTGTATCAAATTATGTATATAGTACAAAATTTTTCCAAAATGTTTTGAAAAATCAAAAGTTTGCAAAAACCTTTTGTAAATGCTTGTAAATGTTTGTAAATATCTTTTTGCAAAACTCGCACTTCATGCATCATCATCATCCATGATTCCAAAACATTTTTCAAAAATTTTGCATAATTGTAAATATCTGTAAATAGCATCTTGTGTACACATATGTATATAGTTTTTCCTGGATGAGAGTTGACATTTAAACTAAGCCTGGAATTAAAGTGAGAAATGGAGCTTGAAAAAGATCTTAATCCACTTAACTTTAAGAGGAACCTTATAGGATTTAGGTTTAAGGCTTTTCAGGTCCATAAGGACTTAATTCTTTGAGTCCACTAGGCTATGAGCATATGTCATCTTGATGAGCTTAAGTAGAACACTTAACAACACACGCATGACTCTTAGAGACAATGGCTTGACTTGCACCTGCACTTTACACATGGCTCTCCACGGATGAGGTGGTGAGGAGGCAGTTTCCTTTGGCTTGGGGTAGCATATGAGGGTAGTACTTCTAGGCGGAACCTCTCTTCTTCTTCTTCATCACCACTAGACCAAGTTGAGGTGCACTTCCATCAGTCAAGTGTGATTAGCAGTCCCGATTTTATTGTTTTTCCTTTTTAGATGTTTTTCAATTATCAAACAAATCGCCTAACGAATTTTTCGATTCTCCTGGTTATTAAATCCAAAATAGGGGGAGAAGACGAAAAAGCCGATGTGCGAAAATCAATGATGCATGCAGAGTAAGAAATGCGTACCTGACTCCAGCAGTCTACATGCAAGATGATCCGTGCAGAATTTAAAAGACAGGAAATAAACTAACTAAATGGCGCAGATGGAAAACCGAGTCCCTAAACAGCAGTGCTACTCAAAAGAACGGCTAGCCGAACACCAGCCTCCAATCCAGAGAGTCTGGTCTAGACCCACCCCTCCTCTTCTCGACAGGTCGAGTTCAGGAGTAGCGCTTAATGGGGCAGGCTCGTGGCGCGTAGGCTTGGAGGTGATGGAACAGCTATTTTATTATTTTTTTATTTTTGTACAATTACCGATCTATAGGTGCATGCAAATATATTATGGTATTTGGATCCTAATTTTTTTACGTCACAATCAAGCAGAAAATCCTACGGCTAGAGGCTCGAAAATCCGCGTGAAACCGGAAAATACTGGAAAGAAATAAAACCGTGTAAAAACCGCGTGAAAACCGAACTAGCTAAAGGGGTCCCCCGAGCACACTGGTGCTCGGCGAAACAGACCCCGAATAGTCCAAGTCTCTGTCTGAGTGTCCTGTCCCTGTATTATTACAACAATTGTTTAAATAAAGCTGAAAATAAATCCTAATCTATGCTATGCTACTCCGTGGCTATTCTGCGGCTCCCACGCTCGTGCTCGCTCCTCGCGTCCTCCTGCGGCTCTGTAAAGAAGAGAGCCGCCTCCGGTTCCCGCGGTTGCTCGGCTTCCGAAGAGAGCCGCCTCGGTCCTCGGGCCCTCGCAAGAAAGAAAACAAGAGTGATCAGACCAAATTATTATATAAACAGTTTTAGAAAAATATATCTACAAAAATCTATACAGAAAACTGTGAAAAAGAAAACCGCGGAAAAAGACGACTACTAAGCCGTGCTCCCCGGCAACGACGCCATTCTGATGACCCGAAAAATCACTCGAACAACTAAGGGTAGGTAAAAATAGAACTCAGGTCGTTGCGACCTCAGTCGCTCGAGCAATAAATCAGATCAATCAAGAAAAATAAAGTGCAGACCACCAAAATCAAATAAAAATCAAATCAAAACGATAGCGGTCCTGGCTATTGGATTAGCCTGGTATAGCGACCAGAGTCGGACTCAGGGAGCACGTGATGGCCTTGCGGCCTACAAAGTAGTCTAAGAAAGAAATAAAATAAAATAAAAGGTATTTTTGGTGGATTTTTGGGGTTTTTATATTTTTTGAATTTTTAAATTAATTAAGAGAATAAGAAAAGCAAACAAATGGCAACTTTCAACAATTATTTATCTACTCAAAAATCACCCAAAAATTCAAATAAAAATATTTTTATGTTTTTTATATTTTTTACTATTTTTGGTTAATTTTTGGGAATTTTTTCATTTTTATTGAATTTTTTAAAAATCAAACAAGGCAAGAAAACGAGGGGATTGTCCAGCCAAGTGTCAAGAGCCAATTTAAAATGCAAAATGGTCCTATTAACACCTGGAGTTAATTTTCCTATAAAGAAGAAGAAACAAGGAAAATTTAGGCACCAGAATTATTATTTTTGGGTTTTTTTAATTAATTATTAGAATTTTTATAGGGGTTTTAGTGTTTTCAATTTTTATAGGTTTTTTTATATCTAAAAATGACCAAAATTGGTCAAAAAATCAAACAAGGTAAAAAACACTAAGTATTTTTTTTGTAATTTTTAGAGGTGTTTTAATATTTTTTGTGATTTTTCAAGTCAGACAGTAAAGAAAAAGCTTGTTTTTGAATTTTTAAAAATATCAAATGAAATAAAAAATGTCTCCAAAAATTGGAGAAAATTTTACACTATGGCAGGAGCCATCTTTCCATTTTTCATTAAATTTGGAGTTAATTTGCTTTTTTATTAAAAATAGAAAGAAGGGTACAGTGCACGTGGACCTGTACGCAAATAGTGAAAAGTCCAGGGGGTCCGGTGCAAAATTCCCAATAACTCACTTGTAAAGCACGTGACCTGGGGCACTCAGGGACCTATTTGCAAGAAAATTTAAGTTCCTGGACTATTTAGTAACACGTACTAAAAGTCCAGGGGCTTCAATGTAAATAACCCACTATATCAAGCACATGCGTAATTAAACCATTCACAGGGGCATATTTGCAAATATTGAAAACATAAATTCATTCAGTAACACCCTGAAACATAAATCCCATATATGCAAATTACCCTCAAAATTCACGTGACGATGCACGTGGTCCACGTAGACAGGGGCATAAATGCAAATACAAGAAAAGGCAAGGTCCACAATGCAAATTACCCAACGAAAATAAAGCTTCACAAATATTTACAGGACTAGATAATAAATGCGAAAACTAGAGGGGCCTACGATAAATTTACCCCTTATTATGGTCGACGGCTGAAGTGACGCCACGTAGCTGATCCAACGGGTGAGAATAAGGGCGCCTTTAACCAAGAAACGCGGGCCTGATCGAACGGTCGAGGGTCCACCACGTGGCTAATCTGACGGATCTGGTGTGCTGTGATTTAATATTGAATATATAATTATTTATATGTTCTAATATAGTGCATTCTTAATTTCAGACAATGAAGTCCACGAACTTACTCAGTAGGCTCTTGGAGGTTAATCAATTGACCGAACCAAATTACTCAGATTGGATTCTTAATTTCCATCTTGCCCTTTAAGTAGACCACATATCTTATGTGTTGTCTAAGGGCAGGCATGAAAACCCTAATATGTTGGAAGAAATAAAGTACAATGAAAAATATGATGAAGATCATTCATTGGTGAGATGTTATATTTTGGGATCTCTCTCCAAAGTGCTTTAGAAGAAACATGTGGAAATGGATAATTGCCAGGCTATAATGCATAATATGAAAGAGATGTTCGGTGATGTTAACCACACACAACATTATAATGTCATGAAAGAACCAATTCATTGCAAAATGCAGGAAGAAACTTCGGTCTGAGAGCATGTGATCAAATTTTTGGTTACCTCTCGGAGATGGATACTCTCGAGGCTGAGATGGACGTATACATGCAGTCCAACTTCATTCTGATATATCTTCCTAAGTCTTTCACTAATTATGTGGTATCATATTACACAAATAAATCGACATTATCTATGTCAAACTCATAGCTTCATTAAAGTTTGTAGAAGACGTAATGAAGAAAAAGAATTCATCTAGCAGTGCAATGGTTGCACAGGTCAAAGGGAAGCACGGTCAGAAGCAAGGGTCTCGGAAGGATCTGACCCAGAAGAAGAATAAGATTCAAGTTGTTGGCTCATCTTCTAATGCTTCCACACTGGTAGCATTAAAGAAAATCGATGTCTGCCATCACTGTAAGAAGCAGGGGCACTAGAAGCGTAACTACCCATATTACCTAAAATATGCTGATAAAGGTAAAGTCCTAGCAGGCATAAATTCTATTGTCATCATTCAAACTAATTTTCTCATAGGACAAGAAGGTGGTTGGATCATTGAATCTGGTGATTCTTTTCATGTATCTAATTTGTTGCATTTTTCAGGAAACTAGGAATCTTGATGAAGGAGAGACAGTCATCTAGATGGGATATGATACAACTATTGCAGTAGTCGTCATCGAGACCTATAGACTATCATCATCTAGTAGAAGAGTCCTATTACTTAAAGAATGTATTTATGTTCCAGATGTTATCAGTAACTTAATATCTATATCCAAGTTAGCTAGAAATGGATATTTGCTTCTATTCTGTAATAAACGTGTCATAAGTCGTTATGATAAATATATTATAGATGGTGTTCTAAATTCTAATGGATTCTATGAATTGTGCACTGATGAAAATGTCATGAATGTTGCTACCACTAATAAAAACTCTAAAAGAAACAGAGAGGATGGAAATCATTCAAATATGATTTGGCATAAAAGGCTTGGCCATTTATATATTGATAGGATCAATAGATTAATAAAGGATTGACCCTTAGATTTTATATAAGTCCAAAATTTTCGTACTTGTGAACATTGTATTCAAGGTAAAATGATTAGGACGCCTTTTTGAAATAAGGTTACAAGATGCCGAGGCACTCTTGACCTTATACATACTAATGTATGTGGTCCCTTTAGTATCGGGATTCGAAATGGATATCCATATTATTTGACATTTATTGATGACCATTCGTGATACATATTTATCTTCATATTATATCATAATGAAACCTTTGAAAAATTCAATGAATTCATGGCTTTGATTAAGAACCAACCCGATAGGAAGATTAAACGGATTCGATCTGACCGAGGTGGTAAGTACCTCTCAAATGAATTCAAGGAATACCTTAAAGAGAGAGGAATTGTCTCCAATCTCACTCCTCCTGAAACTCCCTAACTTAATGGTGTTACTGAAAGATACAACGAGACCATCATGGACATGATCTTTCAATGATGAGTAAATGTCATTTATCACTTAGCTTCTGGGGATATGCAATAGAGGCTGCAATATATATCCAGAATAAGATTCCTAGCAAGTTTGTAACTAAAACTCCTCATGAGCTTTGGTATGGAACCAAACCTAGTGTTAGACACTTATGGATTTGGGGTTGCTTGGTCCATGTGAAGAACATTAACGAAAGTAAGCTAGAATCTCACACTCGAGAGTGCTACTTCATTGAGTATGTTATGAATGTTATTGGATACCAACTTTATGAACCTGGGGCACAGAAGGTCTTTGTCTCTAGAGATGTAAATTTTCTAGAGGATGGCTTCCTTAAGGGTCAAGATAAAAATGAAGTTAAGGAACTCATTGAATCCTCTGAGGATACCGAGTTTCCTGAATTAGAAACAGAAGAAGTAAATGAAGATGTAACACTCGTACCTCTTAAAAGGAATTCGAGGTTGGTTGTGCCACCGAAAGGTACATATTCCATGTGTTAGGTGAAACTGACAATAAACCAACTTCATTTGATGAAGCACTCGCATATCATGACATGGATAGATGAATATTAGCAATGAGGTCACAAATTGATTCCATGTATAAAAATGGTGTATGAACCCTCGAAGATCCACCTAGAGGAGTAAAACCCATTAGGTGTAAATAGATCTTAAAAGAAAAAGGGGACCTGATGGGATGGTAGAGACCTTCAAAGCATGAATTGTGTCCAAGGGTTACACACAGAGAGAAGGCATCAACAACGATGAGACATTCTCTCATGTGGCTATTCTTAAGCCTATCAAGGCACCTCTAGCTATAGTTACATATCTTGATTACAACATCTGGCAGATGGACATCAAGATGATTTTCCTTAATGGATACGTCGAAGAGGATATCTATATGGAGAAGCCCTAGGGCTTCATAACCGAGGGAGGCAAAGTATGCAAGCTGAAGTAATCCATCTATGGGCTCAAGCAAGCTTCTCGTAGGTGGAACACCATATTCAACAAAATCATAAAGAGTTATGATTTTGTTTAGAATCCTGATGAACCACGTGTATACAAGAAGCTTAGTGGGAGTGCCATTGCGTTCATTGTGCTTTACGTATATGACATCCTTATCATTGGGAATGATATAGGGATGATGACCGGGGTAAAAATTGGTTGTCCCATACCTTCGAGATGAAAGATCTTGGAGAAGCCTCTTACATCTTGGGTCTAAAGCTATTTAGAAATCAAGAAAAAAGGATTTTGGGATTATCACAACATGGATACATTAAGAAGATCTTGGAACGTTTCCATATGGAGAATTTCAAGAAAGGCTTCCTTCCCTTAAAACATGGTACCACCTATCTAAAGGGATGAGTCCTCAAAATATTGAGGATAAGAAAGCCATGGCTGAATGCCCTTATATATCAGTTGTCGGAAGCCTAATGTACGCCATGATGTGTACACAACCAGATATTTGCCATGCAGTGAGAGTCGTAAGCCGTTACAAATCCTGCTATGGAGAGAAACACCGAAATGCAGTGAATAACATATTCAAGTATTTAAGACTAACATTACGTCTTGGTCTATGAAAGTAGTGATATCCAAGTCTTATGATACTCAAATTCCAACTTTCAGTCTGATATTGATGATCGAAAGTCGCCATCAGGGTTTGTGTTCATGCTGAACGGTGGTGCTATGAGCTGGAGAAGCAAGAAGCAGGATGCTACAATCGATTCAACAATAGAAACCGAATACATTGTGGCATCTGATACTGCAAAGGGGGTGGTGTAGTTGCACATCTTCATCTTGGAGCTTGGCATAATTTCCTTTGATACTACCATCCCACTACTCTACAATAACACGAGAGCCATAGCTAAGGCAAAGAAACCTAGATGGCATCAAAAGAGCAAGCATGTGGAAAGAAAATATCACATAATTCGATAAATACAAAAGCATGGTGACATCATCATCACCAAGTTGGCCTCTATCGACAACGTTGTTAATCTGCTTACCAAAACATTTACACAAAAGATTTTAGACCAACATGAAATGAGAATGGGTTTAGTGATTGTACATGAATGGTTATTAGGACTAGTGAGAGATTGTTAGCCATGTTAGCCTAAGTTGAACCATTTCTACAATAAATGTTATTGTAATGTTAGATATATCAATAAAAGTTATTGATTTATTTAACTTCGTGTCTGAGATTAAATGAATGGATGCATTATAAGGTCTCTTAGTACAATTATGGTTATGTATCATGGCCATTTTAATGATAATACAATTGTTGATTCAATTGTTAAATAATAGAGGTTGGTGCTTGGATGCATATCTTAAGAGTTAGATTGAGGACTCATCAAGTACCATCAAATGATTGTTAAAAGAAGTTCTCCAGCCTGAGAAGGAGATGTCAGTCCTTATCTATTGATATCTGACTGACCTCTTGATGCAGATCCTCTGCATACAAATAGAGATTAAGAGGTGTCAGATAAGTTAGGTCAAAGAGTTGACGCAACGAGATCAAGATAATCGAGAACTATATCGAATACTGTCACGATATAGGCATGCATCCTTTGATTGGAGACAAATGTATTGCTATATGTCAGAGTATATACATTCGATGGACTGACAGGTTGATGGCCTAATCAAGGTTTATACACCGTCGACCTGGTGTGCATACAAGGGCATATGAGTAATATGATCTCTCAAAGGGATTATGCATGTTCCATTGTGAATCGAAAGACATGAGCTCACTGACGAGTCGCTAAATACGATGATTAATTCGTGTTCGTTGTGGTACGTGTAATTAGCGATTCAGTCAGAACCGAGAGAAGATCTCCGTGAAGAGTGTCTCGGCTTTAATTTATATCCCGGGCAAGTCCAGGGTCGAACACAGGGAGGCAAAGGAACAACTTGGGTTTAATTCGAAAGTTTAGATCTAGATTTCCAATGCGTAATTTTTTAGATTTTTTAATGCAAAACGAATGCCAAAATGCACAATGCAAGTGAACTAATATACTAAGAAAGCATACAACTTAGCCAAATTAAGTTTAATGCCAAATCGGTTCAATTCAGCTAGATTATATTTTTCCTAGAATATTAATCCATAGATGAACACAAAACACATTTTTTTTGGAATTTTAGGGGTTAAAATGCAACAAGGAAAAATGCACATTTTTTTATGGGTTTTTTCATAATTTATCACACAAACAGTAAGCAAAAATCATGAAAATTTTACTGGAATTGAAACATGATGCAAGGAAGCTACAGTAATTTTTTTAGAATTTTTTGACAAAGTATGATTTTTTATGGATTTTTTAGTGAATTAGAGCAACAGTGAGTAAATAATTTCTATTAAATCCACATTATCAAACTAAATCAGAGTGCAAATTATCACAAAAAGATATTTAGATAAGCAATCCAGTAGAGCTGAAATTTCGCAAAAAGGATATACGTGGATTTAATTAAAAATCAAATACTAAAAACACTGTACAATTTATTTCAAGCACAAGACATATCTATTTTAGATGAAATTGGGACAATAAGTTAATCACATATCAAGGCATCATCTTAAATTTTTGTGGAATTTTCAGAGCAACCATATGTGAGATATAAATGTAATGGTACAAAATGGGTAAACTATGCAAAATTTCGGTTGAACAATTTTAGTTAATTACCCATATCTCATAAAAATACAAATAAATACCCACAATGTAGAGAATTAGTTGCTCAACATGAAAGCATTTTTCATTGAATATAAAGATGCATAAATAAGGTCCAAATTAACGCATGAACATAGGGGTCTTTATGCAATACATAAATTAAAAAGAAAGCTCAAACATATGCACATGGACTATTTTGTAATTATGGAAACTATATAAAATATTTACATAATTTTTACAATAAAAAAGGGGGAAATCACCTTCTTCTTCCTTTTGCTGGGCAATGGAACCCAACAAGGGTCGAGCGGCGTCGGCGGCGGGCTGAGGCGGAGGAGGGCGACGGCGCGCGGCGGTGGCCGGCGTGAGGACGGCGGCGAGCTGAGGCGTGGGGCGCAGCCAAGCGGCGTCGCGCGGCGGCCTTGGAAGGAGGGATGGAGCAGGCGGAGGGCTGAAGCTCCTCGGCGGAGGAGCACCGACGGGAGGCGCGACGGAGGGCAGGCCGGGCGGCGCGGAGCCACGGGAGGAGCGCCGCTGGGTGTGGGTGCGTGGCTGAGGAGAGAGGGGCGGCGGGCGGCGCCGCTGCCCGTGGAGGAAGGGGGGGCAGCGGGCCGCTGGCTGCTGCCCCGTTTTTTTTTCTTTTTTTTGATTTTTTAAATTAATTTTTTTGCTGCTGTAATAAAAAAGGTTTTTTTTGTTTTAATTTTTTTTATATTTTTTTAATTTTGTTGAAACAGGCAATGAACATGATAGGAAAAAATGTGATGATGGTAATATGATGGAGTAGAACAAATGGAAGATGATGAGTGGTGCTATGATGAACTAAAAAAAATGCAAAAATGACAAGATGATAAAATGAAGGGAAAATTTACCTAAGATGAACGCGGACGCCTATGGTGTAGTCTCATGAGCACGGTCTTCGCTCAAATCGCCGGCGTGCGATGAGCTCGAGCAGCACACGGTTGCGGCTGCGATGCTGACCGAAAAGCCAACGGATCTCACCTGAGAGAGGGCCGTCGTCGCTCGACC
This sequence comes from Ottelia alismoides, assembly GCA_037367405.1. Lineage (NCBI taxonomy): Eukaryota > Viridiplantae > Streptophyta > Magnoliopsida > Alismatales > Hydrocharitaceae > Ottelia > Ottelia alismoides. The sequence goes on along the minus strand of JAZKJV010005125.1, from coordinate 309,154 downwards.
GCGGTTGTGTCACTGTCACCGATTCAACTCAGGGAACTAGGCTCTCCTCACATAAAGATGGATCAAAGGCAAATTGAGGAGGATGGGATGTATATATAGATGATGAAATGAGAGGTTATTAAAGTGGTGGAGTTGAATGGGAAGTTGGATTATTAATGGAGTTGAATGAGAAGTTGGAAAAAATGATGGAATAATGGAGTTGAATTGGTGGTTATTGTAGAGAATGGAAATTAAATAAATAAATGAAATAAAGTTGGCTACTTTAATTACAATATAATAAAAAAGAAGAAAATAAATAGTGGAGAATTTACAAGGGAAGACAAACAACATGTACACATTTTTTTTACTTTTCTAATATGTATTTTTTTGTCTTTTTAATAAGAGATATTTACAACGGAAAAATAAAATAAAATACTACAATTAAAATACAACATAATCATGATATTTTTGTATTTTTAGTAATTATAAAAGATAAAATAAAAAATGAAGAAGGGATGAATATATACATAATATACAATGTACATCTAGGTCCCAAAACCCAACTTTTGCAAATGAGCTCCGATTTTAATGAAACCACTTCCGTTGGATAGATAATTTTCTAACTTGAACTTTAAAAGTGAGTTTGGTAAATTTGGAGTTCATACGGAGCGGGAATTTGGCTTGGAAGTTGGTCTTTACGGCTTTTTCCCTTTGGGATCTAGGAGCATTTATTTGAGGTAAAATTTATTTTATATTTTTGTATTTTTATATACATTGATATGAACACGTTGGAGAAAGAATTAGCCAAAAAGAATTTGATATGAAATTATTAAAATATATGAAGTTTTGGGCTATTTACATGTATAGAACTCCTTTATTTTTGCGGCTTTTTATGTGTAATTTATTTTGTACAATCTAATATACAATAATTAGTGTGTTTTATTTACAAGAGATATTTTGTTAATTTGATGAATTTATGTACATTTTTCTAGGATTTTACTCGGAGATTTTGCTAAGATCAAGATATTGAGATGATGAATCATGGATTCATCACCCCCTATACTTAAACTTTGCTAGTCCTCTTGCAAATAAAGAATGAATAAGTTGAACTAACCCCTGATTGTGCATGTGAATATAAGACTTGATCCGTTCAAGAACTCTCGGTTTTAGAAATCCTAAAATTCTAATCTGAACCAAGATCTAGTCAAAAGGTATCCAATTTCCCTAATCATCAGACTCTCTTTGTATACATATATAGTAGGGATATGACTTTAAGTATTGACCGCAGTTACAAGAATAGAGTCACAACGTCACCCAAGGTTCAGTCCAAAAGACTCTCCTAAGGACCCGATCCTCAACACTAGGGAATAAATCATTTCTTGCATCCAATTCACCGTCTCTTTAGTTGTCAGACTTAAAAGTGTAGATGGAAGGCCAGTTGATGGAGAGTATAGGATTGTGTCATTTCTTCTCTCCCTCTCATTGGAACAAGGATCCTCTCGAGTGCCTTATTACTCAACGCATATTTTTGGTGTTGATCAGTGCGTCCGTCAAGAGAAGTTGGAGCCGTCTGCACTTGTTTTCCTGAGAGTACACCGGGGTGTGTCTTTTTTGAGTATCTATTATACCTTCTACACCCAGACTTGTAGCATTTACGATGCAGAGCCCTTTTTTGGTGCAAGCCCGACTCCTGGTCCTAATAGCGGTGGTCCAAGTGGACACTTTTGAAATGGTTGGGAGCGCTCGCCTTTGGTGGAAGCTCTTTTGATAATTGACTTTGTATGGAATGAGAGCTTTTCTCTGACATTTCATTGCTTTGTAATATTTTTGGCTAGCTCCACTGCTTTTACCAAGAGTTGGCACACACTGATCAACATTTTTTTTATTTTATCACACCCTGGCACATAGGTAAATGTCAAGAGATAGTACAAGAATCATGTTCTCATACTGGCTAAAGATGCTGACACTCAGGTTTCATGAAGCCTTCATTGATTTTATCCCATCCTCGAGCATAATCAAATCAAGTCCAAACTCAAATCCCCCATCCCAGATCCTCAAGTGAAATTCCAACTCATCTCATCATAACTGTAGTCGTGTATGTGAGGTGCTGATCATATTCTTAAGGTAGAGACTAAGCATGCAATATAGCACACAAATCTTTCAAACTAGGGAAATGTGAATAATTAAGTCCAAGACACTAATGACTACGGCTGGTTAACTCAAAATCTCAAGAGCTCATAAACCAAGTGTTCTTGAACATCACTAGTCTTGTGTGAAAGTGAATGTGTCAGGGATTAAACCAACTTATTAGTTGGTTTTTTTGCAAAAGATAAGTAAATAAAAAAGGACTTTTTTTAGAGCAAATAAGGGGAAAAATCATTTTTTTTGAAAATTTTTTTAAGAGAGATTTTTTTCAAAAAGATTTTCAAGTTTTTTTTGAAAGATAGGTAGATAAGAAAGGATTTTTTATGAAAAGTTTTTTAAGAGATTTTTTTTGAAAAAAAAGTTTTTTTACCCAACCCATAATTATTGTATAATATATACAAAAATACGTGAAAGTACGAGCTATGGGTAAAGTATATATGTAATATATACACGCCCCCTATACTTAGTATGTGCTATGTCCTCATGGTACAAGAAGCGAGAAAAAGACATAGCTCGTGCTAAGCGTAGGATGACTAGAATAATAAAGAGTATAGAAGTCGATCCGCCCCCCTATACGTAGGCTCTGGTCAGCCTAAGTGTAGAAGAAGAGCAAAAATGGGGCGGATGAGGTCAAGAAGAGAAATGGATGAGTATACATATGGAGGGCATCAGCTCCCCCTATACTTAGGCTCTTGGTAAGCCTACTTATAAGACAAGAGTAAGTGTAAGAACCGATGTCATCTGGAGAATATACAAGGAAGGGAGAATGTACAAGAGGAATGATGTTGAATCTTGATGCTGCATCTTCATGAAGAGTAATATGATGTATCTGCTCTGTGCTCACTCTGCATGAAATTGATGACCTCGACTTGGACTAATTGCTCTTTCGAATCAACAAAATGCTTCAACAGTTGTCCATTCACCACATGAGATTGTGCACCATCTGTGAGATCAGCTATCTCTACACTTCCATTCTCGTGCACTTTCTTAACAACAAAGGGACCCGTCCATTTAGATTTGAGCTTCACATGGAACATCTTCAACCTGGCATTGAGCAACCATACCTTTTGTCCAGGGACAAAGTCTTTGCACCTAATGTGTTGATCATGTCATCTCTTTACTTTGTCCTTATAAATCAAACTGTTGTCATATGCCCTGTTTCGGATTTCCACGAGCTCGTTCAAGTTCAAGTCTCGACAAAGCTTCCCTAGGTGACAACTCCAGTTAATCTTCTTAATTGCCCATTCGGATTTATGAATCAATTTTGTGGGCAAATGACATGGCTTGCCATAGATCATTCTAAATGGTGAAGTACCCAATGGTGTCTTGTAGGCTATCCTATAAGCCCACAGAACTTGGTCCACGAGTTGAGACCAGTTCTTCCTATCGGGACGAACCAATTTCTGCAAAATACTCTTTACCTCTCTGTTCGAAACCTCTGCCATGCCGTTGGACTGTGGGTGGTAAGGACTAATAACTCTATGCTCAAATCCATAGTCCTTAGCTAAAGATCTCATATCTCGGTTCACAAAATGGCTACCCCCATCAGATATCAAGACTTTTGGCACCCCGAACCTAGCAATGATATGATCTCTCACAAACTTACAGATAGTCTTGCTGTCTGCGGTTCGGGTTGGGATAGCCTCCATCCACCTGGATAAATAATCAACCGCCAACAATATGTACTCATGTCCTTGGCTGTTGGGAAAGGGACCCATAAAATCTATGCCCCATGCATCAAAAACATCACAAATAATCATCGGTTGCATGGACATCTCATCTCTCTGTCCAACTGTCCCTCCCATCCTTTGACAGATTGGGCAGGACCGTACAAAATCAATAGCATCTCTAAACAAGGTCGGCCAATACAATCCACATTGAAGTACTTTGTGAGCGGTTCTCTTTCCCGAATGGTGTCCTCCAGCCTTGAGTGAATGACAATATGTGAGAACACTCTGGTATTCCTCCTGAGGAATACACTTTCTCCAAACACAATCCGGTCCTTCGAAGAAAAGGAAAGGATCGTCCCAGTGGTATCTCCTCGAATCCGACTTCAGTCGATCAATGCTGCTCCTAATCCAACCATGGGGAACCTGCTTGGAGACAAGATAGTTCACCATGTTGGCATACTACGGGAGTGAGTCAATAACACAAATCGACTCATCTGGGAAGGTCTCTCTAATCCGCTCATAATCAGGAGAATCCCTAAGTTCAATCCGAGAAAGGTGATCAGCCACAACATTCTTCACTCCAGGTTTATCTTTTATCTCCAAATCAAATTCCTGGAGGAGTAAAATCCACCTAAGAAGACGCGCCTTCGCGTCCTTCTTTTCCATTAAGTATCGAATGGTTGTGTGATCAGTGTAAATTGTCACCTTAGAGCCCAAAATATATGATCTGAACTTCTCGAGGGCCCATACTACCGCGAGCATTTCCTTTTCAGTCACTGTATAGTTTTTCTGTGTAGGATCTAAAACTTTGCTCGCATAATGAATCGCAAACGGAATCCCCTCTCGTCGTTGTCTAACACAGCTCCTATGGCAAAATCTGAAGCGTCAGTCATGATCTCAAAGGGGAGAGACCAGTCAGGAGCTTATAGGATAGGCGAGGAACAAATCTTCCTCTTCAAGAGCTCAAAGGCCTCCAGACACCTGTGATCTACAATGAACTCTGTGTCTTTCCCTAAGAGCTCAGTCAGTGGGCGCCATTCTGTTGACGAAAAATTCCCGAGCGACTGAGGTAGAAGGTGCAGAAATAGGTCGTTGCGACCTCAGCCACTCAGAATGCGTCAATCAAGAAAAATGAACCACTCGAAATACGTAAAATCAATCAAACACACAGAAGCGGTCCTGCTAAATGTTTAACCTGGTATAGCACCCAGGGTCGAACACAAGGAGCACGGATTGGCTTAAAAAGCCTACGAAGTAGTCAAAAAATCAGAGAAAAAGGGAAAACATTTTTAGTGGTTTTTAATTGTTTTTAAATTTTTTTGGATTTTTAATATGTAAAGAAAATAAGAGAACACAAGAACAAGCACACTTGAGCAATTTATTTAAAGCAACAAAACTCAAGCAAAAATTCAAGAAAAATTGTTTTTATGTTTTTTAGGTTTTTAAGTGTTTTTGGTGAATTTTTGGGATTTTTATAAGATATATTTTATTTTCTAAAAACCAAACAGTGCAAAAAAGCAAGGTACTGTCCAGCCAGGCCCAAAATCCAAAAATAAAATATCTAAGGATCTCAAGAGGGCCTGGAGGTATTTTTCCTGTATTCTAAATAAAATAAGGAAAACTTGAGCACCAGAATTATTGTTTTTGGGTTTTTAGATTATTTATTATAATTGTTATGAGTTTTTAGGTGTTTTTGAATTTTCAGGGTTTTTAAGCAAGGACAAATAGCCAAAATTGGCTAGAAAATCAAACAACCCACAAGAAATAGTATCTAATTTTTATAGAATTTTTCAAGGAGTTTTTGTATTTGTTTGGGGTTTTTAAAACTGGACAGTGGCTAAAATGAGAGTTTTTGAATTTTTAAAAATAACAAATAAGCTCAGAAATGTCCCCCAAAATTCTCAAAAATCCTACAACATGGCAGGAGCCATGTGTCAAATTTTTATCGAATTTGGAGATGAATTGATATTTTATTCAAAAATCACAAGGGGGCACTGTGCACAAGGACTGAAATGCAAATACCCAAAGTTCTGGGGGTCCTGGTGCAAAATACCCAGCAAAACACGCGCGAGGCGCGTGCCTGGGGCACTTAGGGACCTATATGTAATAAAACTAAGTTCCAGGGACTAATTGGTAACTCGTACCAAAAGTCCGAGGACCTCAGCTGCAAATAACCCAAAAATAAACGCACATGCGTAAAACTACCACGCACAGGGGTATAAATGCAATTACTCAGAAAGTTTCATTCATTCATTAACAACCAGAACTACAAGGGGCGTCTCTTGCAAATAACCCGAAAATACACGTGACGAAGCACGTGGCTCACACAGGCAGGGGCATATAAGCAAATACACTAAAGTGCAAGGTCCATTGTGCAAATAAACCTAAAACTAAATAACGTGCTGAAATATTTACAGGACTCAAATGAAATAGAACTCAGATAAGGGCCTAAGGGTAATTTACCCTTTATTAACCGGAGCTGACGGATGGCCGCCACGTGGCGATCGGACGGTCGAGGTGGGGGCGGCTCTGGTCGCTGCTGCTCTGATCGATCCAACGGTCCAGGCCAGGACACGTGTGGATCTAACGGCCTGGATCTAGCGCCTCAGATCTGACGTCCACGAACGCTCCAGCCACCAACGGTCAAGATGGCACCTGGAGCGGGAGGCTAATCCAACGGCTCTGGAGGATGCTGGAAGAACTGATGGCCGGCGAACTTCGCTGGCCTCGTGATGGTTGCTCCGGCCTCCTCTGCTACGCCTAATGATCGGAGGAGCTCCGGCTTGAAGATGCGCAGCTGTTGTGGGTCTCCGATGCCCCAGCCGAGCTCGGATGAGCTCCGACGAGGGTGGCGGAGCTGAAGCTCCTGGGCTAGATGTCGAGAGGCCTCAGATGGCCTCTGCTGGTCCTGCAAAACAGCTCAGAAACTTCGCGGGTCGAGGGCAAAGTACCTCGACCCGGTTAGGCAGCGTGAAGGTGAAGGGTGCGTCGGTGTGGGCGAACCCCGGCGATGCGACGGCGAAGGGGTTCGAACCCCAGCTCCTGTGCGAGCTGGGTTGAACGGAGGGGTGGAGAACGTGTGTGGGAGGAAGGCGGAGGCGATGGTGGATTCCGATGGTCGAACGGGAAGGTGAGGCGGTCGGAATCGGTGAAAATCGACGGCGGCGCGATTTGGGGGTAATCGGAAATTAGACTAAATGGAGGAGTTACGGAACTACCTGAGTGGGTGATGCTGGAGCTAGGGAAACTCCCGGTCCTCGCCTCAAGGAGCGTCGACGTCCGAGGCTCGAGCTCCTGCTCGGGGCGGAGCACGGCGGTGAAGACTCGCCGGATCAGTGGCTTTCGCCTCCTTTCCTCGCTGCAACAGGTCGAGGGTCGAGCTGTCACCTCTCTCTCTCTCTGGAGCTCACTGGAAATCAAAGCAAATGGCCAAAGATGTCGCGGGAAGGCGGCTGAGCTCCAGCTTTATATGGCTAGGGGTCCGAGAAGAAGGGGTCCGGGCAAGCTCAGGAGCGCGCGGATCCCGAGGGAGCGGCTCCGGCGAGGATGTCGGATGCAAGAAGAATGATTCGGACCCGGGGTTTGGCGGATTGGTGATCGGGTCGAGCGGAGAAAAATCCGAGAAGTTGGGTCCGAAGCTCGAATCCGCGCGAAGTGGTCCTGGGGGGGCCAGTTGACCGGGCGGTCAACATCCCCAGGACCCAATGAGGATGGGCCACGTGGCCGGATTTTTAAAGTTCAAATTTAAGGTAGCTAGGGCCCGATTTTGTAAAAACTCAAAACACAAAATATTTTTCTTTTATTTTTTTCTATTTTTGGTGATTTTTAATTAATTTTTTTAGAAATAAAAATAAGCTATATACATAATATGTACTAGATATAGGTATATACAATATATATAGGTTTTTTTATTTTTTATTTTTATATATTATTTTTATACAATTTTATTCCCATTTTAAATTTTATTTATTTACATTATAAAATAAGGAATAACATGGTGTTTTTATTTTATTTTTATTATTTATATACATAGGTAAAATAAATAGATATGTACATTTATATACATAGTATATGTACAAAGTATTTTTGTATTTTTGATTTTTCTATTTTTATTTTGTTTTGATTTTGATTCTTTTTATTTTATTTATTTACAATATATAGCATAGAATATTTACAAAAAGTTTGGAAAATGACTTTATTTATTTACAAGGTTAAATAAATAAGGAGGTATGGTCTATATACATGGTGAAAGGGCATTTTTGAATTTTTGATTTTTTAGATTTTTATTTTGTTTTTAATAGTTTCTAAATATATACAAAATATGTACAAGCATATTTTTGGTTGAGGAAAATATAATTTTATTTATTTACATGAATGTTTACACATGAGCCCCTATCTCTCTCTACTGTGGCTTTTATGCGGTCAGGCCCATGCTGAGCCCTCCCTTGGGTTAAGTTGCTCAATATTTATTCTAAATATTTCCCTCTTTTTCTTTTTGATCTTTGTTCTTTTATTTTTGCACAAAAACATGCTAATTATAAGTTTTTACACAATGCATGCTTTTGGTAATTATTTGTATTTGCACATATCTACATGTATTTGCAAAGGTTTTTGTAGCTAAAATAGAAGAATAAAGAGTGATGAATGGGTATTCATCACCCCCCTATGCTTAACTTTGCTAGTCCCTTAGCAAACACTTATTTGAAAAATAGGTGAAAAAGAAAGAAAAAGAAAAAGAAAAAGAGGATGTACATGGATCAAAGTTGAATTATTAAACTTTCCTTCATTAAATTGAAATATGGAGCTCGATCAGATCTTTGGATTATTAATGTGTCGGAACCTTATTTGGACTTAAGCTTAAAACTCAACAGACTCTAAGTTCCACCAATCTATGGACAAGACTCCTCAATAAACCAGATCAGAACAAGTCTACATACACAAACTCTAATGACCATGAATCTTTCCATGCGGTGTAAGTGATATGTGGCTCCCCACTTCAGAAGTAACAAAGAAACAACCTCCCTCAACCTGGTAACTCTAATGCCTCGGTCTAGCAACTCTTTCCTCGAGAAGCGGGGTATTCCCTTCTAAGTTCAAGTGCAACCGGCTCAAGAAGAGGGGGTAGAAGTATAGAGTTTTGGAAGCTTAGCCAGTGTAGCTAAGTCTCCCGCTGCAAGCTTCATGAGATGTAACATGGATACCATAAGCTTTGCTTTATTTGACTACGTACACTCTGGTGGGGTTATTAAATTTTCAATCCGACCCACCACTTTTTTGGAGTTCTTTTTGCATTTTTGCATTTTTTTTCAAGGACTTCTGTACAGCATATATACAAGAAATTTCCTCTTGAGCCAGTAGACTATCCCTCTTTTGAAGCTTTATTGCAACCCACAGCTTCTGTCTTTAGCCTTCATCACCACTAGACCAAGTTGAGGTGCACTTCCTTCACTAGAAGAACCCTTCCTTGTTTGGTTTGGATGAGCGAGAGAGTGACACGTACCTTAGGATAGAGCCATCCGATTTTTCTCGACTGATTACCGGCTCTTTGGTACGGGACAGTCGGTTGAGAAATCTCAGATTCCTATTACCTCACGTAATCACTCTGATAGACTGAATTATCACCTAAAATAAAATTGACAAGATAATTGATCGATCCCTTCGGTCTTCAGCTCGTGTGCGTAGGTGAATCAGGGGTTATATTTTCTCATCTTGTGTGATTCCAGATCCCTCCTGCTTTCCCCCATCTTCTTCTCTATTCCATCCTTGTCTCCCACCCTCCCACCCTCCAGTCTTCTTCTTATTCTCCTTTACCCCTGGATGATGGATCCCCCTCACTCCGAGCCGACTCTTGCGGCTTGTTCTTCGTTATGTGACCATCAGTCCAGTCCACCTTCTAGGGAGGTCGGATCTCCGACCAACCTCCCGCTTTCCCCCTCCCCTTCCATTCACTACTCTGGGCATGTTGCGCTTGACGTCCGAGGACACCAGATAGAGCAGATGCGAGACCCGGACGATGTCGTTTCTGAGTTGAGAGCGTACTTCGTTCGTGATCAGAGAGAGCAGTGGAGATCATCAGATAGATCCTATCCCAGACTGATGGAGGAGCAGATAACACATGGAGCCCAGTCAGCTTCTACACTTGGTCCATTCGTCTTGGATTTGGATTACATTCAGAGACTGCCCACATTCTCAGGGGAGGCGCACGAGGAGCCTTATCTTCACATGTCCGCATTCGAGAAGTTTTGCAGAGCACAGATATACTCAGATGTCACTGCAGAGGAGCTGATGAGGAGGACCTTCTCATTTACACTTCACGATAGAGCCAGGACATGGCACCAACGATTGGGGAAGACATTCGATACGTGGGGAGAGCTACGCCGAGAGTTCTTACAGAGATATTTCCCCCCGCGTAGAGTCGAGTTTATGTGGTCTTTCATCACCTAGTTTTCAGTTGACCCCTAGGAGCCACTGCATGAGGCATGGTCGAGGTTTCTTGACCTCTTGAGGAGATTTCCAGACCACGGACTTCCACTGACAGACTTGATAGAGATCTCCATGAGGGGGATGACCGCAGAGCAGATAGCACTGGTGATTACCACATGTGGCGGTTCACACCGCAGTTCCAACCTTCACCTACTGGATACCATCTCGAGGCTACTTTCACAGAGATCATTTTCGCGAGATGTCGTAGTCGGGACAACATATGCGGACGATGCAGTACCAGTGCGGTGTGTTGCTTTACAGGATGAGACAGTTTCTACACACCAGTCCGAGGAGGAGCATACAACACCACTGACAGAGGAGATGATTGCGATAGCAGAGGTTCGGACCCAGAGTCTACTCAACTTCCCGTTGGTCTTCCAGCTAGAGTTCTAGGCAGCCCCAGAGTTCCCAGTCGACAAATCTTGGATATCAGATCTTGTGATACTCCAGGAATCGGAGGAGCCCTCGCTACTACAGCCATTGAGCCAGCCACTTCAGTTCCCAGTCCTGGAGGAGTCAGCTTCCTTTCTGCACAGATACTTCTTGGATACAGACAGCTACCAGGACTCAGCCCAGCAACCACAGCTCGATAAGGGACACCACTTTGAGAGTACACACACAGAGAGTCCCATATTCGAGTCTTTTGTCCTCCACTCCGACGAGATAGACACCTTTGCTGAGGATTAGTTGACAACCAGTATAGCCACAGAGCGAGGATCAGCCGCAGACACTTTTCCAGCCTCCGCAGTGTTGACTAGTACCTTTTCCTGCTTCCAGATTGCCGAGAGCGACAGTTCCGATGATGATGCAACCTGGTGCACAGAGTGGATACTTGACAGCACTGCAGTTTCCCATCTAGATCCTGATCCTCTACTTTTCACCTCTGATCTTGCATTTCTCCCCGAGGGTTATCTGCGGGAGAATGCCGCATATGATGAGTACTCGGTTTCACCTTCTGAGAGTGTTTCCGATCTGGCGGAGCTCGAAACCGAGTCTTTAGATCCTTCTGATTCTGAGTCTTCTCACCTCGACGACCTTCGCGGGGATGAGTCCATCCTGGAGATATTCGATGATCTTTCTGATCTACTTCTATTTCATTCATCGGATATCAGTCTTCTTAGAGAGTCTCCTGATCTTGATTGCCCACACTTCTTTGAGACACTGATCGACGTGGAGGATTCCATGACTGATCCATCCTTCTCCACGTTTGACTTCTTCGGCTCCACATTTCCACTCAAGTCTGATTCCAAGCCGATGATTTCTTTTGTGCTACCGGATCCCGATCACTTACTGCCATATCCCTGGCCGGTAGCAGACACCCGCTTGATTGCATACCTGGGTGTCTTTGTTTACACTTTTGAGTTCGTCGCTGTTCTCATACCGAGACTGCGACAACAGTACGGCATTCGCCTTACCGATGCCGTCCTGAACTTGGATACCGCATTATCCTAGCCTTTGCACCAGCTAGGGGCGTAAAATCTAGCGCTTGTTGAGAGGCACCTCAACATTGTACTCTTTTGTATATACGTGTTTTGTCTTAAGTTCGATCTTTCTTTCTTCCTTTCTTGTTTTCACCCCAGGTCTCGCTTAGGATTATCTTTGCTATACTTAGGATATTCCTCATCCTAAGTATAGGGGGTGGAAACACCGAGTTGTTCATTCGTTCTGTTTCATCACTTCTGTTGTTGCCTATACTTAAGGTTCTTCACCTTAAGTATAGGGGGGAGTGATGCCCCTCCACCTTGTATATATTTGTCTATTTTCTTCGTGTCTTTCTACCTCTATTTTGCTGCCTATACTTAGGGATATTTTACCCTAAGTATAGGGGGGTAGACCCTGTACATCCTTCATTCGGATTTCCCTTCATGTACAGCTTGCTATACTTAGGATTACTTGATCCTAAGTATAGGGGGAAACAACCGACTTCTCCTCATTTTATTCTTTCATTAATCTCTGTATCTAGCCATTCCTTTTTACGTCCCTATACTAAGCACGAGTTATGTCTTCTTCATCGCTCTTGATCACTCTGAGGACATCGTTCGAGCTAAGTATAGGGGGGTGTATATATTTCATATATACTTTAGCCATAACTCGTACTTTGTGTGAATGTGTGAATAAAATTTAAAAAAAAAATTCTCCCTTGTATAATTCATTCTGCATGTACCTATTATTTATACAAATAATTTTTGTACAAATGATTGTAAAATGATTTGTGTAAAGGGTTTGTAAATATTTTCATATCAAAATTATGTATATAATACAAAATTTTTCCAAAATGTTTTGAAAACAAAAAGTTTGCAAAAACCTTGTGTAAATGTTTGTAAATATTTTTGCAAAACTTGCATTCATGCATACATCCATGGTTTCAAAACATTTTTCAAAAATTTTGCACGATTGTAAATATTTGTAAATAGCATTTTTGTATATATTTGTATAGTTTTTCCTGGATCATAGTTGACATTTAAACTAGTCTGGAACTAAATTGGGAAATGGAGCTGATTAAGATCTTAATCCACCTAATTCTAAGAGGAATCTTATAGGGCTTAGGGGTAAGGCTTTTCAGGTCTATTGGGACTTAATTCTTTGAGTCCACTAGGCTATGAGCATATGTCATCTTGATGAGCCTAAGTAGAGCACTTAACAACACATGCATGACTCTTAGAGACAATGGCTTGACTTGCACCAGCACTTTACACATAGCTCTCCACGGATGAGGTGATGAGGAGGCAGTTTCCTTTGGCTTGGGGTAGCATATGAGGGTAGTACTTCTAGGCGGAACCTCTCTTCTTCTTTTAGTGAAGGAAGTGCGTCTCAACTTGGTCTAGTGGTGATGAAGGCTAAAGACAGAAGCAGTGGGTTGCAATAAAGCTTCAAAAGAGGGATAGTCTACTGGCTCAAGAGGAAAAACTCCTTGTATATATGCTGCACCATGTAGATATGTTGTACAGTTGCACATGAAAAAAAATGTGTGCAAAAAAAAGAACTCCAAAAAAGTGGTGGGTCGGATTGAAAATTTAGTAACCCCACCGGAGTGTATATAGTCAAATAAAGCAAAAGCTTATGGTATCCATGTTACATCTCATGAAGCTTGCAGCGGGAGACTTAGCTACACTGGTTGGGCTCCCAAGGATACATGGCTACACTGGCCATGGTCCATTCTTCATCTTCTTCCCCCTCTTCTTGAGTCGGTTGCACTTGAACTTAGAAGGGAATACCCCGCTTCTCGACGAAAGAGTTGCTAGACCGAGGCATTAGAGTTACCAGGTTGGGGGAGGTTGTTTCTTTGTCACTTCTGAGGTGGGGAGCTACATATCACTTACACTGCATGGAAAGATTCATGGTCATTAGAGTTTGTGTATGTAGACTTGTTCTGATCTGGTTTATTGAGGAGTCATGTCCATAGATTGGTGGAACTTAGAGGCTGTTGAGTTTTAAGCTTAAGTCCAAATAAGGTTCCGACACATTAATAATTCAAAGATCTGATCGAGCTCCATATTTCAATTTAATGAAGGCGAGTTTAATAATCAGCCTTAATCCATGTATATTCTCCTCTTTTTCTTTTTCTTTCTCTTTTTCACTTCTTTTTCAAATAAGTGTTTGCTAAGGGACTAGCAAAGTTAAGTATAGGGGGGTGATGAATACCCATTCATCACTCTTTATTCTTATATTTTAGCTACAAAAACCTTTGCAAATACATGTATATTCATGTAAATACAAATAATTACCAAAAGCATGCATTGTGTAAAAACTAATAATTAGCATGTTTTTTTGCAAAAATAAAAGAATAAAGAGTAAAAAGAAAAAGAGGGAAATATTTAGAATAAATATTGAGCAACCTAATCCCAAGGGAGGGCTCAGCATGGGCCTGACCGCATAAAAGCCAAAGTAGAGAGAGATAGGGAGCTCATGTGTGTAAATATACCTGTAAATATAATAATTATATTTCCCTCTAAAAAAATAAAATAAATGGGCTTGTATATATTTGTAGATATATTTATAAATATAAAATCCAAATAAAAAGAGAAAAATTAAAAAGAAAATAAAAATGAGTCACTTGTGCATATTCACCATGTATATAAACCCACACTTATATTTATTTCACCTTGTAAATAAACAAATTAAAATCCCTAAAAATCTGTATATATTCTATATTTCATGTTGTAAATAAATAAAATGAAAACCATCAAAAACAAAATAAAATAAAAAGAAAAAAATTAAAAATCAAAAAGAACCTTGTACATATACCTTGTATATATAGGTATATATCTATTTATTTTAACCTTGTAAATAAATAATAAAAATAAAATAAAAACATCAAAAAATCCTTTTATTCCTAATTTTATGCTATAAATAAAAAGAATATAAAATGGGAATAAAAATGTACAAAAATAATTAATTAAAAATCAAAAATTAAGAAAATCCATATTGTATATATACTTATATATAGCACTAGAATGTAAATACCTTAGTTTTAGTTCGATAAATTAATTAAAAATCACAAACAAAAGAAAAAAATAAAATAAACATTTTTCATGTTTTGAGTTTTTAATAATTCGGCCATTTACTAATTTATTTCTAATTTTTAAATCTTTTACACGTGGCCAACTCTCAGTGGTCCACGGGGGATTGTTGACCCCTGGTCAACTCTCCCCCCTGCACCATTTCCCCACGGATCTCGCGCCCGACCCGACTTCTCACCATCTTCCCCGCGTGATCCGGGAACCGATTAACTAAACCCCGGGCTCCCCTTATTCCATGAACATCCGAGATCCACGCCCGGTGGTTTTGCCTCAGGGTCCGAGCTCCGACAATCGTGCCCGACCCATTCTTCTCGGACCCCCAGGAATATAAATGATCGCCTCCGGCAGCCTTTCTCTTCATCTCTGGACCTCCCACTCACAGCCAAGGAGCTCCTCTGGTGTGCCTGAGTGACAGTTGTGCGCCCCGGAGTGGAAGTGAGGCATGAGGACCTTGGGAAGCCTTTGATCCGGTGGCTTCGCCGTCGTGCGCCGCCGCGAGCGCGCCCAGCCTCGGGAAGACGACAGTCCCTTGCAGGCAATGACCCCGGAGCACCAGCAGCTCCAGCCTAGTCGAATGCCTCCACCAGGTAGTTTCTTTAGCCCGTAGATTAGCTTAGATTCGAGTTTTTCGTTTCTGGTAGTCGTAGCTCCGCCGCTTCCCCCCGTCGTCTCCGTCCAGCCATTAACCCATCCGACACCGCCACCACCTTCACGAGCCTCCTCCGCACCTTCTCCACCTACCCATCCCCCCTGACTCTCCCCGGAGCAGGGACTTCGATCCTCCACCTCCGCCGCTCGCTGGAGGACCGCCATATCGACGCATCCTTCAATGTTCTCGCACGCTAACGGGTCGAGGCAGTTTGCCCTCGACCCCTCTTTCTTCCTGTGCAGATATCAGGCTAAATCGACCTCATCTAGAGGTCGGGACTTTAGAGCACAGGTGCTCCAGGTGTTCATCATCGCCGGAGCTCTCCAGAGCTCCCAGCCATCATCGAAGTAGTCCATTGGTTGCGGATCACCGAGACGCATCTTCTCAGCCTCTCAGCAGCCGTCGAGGAGTCCCCACGCCCGAGTTTCGAGCCGGCGAAGTTCGCTGGCCGTCAGTTCCTCCAGGACCCTCGCGAGCCATCAGATCGTCTTCTCGCTCCAGAAAAGATCTCGGCCACCCATTTGAGGAGCTTCACCACCGTCAGATACATAGGAGGACCGATCTGAGCCGCACGATCAGATAAAGAGACACCAGTGACTCCAGAGCCGTCCGGTCTCCACGTGTCAGCTTCACCACCGTTGATCCACCGAGGGTTTAGCCACAGTGCACCAGATCCGTCAGATTAGGCACGTGGTGGACCCTCGACCGTTCGATCAGGCCCGCGTTTCTTGGTTAAAGGCGCCCCTATTCTCACCCGTTGGATCAACTACGTGGCGTCACTTCAGCCGTCGACATATAATAAGGGTAAATTTCTCGTAGGCCCCTCTAGTTTTCGCATTTATTATCTAGTCCTGTAAATATTTTTGAACCTTTATTTTCGTTGGGTAATTTGCATTGTGGACCTTACCTTTTCTTGTATTTGCATTTATGCCCCTGTCTACGTGGACCACGTGCATCGTCACGTGAATTTTGAGGGTTATTTGCATATATGGGCTTTATGTTTTAAGGTGTTACTGAATGAATTTATGTTTTCAATATTTGCAAATATGCCCCTGTGAATGGTTTAATTGTGCATGTGCTTGATATAGTGGGTTATTTACATTGAAGCCCCTGGACTTTTAGTATGTGTTACTAAATAGTCCAGGAACTTAAATTTTCTTGCAAATAGGTCCCTGAGTGCCCCAAGTCACGTTCTTTGCACGTGCGTTCTTGGGAATTTTGCACCGGACCCTCTGAACTTTTCACTATTTGCGTACAGGTCCCTATGCACTGTACCCTTCTTTCTATTTTTAATAAAATAGCAAATTAACTCCAAATTTAATGAAAATTGGATACATTGCTCCTGCCATAGTGTAAAATTTCCTTCAATTTTTGGAGACATTTTTTATTTCATTTGATATTTTTAAAAAATTCAAAAACAAGCTTTTTCTTTACTGTCTGATTGAAAATTCACAAAAAAATATTAAAACATCTCTAAAAATTACAAAAAAAATATTTAGTGTTTTTTTACCTTGTTTGATTTTTTGAACAATTTTGGTCATTTTTGGATATAAAAAACCTATAAAAATTGAAAAACACTAAAAACCCTATAAAAATTCTAATAATTAATTAAAAAACCAAAAAATAATAATTCTGGTGCCTAAATTTTTCTTGTTTCTTCTTCTTTACAGGAAAATTACCTTCAGGTGTTAATAGGACCATTTTGCATTTTAAATTGGGCCTTGACACTTGACTGGACAGTACCCTCGTTTTCTTGCCTTGTTTGATTTTTAGAAAATTCAATAAAAATCAGAAAATTCCCAAAAATTAACCAAAAACAGTAAAAAACATAAAAAAAACATTTTTATTTGAATTTTTGGGTGATTTTTGAGTAGATAAATAATTGTTGAAAGTTGCCATTTGTTTGCTTTTCTTATTCTCTTAATTAATTTAAAAATACAAAAAAATAAAAACCCCAAAAATCCACCAAAAATGTCTTTTATTTTATTTTATTTCTTTTTTAGACTACTTCGTAGGCCGTCAGGCCATCACGTGCTCCCTGAGTCCGACCCTGGTCGCTATACCAGGCTAATCCAATTGCCAGGACCGCTATCGTTTTGATTTGATTTTTATTTGATTTTGGTGGTCTGCACTTTATTTTTCTTGATTGATCCGATTTATTGCTCGAGCGACTGAGGTCGCAACGACCTGAGTTCTATTTTTACCTACCCTTAGTTGTTCGAGTGATTTTTCGGGACATCAACGTCACATCTTCATCTCATGATTATGCTATACTTAGGGTGTACTTTACCCTAAGTATAGGGGGCTGTTAGACTTGTGATTATCTATTTGATTATACTATCTCGATTTGCCTATACTTAAGGATATTTCACCCTTAGTATAGGGGAGGTAGTATCTCTACATCATATTACTCGATTTTTCCCATGTATACAGCCTTCTATGATTACTTGTTCCTAAGTATAGTTGAATCACCGACTTCTATTGATTTTATTCTTTTATTCGTCGTTGTAGTATAGTATTCTTTTCACATCCCAATACTTAGTACGAGTTATGTCTTCCTTTGCAGCTCTTTGATCACTACGAGGGAATCGTTCGAGCTAAGTATAAGGGGGTGTCATATGTATTGTATATAAACTTTATCCATAACTCGTACATTCTTATTTTTAATATGGCTAAAATACTGTATAAATACTTGTAAAATTCAGTAAAACCAACTAATAAAAAGATGCAGATATTTCCTCAAAATTATTTTTATATATACTGATTAATAAGTTAGGTTAAAATATTTTGAAAGTAGTTTGAAAATCTACTTGAAAAATCTTTTGAAAACTATTTGAAAATGTTTGAAAAATATTTTCAACCTTTGTAAAAATATTTTAGCTTGTAAAATTTTTCCTTTTCTTTGTGTGAAACAAATTTATTTTGTAAAACTATTTGCAAATATTTTGAAAGTGGTTGAAAATTATTTTGAAAATCTATATAGATTGTTTGAAAAATATTTCCAAAAATGTTTTCAAATGTTTGTAAATGTTTGTAAAATTATTTGAAAAATTATTTTGGACCATAGTTTTCAAAGTTATTTAAAAAACTATTTTCAAATAAGTTTGAGGAAGATATGCATCACAAAAAAATTATTCCAACTATATACTTGTATAAATTACTTATCAACCTAGTTCCTGTAAATAATTAACTCACTCTTGTGTAAATATGTGTATCTCATCCCTAACCCTTATTAAAAAAAATTATGTATATACGTGCATATATAACTAACCCTTTCTCGTAAAAAATCCTTAAAAACTACAAACCCCAAAAGTCTTTAAAATTTTGCATAATAAAAATTTCAAAAAAAAATCTCTTTTTACATATGCATCATTTTTCAAAAATCCATAAAATGTTTAAAATTAGAAAATTATTTCACAAAAAGATTTTGCTTTCTTTTCTTTGCATTATACATATTTCTTGCATTAGCATGTGCATTTTTCTGGATAATTTTGACATTTAAACCAAATCTGGAATAAGTTTGAAGAATGGAGTTTAGTTGGACCTTAATCCACTTAATTTCATAGGAACCTTATATGAACTGGAGTTAAGACTTTTCAGGCCCTAGTGGATTAATTCTTTGAGTACATAAGACTATGTTCGCATGACATCTTGATTATTCTAAGTAGAATATTTAACAACACACGCATGATTCTTTCAAATCGTGGCTTACCTTGGACAAGCACTCTACACGTAGCTCTTCATGGAGGAGGTAGTGAGGAGGCAGAATCTTTTGGCTTGGGGTAGCATACGAAGGTAGTACATCTAGGCGGAACCTCTCGTCCTCCTCTGGGGAGGGAAGTGCCTTTCAACTTGATCTAACGATGTTGAGGTCTAAAGACAGGATGCTGTGGGATTGCAATAATGCTTCAAAAGAGGGATAATCTACTGGCTCAAGAGGAAAAACTCCTTATGTACATGATGCATCCTGTATATATTTTCAAAAAAAAGAAGAAGAAAGATGCAGGATCTCCAAAAGTGGACAGGCTTGATTGAAAAGTAAAATGCATGTCGGAGTGTATATACAAGTGAAAAAAAAGAATAAGATCTTCAAAGTCAAATGTTTGTAAGCTTGCAGCGGATGAATTGGCTATACTAGTCATGCATCCAAGGATTGGTAGCTACACTGGTTACCATCCATTCTCTTCTTCATCCCCTCTTCTTGAGCTAGTTCTACTTGAACTTAGAAGGGAATATCCCCGCTCCTCGAGGAAAGAGTTGCTAGACCAGGGGATTAGAGTTACCTTGTTGATAGAGGCTATTTCTTTGCTACTTTTGAGATGAGGAGCTATATTTCACTTACACTGTATAAGTAAAGATTTATAGTTATAAGAATTTGTGTATGTAGACTTGTTCAGATCTGTCTGTTGAGGAGACCTAAATAGGAGTATTGTGGAACATAGAGTCTATTAGGTTTTAAATCCGTTTCCATTTAAGATTCCGACACACTAATAATCCAAAGGCCCGACAGAGCTCCATACTACAATTTTATGAAGATAAATTTAAAAGTCAACATTGTTCTAACTTCTTTCCTTTTTCTTTTCTTTATTTTTGTTTTCACTAATTTTTCAAATAAGTGTTTCCTAAGGGACTAGCTTCATTATTTTCAAGATACGATGGGACTGGAAAGCTTCATTATTTTCACTCAATTCATTCGAGGTCATTCCCAGATTCACGTTATAAACATAACAATTGTTATAGCCATATTACCATCCTTACCGATTACTTCGTTGTTTTCACTCTATCTGCCTTCTGATGAATCCATCTCTTATTCTCGAACTTCTGCACCATTTCATATTCTCATATTTGGACATCAATTTTGTCATAGTTATGTATCCGAATCGTAGCCGTGATGCATGCAATCTCGTTGCATTTGCGTCAGCGAACCTGCACTTGCAAGGATGGTGATGGTTGGGGATATTCCGGGGGAAAGAGGGCAAGAATATATAACCGAGTAGATTTGGAGTCCCAGAACATGAACCTCTCCCTAATCTGCAACTTCAGATCCAGGTCGAATTCTCTTACATTCCTCTACTTGTCAGTCTCCACCGTGGAGGCCCCGAAGTCGACCGAGGTCACACCCACCATCACAACCCTCAGCATGATAGTGCTCTTGCGGTCCAAGTGGAAGTCGTCTCGTAGCACCCACTGGAACCACTTGCCGTCATAGTAGGCGATGCCCTCAATGTTCATGAAATTGATCGCACGAGCTCGTATGCGGCCGCATATGCTCGTGCGACATGCAGAATGCACCGATTACATGAATCAGCGCATTATGCGCCGTCCCCGCATATGCCCAGCATATGCTCCGCATACTGCTCCAGCAGCTCAAACTATTCAATCTTCACATTCAGGTTCTTAATTCCGTAACGTTGCCTCTTCCTTCATTCTATTGTAAGAATATGACATGCATTTGTATACAATTGCAATGCATTAAACCATTATGTATATGCAATGTTTTATGTTTTTCTTATGTAGTGCTTTCACGAGTATATGTAATATATCATCGAATACTTTATATATTCTTATTGAGGTTTTGCTCATGTAGTGCATGTATGTGTATTGAACTTTTGTAATCACGAATCATCTAATATGTGAAGTTTCTATGGTAAATATTTTTTGTGATTAAATATGAGGCAATTAAAAGCATATAAACACCCATCTTAACATGAAATGTTTTTCTTAGATCTTCTTTAACTCCACTTAGATACATAAATTTAGTGGTAATGTTATTCACATAGATATTTATTTATTTTTAAATTAAAAATTAGAAAACTACGTAGAACCGCATATACCCCGCATATGCCCCCGCCTACCACTTATTCAGTATTCGGTGACCTGTCTGAACGCATACGCATACTATTTTCCTGAACCTTGGATGCCCTGTACCAGCCTGTAGTAGGCACTATCGAAATCTGTTGGGGTTTCGTATGCTCGGCTCCATATGATGGGAAGGGGTTGGAGGGGAAGGTCAGCGAAGGAGGACGAAGGGGAGGGTGAGGTTGACAGAGGAGGAAAGGGATGGAGAGCGAGGTCAACAGTGGAGGAGGAACACATTGGAGGGCGAGGTCGACAATAGAGGAGCAAGGGGCTAGAGGGTGAGTTTGGTAGAGAAAGAAGGTGCTGGAAGGGCGTTTGACGGAGGAGGAAGGAACTGGAGGGCGAGATTGACGGTGGAGGAGGAAGTGCTGCAAGGCGAGGATGGCAACGGAGGAGGAACAAGATGGAGGGGGAGGTCGACATAGGAGAAGGGGATGGAGGGTGAGATCAGCATAAGAGGAGGAAAGTGTCGAAGGGGGAGGTCAGTGGCGGAGGAAGAAGGTGTTGGAAGGGGGGGTTGGTAGAGGAGGAAGGGGTTGGAGGCAAGCTGGGAAATGTTGATATCAACACCATATCGATATGGCGTTGATATGATATTTCGACGATATATCATCGAAATATCATATCGACACACTTTTGTGAAGGAAGTATCGGGAAAAAACTATATATCGCCATATCGATACCAATATCAATCCCATGTCGATGCTGATTTATCGCGATATTTTGTACCCGAGCTGGAGGGTGAGGTTGACGAAGGAGGATGGTGCTGGAGGAGGTCAGTTGAGAAGGAGCTAGAGGGTGAGGTCGGTCGAAGAGGAGGATGGGATTGGAGGGTGAGGTCAACGCAAGAGAAGGGCGAGGTCATCAAAGGAGGAGTGTTGATTTGTTTTTTACTATAATGCCCCTCTTAACTAGATCATGGCTTGGATAAATCATGGTTTAGGTAATCTCATTCACAGACAAACTAATGAAAGGGCACAAGTGAAAACGGTGCAAGAAATCAAGGGTAGAATTTATATTCCAAAAAAGAGGAACATAACTGATATTGCAATATATAAGAAGGGCACAATTGACAAAAACTATTTTTATGAAACCCAAATCCGTGTGAAGATCACCACCGCAGCAGAAACTTCTTGGCGCAGCATCCTCCTCCAAACGTGGAAGGCTTCATCTTGGTGGTACGTGAGACTTCCAGGCAACTCCAAATACCGATGGAACCCTACATCTCTAGACAAGACTTGCCCCCGCGCTCTTGTGCATCAACCCCACAAGCACTCTCTCACCATCGAGAGTCTCCAACTACTTTAGCGCCTCCTCCACATTTCTCTCCCTCTCCACATGTGGCAACAATAGGCCCATATCCATCATACAGAGCGACATGAGTTCCCTTAGTTGAATCCCCAAGTGTAGCTACCCTCTTTTTCAAGGCGATGGTCCCATCCTCTAGATGGACGGCCATTAAGGATGCAACCAGATACAGATATATCCACATCTGATCATTAGCATATCCTTTTTTAAGCAGATAATGATATGCATTTTTTTTGGAGGATACACATACATATATTGATATGACTTTTTATTTGTTTGCGGATACAGATATGAATACGGGGTGCCATTTTCATTTTTTTGAGAATATGGATATGAATATGGTTACATATTCTTCTAACGGATACGGATATTTGTATTACTAATCTGTGTATGTATATCATAACATATGTGTGTATAAACAAATATCTATATACATTATAGGGTTACATGCAATATAATACATATTATAGTCAATTCAAACGGCGGGAAAAAATATATAGGACAAACTACAAAAGGGCCCCATTATACTTCAAAAAATTAGGGCATCATTTTTTAAAGGTTTGATCTTTTTTGTCTCAAATACAATCTTTTGCTTCCACAACTCTTCTATGTCGGTGTTAAAACATAAAGTTGAAAGTTTAGTTTGCTTTTTAAAGCATTTCAAAAATGAGATCCCTAATTGAGAATTGAGGCATGATTGGGTCACTTTCTTGATAATTTACCCAAATATATATCATGCTAATGTTATTTAACTATTTATTATAAAAACTATTGAGTTTAACATATTACTTTATTTTTTATTTTATTGTATTTGCAATTTATGTGATTTTTATTTAATTAATTATTTATTAATTTTAACTTTACAAAATTAATTATATTAAATTAAAGCATTCGGAAAAATATATAATCGGTAGGATAATCAAAATCCATTTGTAAAATATTTGTATCTGAATTATATTTATATGTTTCCATGTCTGTATCCATATTTAAGTATATGGTTTGTGATTTTGAATATCCATAAGATATTCATATTAGATTTTAAGAAGGTTAAGGATATGGTAATACATGTATCTGTATTTGTATGTTTGCATCCCTAATGGCAATGGTCCCAACCTCTGGCAAGTGATGTCACCCTCCATCACCAGAACGTGTATCCAGAACTCCACATCCATCTTGCATGATTGGAAACCCATCCTCCGTCCAGTCGTAGGCCCCTCTTCTCTCACACGAAGACCTACCAACATCCTCTCTCTTCGCGGTGACGGAAGAAGAGAGGAGAATCTCCCCCAACTCTCTCTCGATTAGCTCAGGTGATACCCCTCTCCCTTGCACAACTCCATCAATCGTCTTCAGACCACATCTCCCCAACTTCAGTGCTTGATCCATCTCCAATAGCACTAGCACAACACCTCATGGACACCAAGAGGCTCATCGCATGACAGCCCCATCGGGCCCATCAAAGGGAAGCACAAAGCAAGTGACACATCGAAAGAACCCTAAATAACAATGAAGAGAAAGCCATGTGACTTTGGTTTGGGGGGAGAGCTCTATTGTGTTATGAATTCGTCCCAACAGGCCGTGCGCGATCATAAAATGTTTTTAAAAAAAGGGGGAGAGAGGAGCATGTTTTGGGCCCAAGTGGATCGCATTCTCAAAAAAAAGAGAGAAGAAAAAAGGGGGGATTTTAAGCCAAAGTTGGTTGTAATAAAAAGGGGATGCTCTATTCTGTCCCAGGGAGCCCAGTTCAAAAAAGAGGAGAGATACAAGCCGAAAAAGGAGAGATGGCTTTAAAAAAGAAAAAAAGGAAAATAACCCTAAAAAAAGAAGTAAAGATTGTGGCTTTTTGTTTCCTCTCTTCAATTTCCTCTCAACTCTTTTTCTGACAAGTATGGAAAAAGGGACAGTATTATGTGAGAGGTCCCTATGCTTCTAATTTGGACTCAGGATTTTCATGTGGACCATATATGATAAAGACTTATCGTAGAGGCTCAATACTCGAAGATCCATAGGGACTCATAGTAGAGATCTCATTCTCTCAACCAATATGGGAGAGACTAGGTTTCTTCAAGTTCTTCGACTAAGAGACTCATTCCAATTTCAATGACTCTGACAGATACATAACACAAGTTCTCCGGCAAAGAGATTCATTCTAGTTCTGCACATGTTCTCTGATGAGCAAACTCAGTTTAGTTATGGTGCCTTTGACGGACACAGTATAGAGCACACATTCTCCGATGAGGAGACTCATTTCACTCAAGCCCTTCAGTTCCTCCTCACACAGCCACGGCATAAGAAGTAACATCCTCAGCAGATGGCCAACAGAGCTTGCGTTGAGTTGTTATTTTTCATAGCCTTGTATTATGTGAGTGAGTGCTTTCTTTTTATTTGTCCAAGAAGAGCATTGCATGTTCCGACTTGGGGGGTTAGATGGGAGGTTTAGAATGTGTGTTCATAGGTTGGTAATCGGATGCCTCCAAGGTTCAATTACCTCATGCACCTATGTTAGTCGCACATAGTCTATTAGGGGACTTGGTCATTATGGTAGGGCTATAAGAAGCCCCACACCTTCTATATTCAATGTGAGAGTTCGGTATACAAATCAACCCTTTGAGGCAGTTCTCCCGTGGTTTCATTCTTCATTATGGAGTAGGATTTCACGTAAAATCCAATGCTCTTCAAAGTTCTTATCTTAATCTATAATTATTATGCTTCCGCATTGTTGTTTTCTACACATCAAATACACAACAAGATCGCATGGATCCCCCTCTAGGCTCTAATCCCTTCTATGCACTTTTTCATTTCCTTGAGCCCTCCTGTACTCCCCAATCGATGTCCCCCCTTGGTCAAACCTCCTACTATACCCCGTACCCTCCTAACATCCAAATGTTGATTGAGCATCTTTAATTGTTGCCACTGCCTCCTAAGAGACAATGTTATCACTGCAACAATGCATTTTTCTTGTGCCCTTCTCTTCACCATCTCCATCAAGATTCTCCCTTCATCGTCGACGTCTCTTTCCTTCAACACAACATGCAGAGCATAAAAAAACACTTCATAAACTTCCCCGAAAGATCAGTTGTCTGATTCCATGCCTTCAGAACCATGACCTCGAAGGTACATGAAGCAAGTCCAAGTCTGCCCCTTATGCATATCCAACCACTAACATCCTTGTCAAAACTACATGCATCTCCACCTACATCCCCTAGGAAGGCAAATGTTTCTCTGTAAATCACCTCACTCCGATGAACTCAATCTGCTCAGCATAAACACAATCGATGACATCGTAGACACATCAAAATCTCACCTACATGATGCAAGATATTCCACCAGCCCGTACCAAACCTCCAAATGCATAGGTGAGCCCCCCTCCCGCAATGCCTACCTAATCAAGCAAGTTCTCGTGAAAACTTTGCACACCACCCTCATCCTGATAGTGATCCCTTTGCCTTCCAGCTTCCATACAGCCAATGCTCCTCCAAGCGTCCATGTTCATTTTGAGTATAATGCCCTACAATGACAATTCCACGGTATAATAGACATCAAAAGGGGTCCCAAAAAATCATGTTCTCAATGCTTGTGAATTCTATACCTAGAACGTATGATGTTGCACAAGGCGACATACACCAACCCCTCCCAATAACGTAGGATTTTTTTGACCTCAAGTTTGTCATGTTTCATATTGTAAATCTAGTCGTGTACATGGTTAAGTGGTGATGGCTCTATTTGGAATGAGCCAACACTTCGTCAAGTGATCAGACGTAAGCCAATGGGACAAGACAGGTAAATATGGAAGTGAGCATACAAAGGCAATTGATGCAAGCGAACTGGTGACGTCATCTCGAAGAGGGCATGCAACTTAAAAATCATGGCATTGATGATATGACAAGGACCAACAACATCAACTCAAGCAATGAAAACCCTGCATGTTAACATACAAAAGTGGGCTTTACTTTGGAAAAGTATTGTGGACAAATACCCCTGCAGTAATATCCTCATGTAGCAATTTTTCAGCCAGGCAATAGGTTGTTCCACCGATCAGGAAAATTCAACCTAAAAAATCACCACAAATGGTAGTAGAAAATCTATCACGCACACAAAGTACTTGTGATGGTTTTCCTACCAGCATTTTCTCCTATTGGTCTTTCAGTTGTACATGGTTTTATTTATTAAATTCAAATGCCTCCTCAATACCGAACTTCTAAGAGCAGGATTCCGATAATATCAATCCAATAAACCAACTAATATCAGTGCACATCTCATGATAAATCTAAAAAAGATTCTAACACAGTCACTATCACGTTTATGGCCAGTTTATACATGCAGTTGACATAAACAAGTCATCATTAGTTTATAAGCAGGCTCCAGCTATACATCTACCTGCATCAATCTGAACTAATAAAGCGTTGCCTATCAGTGGGCTCATGATCAGAACTCGGATAGTTGCACCCGATCAAGCCATTGCAGAATTTATACTCATATATCTTTTAGTTCATTGGTGAGGTGAGGCTTTATAAATGTCTCCAAAACACAACACCATAAACTAAAACTATTAGAAACAATTGCTAAGCGAAGATCATATGAATTGACTGTTCAAATTACTCATCCTCATGTTGACGACAATGCCAGAACCTCTCATGAAGGGAATAACATCATGATGGGATTTTCAAAAACCCAGACATGGGCAACAATGGGAGAGAAATTGCATAGCTTCTCAGCATATTATCTCTTTAGATGAACTATATGCAGTACTATGCTCTCGGTGTCCTACCCTAAGTTGTAATATTGAATATAGAATAGACTATCAAATGGTTAAAGTTCATCATGAGAAAATGGTTGGCCTGAATTTAGCAGTTCCAGTTTTTCCTGAAGCTCCTGCAAAAGAGATTATCGCAAAGTGTATATCATTGAAAATGACATAAAAGATTATTTCTCTGATAATAAAGGAACAGAGTACCTTCAGTTTATCATCCAGGCAAAGAAGGGGAGTTGATAGTGCTGCAACATACCTGTCAATCAATACCAGCACGTTAACTTACATAATGAAATTTAATCAAAATAAGCAAATAAGAATGGAATAAACAGGAATATCTTTCTTACTCGCATCGGCTTGGTTCATCAACATCGGTAAGCTCGTTTTTTAAGCCACATTTAAGCCTAACCTGCATAAGTTCATATCATGTAAGGACCAAAATCTACACTAGCGGGGAAAAAATGATCTCAGTACCTTTAAACTTCTATCAGGGCCATTCCAACACCTATCACCATTTGAAAACTGCAGGACTCGGTATGACTCTTCAAATTTATCCCAACTCCTAAAAGATCAACAGTAATTCGTTTAGCTTCTTTATATATAAGCACATAGAACCCTTCTGTACTTCGGGTAAAGTAGGATGCATAGGCACATTAACGAGGTATCCTACTATCCTGAAATACTTCTGCATCTTGAACATGGGCATCGGATTACGGATGTTGTCAATAGAATAGCATAACATACCCTAGTCGAGTAGTACTGTGTCCTTCAACCTGGGAAGCTTGTTTAAACGGACAGACTTTGTATGTATACCTAGTCAACAGGTCAAGCATGCGTAAATGCTGAATCAGGAGAAACTATCTACTAGTTTTAAGGCCACAAAGCAGTGCACTGTACATACTTGTTTTGTTTGGTCTCAAAGCAATGATTGTAGAACAAGTAAAATTCCTTCTCCTGTCCTAAAGGAAAAACAAAGTACAAGTAAAAACGAAATGCTTATTACTTCACTGACCACACCTAGCTAGAAAATCAAAATGTGCGATGAAATAATATGAACCAACTAAAAAAATTTAGGCATATTTTAGTATGAAAAATAAAAAGATATGTTTCCAAAAGGAGAGGCCAATAAATGTGTGGCTGCCTAGGATATATTGATTTAGAAACTATCATAAAAATAAAATATAGAGATATATTGTTGAAGAAAGACTTTGTAATTAAAATGTAATTAATATCGTATCAGCTTTCTCAGAGATTCAACGCCCCTCCGTTTTTTGCAAGATCAGTAGTGCCCTTACTTGAAAAAGGATTGGAAGGTAATATGCAGACAAATCATCAATAACACCAAACCCCTCGCGAATATAGTAGTTGGAAGCCTGATGCAAATCGATTCAGCATCGACGATGAAATTTGAATTTTTTGAACGGTGGAATTTCGGTGGAGAAAAGGAGAGGTTGAGAAGAAGAAAACTCGTCGGGAACGAGGGGTTGAAGAAGAAGAACCATGAAGACCACGTTGAGAGAGGAGAGAAAATAGAGAGGGAGATAAAATCTCAACTTTTCATTAATACTTGGCTGCCTAAAAACAATGGACCCTCATCCCTTTATATAGGAGGGATGACATTACAAAAATAGAAATTAATTTAAATGGACAACCAATTATCCTAAACTGACTCTAACTAATTAACCGACCAAATTTAAAAATCAAATTTATGACTAATTGTTGGAGATCACAGGCGATCTCATCTATTTAATTAGAGATACGATAATTTAAATAAAAGTAAATAAAATTGACCACTAAATTAACTAAAAGATTCAGCCCTATATTTGGGTCCGACGCTGCATCAACTCTCCTCCGCTTTAAAAAATTCGTCTCCCGACGAATTGCTTGATGTAGGTGCGTCATTGGAGAATTCATCCTTGAATTGTGGCTTCAATTTCCTCCAATTCGATCCTTTTCAATGTTACGTTTGTAGTTCTTTCCAAGTGGAGGGCATCTCTGCAATTTTCGTACCTCTTCAATTAAACCCATATTGAGAGAGTGGCCTTTAACTTTTCCCTTTAAATAAGAACTCATGTCAGGGGGGATCCTTTTGTAATTTTTCCAAATCAGTTTCCACACTCCCAGGGATTCGTGTTCCGCCGATCTCGGTTCTGTTAGGGCTCGAGGCCTCTTTTCCTGACCAGGGCGGCAACATACATCATCGGAGAGCCTTGGCTGGCGGCGTTGGCGTGGTGACCGGTGCGTTCTTTGCGCGCGGGGGTGACACAGGAAGTCCGGCGGGATGGCGGCGAAGGAGAGGCTGGACCTGGTAGGCGAGGCGTTGGTGGGGAAGCGGGAGGATGGCGAGGGCGGGCTGGCGAACAGCGAGAAGAGGAGGAGGGCCGGGGGAAGGCGCGCAGGAGTGCTACGGCTGGCGATGGCGCGGCTGGGGGAGATGCTAGCGGCGAGGGCTGGGTGTGGAAGGGACAGGCGGCGGCGCCTTGAGTTCCAGGGATGGTTTGCGATTCTGGGCAGCGGGGTTTTGCGGACCTGGTCGGGATTTTGGGACTTCGGGGGTGGAGTTTGAGGGTGGGAAGGGGGTGTGCTGATGGTGGTATGGCGAGGGTTGGAGTTGCGGGGGCTGCGAAGGGTGGCGCGGGAGGGACTGACGTGGCCAGGGGGGTCGCTGGGGGGGCCGGGGTTGCCGCGGGGGTTGGCGGCGAGGTTGGGTTTGACATCAGGGACATCATTGGCGATGGGGGCTGGTCCGAAACCTCCTGGACAGCAAGCGTTTCGGCTTCTTTTTCTTCCGAACTGATCCGAACAACGGCTAGTTCGTCGTAGACGGTTGGATCTTCGTCTTCAACTTCGGATTCGGTGCTTGGAGACTTCGCTTTAGCGGCTTTTTCCTCAAGCTGGCGTGTTATCTCCACGTTCAATGTTTCTTGCATCTGGGATGCCACTACGTGCATTTCGGCCCAAATCTGGCTTATATTTGACAAAGTTTGTCTAACCTTGGCACGCCATGCTCGGTCACTGAAGCGAGAACCGTTGGATTTTCCATGCGAACGTCTGGACGGATCGTCAGATCGTGAGGACGATCTGTGAGCCATGCTCTGATACTAAACGATGCAAATCGATTCGGCGTCGACGATAAAATTTGAATTTTTTGAACGGTGGAATTTCGGTGGAGAAAAGGAGAGGTTGAGAAGAAGAAAACTCGTCGGGAACGAGGGGTTGAAGAAGAACCGTGAAGACCACGTTAAGAGAGGAGAGAAAATAGAGAGGGAGATAAAATCTCAAGTTTTCATTGGTACTTGACTGCCTAAAAACAATGGACCCTCATCCCTTTATATAGGAGGGATGACAT
Source organism: Ottelia alismoides (assembly GCA_037367405.1). Taxonomy (NCBI): domain Eukaryota; kingdom Viridiplantae; phylum Streptophyta; class Magnoliopsida; order Alismatales; family Hydrocharitaceae; genus Ottelia; species Ottelia alismoides. Next base: position 278,442 of record JAZKJV010005125.1, on the reverse strand, counting down.
TACAAAAATAGAAATTAATTTAAATGGATAACCAATTATCCTAAACTGACTCTAACTAATTAACGACCAAATTTAAAAATCAAATTTATGACTAATTGTAGGAGATCACAGGCGATCTCATCTATTTAATTAGAGATACGATAATTTAAATAAACGTAAATAAAATTGACCAGTAAATTAACTAAAAGATTCGGCCCTATATTTGGGTCCGACGCTGCATCAAAGCCTCAGAGTGGACCAGTTATACCCCTCGAATTAATTGTCATCATTCCCTAAATAACATGCATTTAAGGCAGGGATAAAAGCATAGATGACAAAAGAAACAAAGGATAGAAGTGATATTGGCATCCCCTCTATTGTCATCTTATCCTCCAGGTGGTTCTCAGGCCCTAGCGGCTGGTGACGATGACAAGAGGTGGGGGCAGGGGAGGGGAGCTCAGGCGTGCACGGTGACCAAGGTGGAAAAGGTGGCACACACAGAACAGCCGATGACAAGGGGCATGGGGTGTAGCGTGTGGGTGGAGCACGAGGGCACACGGCATGCGGCGTGGGAGAACAGCTATGGTGTGGGAGTAGGCCACACGGCCTATGGAGGAGTCCAAGCCATCCTCCCCATGTCCTCTCCAGCCTCTATCCCGTCACCCCAAGTTCATGCTCCGTTCATGACCACATTGATACACGCATCTCGAGCTTCTACTCTACACATTAACCACCTCATCGTTGCTACAACAACCAAGCATTGTCTACGTTTAAAAAACGTGTCTCCAAGTGCCAAGGTTATAGCTGTCATGCAGTCCAAGCGAGGGATGTGCCTCAAGGTACTGAGGCACTCCTCTAGGCGTTGATGCACCCCTAAGGCATTGCCTCGGGCTCCACTGGGTTTAGCATCCAAATTTATATATTTTATGAATGAATAGCGGTATGGTATCTTAACCATGTAGCCATGAATTAATAGTGTTATGGTATCTTAGCCACATATGAGTTAATGGAGGCAAAAAATCAATGTAGTCAACCTTAATTATGGGAAAAAAGGTTTGTTGTCGTATGAATTAATAGTGTTATGATATCTTAAGTAAAATATTCATTATTAATAATTTAATTTATTATGCACTGATATATTTATTGTATGTTTAACCAATTGTATGGTTGCCATATATGTATGTCCTAAATCGTAAAGTCACATAACATATGCTATACAACATATTATATTATTATGAGCAACAGAAGCAAACACGATTGTTAGAAAATAGGGAAGGTGGAAACGTATCAGAAATAAAGATAAAAATATTAAAGAACGTGGGATTTAACGTGGAGCCCTACTCCCTAAGGAGCGGGATGAAACAACAGGAGAATGCCTCAAAGGACTGATGTATGCATTGCACTTTCTCACTTGATACAGGGGGTGAGGGGCTTCTTATATAGCCCTCATTGAGTCTCCACATCTCACAATGGGTAGATGTGGACTAAACTCATGGATGTGGTAAATGGATCCTGGAATAATCCATTTACACATCTCCCACATAAGTGACGCATAACCAAATACTCCAACATTCCCCCTCACGTTGGAGCATGCAATGCTCAGCTTGGACAAACATAATGAAATTTCAAACTCACACTACAGGACACTACGGACATTATCAACTCAATGTGCATAACTATCGGCTGCTATCAAGGACGTTGCTTCTCATGCCGTGCGGGTAAGGAGAACGAAATGAGATGGAGTATGAGTCAAACTGAATCTCCTCGTCAGAGAGCATGTGCTTTGTACTGCGCCTGTCAGAGTCACTGCAACTGAAATGAGTCTCCACTTGGAGAATTCTGGCCGCCACAACAAGTGGACAACTGCTTCGTCTCTGAAAAGGGCCAAACAAAGAGCGTCGTTAATTATCCATATGCAGATCTCTGAAGATGGGTCTCTCTCATAGGGACCTCAAAAGTGTGTTCTCTCTCATAGGAACCTCAGAAGAATCCCGTACAGTAGTTCACGAACACTGGAGAATGGAGTTTGAAAGTCTCCTCGTTGGAGAACTGGGTCTCCCCATCTGGCTCAGAGAATGGGATCTCTGCTCTGGAGTCCCTGTGAAAACCCTAGCCTACATGGCATATGGAATGAGATCTCTACTCTAGATTTCTTATGGATCACATGAAAACCCTGTCCGAAACACAAAAGATGGGGACCACAAACAATGATGGCAAACATGTGCACTTCCGATTGAAGACTGCATACATGTGCATGTCTAAAACTGAAGACTCAGAATCTGATCGTCAAGTCTGAACAACCTGAAACACTGGTAGAGTCTAAAGATCTGACTGGCTTCTGGACTGGAGAATCTGAATCTATAGCATGTGACTCTACACAATACTCCTTCTTTCTCCCGTACTGGTCGGAATGACAAGCGTCGACTAAGTTGGGAGAAGACAATAAAATAGGGAAAAACAAAACATGAATCATGTAATTTTTTAAAAAAGTTGTATCATCATTTTTTGGCTTTTTCTTCTCACATTTTTTTGAAATAATTTTTAAGGTCATTTCATTTTTCGACTTTTCTTTCGCTTTTTTTAATTTTTTTACGCATGGCTTTTTTTTGTACGTTCCTCTTCTTCCCTATTTTTAAAATAAAATTTTGTTTTCGACTCATATGGGCCCTTACAATAACAGAAGCCCACTATTAGGCTAAACATCAGCAGGAGACCCCCTTTTTTTAAGCAGACACAGCCCACTTGGGGCGCTTACAAAAAAAAATTTTAAACACACTTGAGCCTGAAAGAAGCTTTATTCTAGGATTCCCTCATAGAAACCCTCTTCCCCAAACCCACGCAACCCCCCGATGGGGTACAGCCGCTGGGAGCGTCGCCGCCACTTTCGGCTCAAGGTGCTCGCATGAAAGAGGAACTCGTGAGGGCGCCACCTGGAGATCAGAGGAGTCGCAAGAGGGAGAGGCAACATTGCCTGCGGGAAAAGCTCGTGTTTATGGCACTTGGCAAGGGATCCAACGCAGGGCCGGCCCTGGGCATTGTTTTGAAGTGCAATTGCCTAGGGCCCATTAATTTTAGGGGCCCAAGTTTGCATGTAATCTGATTTTTAGGTTAGGAATAAAATCGAATTTGTCGGTGAAACAACTTACTGAAAAATAAGCTCCAATAAATTAAGGATGAAAACAGATAGGATGCGGATTGGATATCCCTATTTCTACATTCATATTCATTTTATCTCTATCGACGATACGGATATGATTCGGATATGCATTGAAATCATATCCTTAAAAATACCGATACAAATTCGAGTCTGTGTACGGATCAAATAAAGAGCGGACCCGAATGTGGATCTAATAAAGAACCAATCCGAATATGAATCAAATAAAGAGTGAATCCAAATATGGATCCAATAAACATGGAATCCGAATATGGATAGAATAAAGACCACATACGAATACGAGTTGAATTTCTATCAAAATTCAAAATGATTTTAAAAAAATGACAATGAAATATAAATAAGTTGCATCATGACAAGAGATAGCGTTGAAGTAACATGTGTTCTTAACTGGAAGCAAAAGGGGTGATAGGGTTTCGTAACTTTTGTTAGTGCCCATTACCAAACAAACGAAAGTTTATTGATACCATTAATATATTATATTATATAATATATAATGCTAATAATATCATTGTGTTGTTGCGTATATTACATCAACTAATATATAGAACAATATTAAATGTTGTATTCGCATATCCGGATCTGGATCCGGATATTCAAGCCATTACCATATGATATCTGCATACGTATTTGGAAAATTTTTACAACTCATATCCATATTCGATCCATATTCGATTAGTAGTCGGATACAGATATCTATATCCGGTAATTTTTCGAATATGGTAAGCAGATACTCGGATATATTCGTATATGTTTCATCCCTACTATAAATTCAAATTTTTAGTGAATAACTCAATGCTAAAGTCAAAATTTTAATGAGATTATATAAGGATTGATAGTTCCCTGAAAATAGAATGTTTCATTTTATACTTGATGGTAAACACACTAGGACAATTTGCTCTTATTAAAAAATTTTAAGGGCCTCCTTTGTTTCTTTTTCCTAGGGCCCAATTTGCTCTTATTAATTTTTTTAAGGGCCTCCTTTTTTTCTTTTGCCTAGGGCCCAATTTGCTCTTATTAATTTTTTTAAGGGCCTCCTTTTTTCTTTTGCTTAGGGCCCTTGAAATGTCAGGGACGGCACTGATCCAACGGGGGGTAGTGCGGTTTGCGACTACACCAACGGCTCTGCCTAGAGATGCGTCGCGATGGAGGAGGAATGCCAGAATCTCATGCTTGGGGTTTTCTTGTCACCTGCTGCAACAAGAGAAGAGGGAGGTCGGCTGGAACTCGCCACGAGGAGGGGCGGCATCGGGAGAAGCACCGTCGAAGAGATGAAGGGTGCGCACAATGGGCTCCGCGTGGCTTGAGGATGCTCGCCAGGTGCTTGACAGGTTACTTGGGACGATGCGGCATGGATCAGGAGAGGCGTCACCATCACTGGAAGGTGTCGTCGATGGGAGGAGATGCCGCCTTGGCGGCCTTGTGCGTTGTGCGGCACCACCTGGAGGCCCGCAAGTGACCTGAAACTGAAGGTGCTAAGGACCGATCTTCTCGATCTTCTCTGAGAAGGGCTGAAGGTGCTAAGCCATGGTGATAGCATTGTCGACGTCGAGGTGGAGTTGCGGCAACAGAAGGAGGGTCGTAAGCAACAACAACAACAACAACAAAGCCTTTTCCCACAATTAAGTAGGGTCGGCTACATGGATTCTTCGCATCCATTCAGATCTATCTTGGGTCAATCTCGTACTTATATCCAAAAAACTAAGATCCCTTCGTATAGTCTCTTTCCAACCCTTCTTGGGCTGTCATCGCCCTCTCTTAGCCGGCTCAACATCCCAACACTCGCATCTCCTAACCGGTGCATCAGTTGACCTTCTTTACAAATGACCAAACCATCTTAAGTGGTTTTCTCGCATCTTATCCTCGATCGGAGCTACACCAACTTCAAGATAAAATTAGGATTTCATAAGATGTGCAAAAATTAGGATTTCATAAGAAACCCGAGAATCTTCTTGAACTACAATATGATTAGATAATCTTGAACAACGGAACCCAATCTGATAGTCGGACCTCGAGAGAAGGAAAAAACTTCAAGAATAAATCTAAAAAAAATATCCTTGGGAATCGAACTCGCTCTGATAGCATGCTAGAAAATAGGAAATGCGGAAGCGTATCAGAAATAAAGATAAAATTATTGAAGAACACAGGATTTAATGTAAAATCCTACTCCCTAAGGAACGGAATGAAACCATAGGAAAACGCCTCAAAAGATTGATGTATGCATTGCACTTTCTCACTGGATATTGGGGGGTGAGGGACTTCTTATATAGCCCTCACTAAGTCTCTACATCCCACAACTGGTAGATGTGGGATCAAACTCATGGATGTGGTAAATGATCCTGGAGTGATCCATTTACCCATCTCCCACATAAGTGACACATATTGGGAACACCGCCCCCTGCATTCCCGGAAAGAGTATGACAACAAGACCCATGTGCGCTTCAAGCAAACTTGTTGATCTGCTTGAAAGAAGGGGATCGCGGGCTGGTTGGGATGGGGGCACTTCGGGAGCATTTTCAGGGTTTTGGGAGAAGGGGGTCGCGGGCCGATTGGGGATGGCAAGGGAAGGGAGTGTCTCAAATTTGTGACGAGGAGGCAAACTTGTTGATATGTGATTTCTCTGAGGTGGCGGCAAGGCGAGCGTTTTTTCAGCTGAATGCGTAAGGGGCATCAGACCCAGATGGCTTCCCGGTGAGTTTCTACATGGAGTTCTGGGAGGTGGTGAAGTGGGATTTCATGGAGGTACTGTCGGAATTTCGGGAGGGCAATTGGGGTTTCGAGAAACTCAACAGGGTGCTCCTCTTTTTGTTGCCTAAAAAGGAGGTGCCGAATAGGGTGGAGGAATTTAGACCGATTGCCTTATCTGAGGCTTTATACCTAATCATTTCCAAGATCCTCGTGAACCGTTTGAAGGGGGTGCTTGATCGAATTATTTTGCCAGAGCAGATGGCGTTTGTACCTAGGAGGCAGATAGCAGATGGTCTAGTGATGGCTTCAGAGATGACAAACAGGAGCAGGAACAAGATAAATGGCGTACTTTAGAAGGTTGAGTTCTCGAAAGTATGCGACTGCGTGGACTGGAGATTCATTTGGTCTTCTCTGGAGAAGAGACGTTTCCTAGACGTAGATTGCATGGATCAAGTGATGTGTGGTCATGGTTCGAAAAAAACACGCCTCGAGGTGCAAAGGCGCTCGAGGGGATACGGGGCGATGACAAAACGCCTTAAGACAACCGCCTCGGACCCCCTGGCAGAGGTGTGCGCCTCGAATGCCTGAGGCAAGAGGAGGCGGTGAGGCAGGGCGAGGTGCTAGGTGAGGTGTTAAGAGATTTTTTGCAAGCACACATCATGTCGGCAATCCATGTGTTCTTTTGCTCTACGAGGTCGGTGCCTGCGTGGGTGCAACAGAAGATGGAGGTTCTAATGAGAAGGTTTTTCTGGTCGGACGGGAGGTAGGCTAGGAGGGGATTACATCTAGTGGACTGGAGTAGAGTAACATCGTCGAAGAGTAAGGGTGGTTTGGGGATCTTACAGGTGGAGGAGATGAACAAGACATTCATGGACAAATGGATGGTTCATCTTTGGGGCAACTCAGAGGACCCGATATGCAGATTGATAAGAAAGATTTATGGGATCTTTATTTCCTTGGAAGTTGTCGCTAGGCGTCTTACATTATCGTTGTGGGCAGGCATTATGTGGGTGATCCCGGAGCTGCCATCTAAGCTGAGGCCAATTCTTGGAGACGGAACTGGATTTCGATTTTGGCGGGACGAATGAACAGGGGATGGTGTGTTGGGGGAAAGATACTCGAGGTTGTTACAGTTGGCGGTGGTCAAAGAGGTATTGGTGCAGCGGGTGCGGGACAAGGGATCCTGGTCTCCAATCTTTTTCACAAATCTCTCGAACCAAAAGGCCGAAGAGTTCGTTGCATTCAGAGCTTGTGCGCCTGGAGGGGCTGCAGGGAGGTAGAGTCCACTTTTTGTAAGGGGATGGCAAATTTTCAATCAAGAAGGTGTACAGATTTTTTGTAGAGGGGATGGAGGATGTCGAGGAGGAGATGATCGTGGACGTATGCATGATTTGGAGAAGCAATATCCCAATCCGTATCAAAATCTTTCTATGACTTCTTAGGATGGGCAGATTACTCGCCAAGGGATGTAGGGGACGGTTGATGGGGGTGGAAAATGTTACTTGCGATTGATGTCTAGAGGCGATAAATGATCTGGATCATCTATTTTTTTCCTACACGTTCTCTATCGAAAAATAGAATCACATACTTCTCATGGAAACCTTAGGGCTCTCTCATATAGAAGAAAAGCCTTGGGCAAATTACATAGAGGTACATGAGAAATATAGAAATAAGAAAGAGATACAATGAGATACAAATATCTCAACACCCCTCCTCAAACTGGAGCATATATGTCTATCATGCTCCTCTTGGAACCACACCTCTGAAATGGACCTCTAGTAAGTGCTTTGTTAAATATATCAGCAGTCTGATCTCCTGTAGCAACATGAGAGGTGGATATGAGTCCTTTCTGGATCATGCACCGAGAATAGTGGCAATCCACCTCTATATGCTTGGTTCGTTCATGGAATGCGGTATTACTAACAATAAAAAGCGCGGCTTAATTGTTACATAGAAGCTGCATAGGAAGAGGCACCTCAACTGCAAGATCAGTCAAAACTGATTTCAATCACATTATCTCAGTGTTCCCCTGAGCCATGGCTTTATACTCAGACTCTGCGCTAGACCTAGCAACAAATGCATGTTTCTTGCTTTTCCATGACACGAGTGAGCTCACAACAAAAACAACAAAGCCAGATGTAGACTTTATGTCTCTAAGACATCCCGCATAATCTGCATTTGCACAAGATGTCACCTCAAGAGATGTACCTCTGCTAAATATAATGCTGGTATCTGGTGAAGTCTTCAAATATCTTAAAATCATATAGACAACATCCATATGTACCTTCTTGGGCTGCTCCATGAACTGGCCCACTTTGCTCACAACAAAGGATATGTCTGGTTTGGTGATCGTAGCATAGAGGAGCTTCCCAACAAGCTCCATGTATCTCCTTAGTCACAAATTGTCAAGGATGCAAAAAAAAAACGGTCTAAACAGTCGTTTAAACGACTGTTTAAATGTATGTGGTGCCCGACCGCATCGTTTAATGAAAAAACGGCCCATAAACGGCCAGGCCGCTTAAATGGTCTTAAACGGCCGTTTAAACGGCCTTTTAAACGCATTGACTATTTTCTTCAAAGGATCACCATTATCCATGACTTTTATGTTGTCTATTTCAACATTTAACTATGAACTCTTGTTGCTTATGTTATCTATTTTGAAATTTGGATGAAACATTCCTTGAATTTGACAATATTTTATATATATTGTGAATCTATGATTATACTTCTTATTTATTTATACTTTTTTTATTAATTATATATATGTAATAAATTTTTATTAATTAAAAATGCAAAACCGCATAACCCGTTTAATTTCCGTTTACACTCTCGCATATTGTTTAATCAGTAAGCAGTGACCCTACCGACTGAATACCGCATACCCTTTTTGCAACCTTGCAAATTGTTGACCTAGGAACCCCTTAGCAGCATGAATACCACGTTCATCATCACTTGTGACAATAATATCATCAATGTAAAACAAAATAGCAACCGTACCTCGTTGTGTCCTCTGAACAAACAGTGAATGATCCATAGTGGACCGCACAAATCCCTGGTGCCCTATCAACTCTGAGAGCTTCTGGTACCAAGCTCTCGAACTTTGCTTCAGGCCATAAATTGCCTTGTGAAGCATGCACACCTTCTGAGACTCACACTTGGCAGTAAAACCCGATGGTTGTTGCAAGTAAACCTCCTCATGTAGATCATCATATATAGAAATGCATTATTCACATCAAGTTGGTAAAGATGCCAGTCTCGAGTAATAACAACCGATAGAAGAATGTGCAATGTCAAATATCTAGCCACCGGTGACAAGGTATTCTGGTAGTCCACTCCATATGTCCGGGTGAACCCTCGCGCAACAAGCCTTGCCTTGTTGTGATCTATATTGTCACATGCATGTTGCTTCACCGTAAAGATCCATTTGCAATGCACCAAAGGCACCTGGCGGAGAAGAAACAATGTTCCAAGTACCACGAGATTGCAAAGCTACCATCTCTTCCTCCATGACAAGTCACCAGCTACGGTCATGTATTGCCTCCTGGTATGGTCATGGGATAGTAACAACAAAGAGTCCCACTACAAACCTCATGTACTCGTCAAAAAGATGATCCAAGGAAACATGTGCAGCTAAGGGATAAAGTGGCACAGTTACAACGTGGCTTCCACAAGGTAATAGGCACATCAAGATCATTTGCTTCTCTAATCTATGGCATGAGCTCCTCTTATAAAGTGACATGTGATACACGCATGTCACAAGTGCCATCAGTATAACCAATGTTTTCAGTACATAAATGAGGCGTGTTGGATAACAGGTAATGTGTGTAAGTATAGGAACGAACAGAAGGCCTGCAAATGTAAAACCATGGTAAAAACTGTGTCAAGATAGACAGTGGTGGAGGTGGTGGTGGAGGTGCTGTAAAGGAGATGACCATGGCTCAACCTGAGGAGGTGGTGGAACAAAAACATCTTCACCGGAGTCAGAGTTAGACAACTTGTCATATGTAGGAGAGAAATACATAATAAACTAAAAAAATGTGACATCGGCACTCACAGACAAGATCAAAACATCTATACCCTTTTGGGTACAAGAATAGCCAAGAACACACATTTGATAGCTCTTGGAGGGAGCCCATCACGAAAGACCCTGGGAGTAAAAGAGAAGAGATCCTTCTCGGGAAACACAATCGAGAAAGGAACCTTTTCTCCAAGAACAGTGGATGGCATGTGGCTCACTAAGTAACATGTCGTGAGAATTGCATCCCCCAGAACGAACGAGGAGCTTCTTTGAATCAAATGGGCCCTCGTGACATCAAGAAGATGATGGTGTTTGCATCAGCAACACCATTATGTTGCGATGTATACGCACAAGAAGTCTGATGAACAATACCAAGAGATCTGAGGAATTTAGATAGCGATAATGTAGAAAATTCCAAGGCATTGTCAGTGCAAATAAACTTCACATGAGCAGAAAAGACATTCTTTATTTCAGTAAGAAAAGATTTAATGACAGAACCAGCATCAGACTTATTCTTTAACAAGAAAACCCGCGAAAGTTTTGAAAAATCATCTAAAGCAACTAGATAGAACATATGCCCCTGATGATCAGGAACACGACTAGAACCCCATATATCAAAATGAAACAACTAAACGACTGACTATTGTAACGACTCTAGCTACGTGGAAAGAAGGAGCGATGATGCTTTCCAAGCTGACATGCCTCACACTATAAGGTACTATGAGTAGATATCTGAGGAAGGACATGACAAAGCATCTGCAGAGGAAGATGCCCAAAGCGAAGGTGTCACATGAACGGAGAGACTGGCCCAATAGGAATAGTAGCACCACTAACACAGGGAGGTTGGACCAGTCTATAAAGTCCTCTCTGCTCACAGCCACATCTAATCACCCTACATGTGAGTATATCCTGAAAAATAAAAGAATATGGGTGGGTCAAATATGCCACTGCAATGTAAATCCTTTGTAATCTGACTAATAGATAAAAGATTCATTTGGAATGCTAGAGCATGTAAGACATTCTGTAGACGCATCGAGGATGCTACGACAATCTCCCATTGATCAACAATGGGTAAATGAACTCCATTTGCAATAACCACTGATCTACCAGGAGGGATAGATCTGTAAGAACAAAACTGTGCACGATCTCCACACATATGATGATATGCACCAGAGTCCATGATTCAATCAGTCAAATCGAACTGCTACAACTGGTAAGTGCATAAGCAATACCTGATGAACTTATAGATGCTCTACAACAGCTGCAACGTCTGAAGGTCCTGCAAATGGGGTGGTCAGTGTAGTCATCATCTCTCTCAATCTGGAAACAATATCAACTGTTAGAAATATGTAGCAGATCTCTCCAAACCCCTTGTAAGGGTATTTTTGTACTTTTCTCCTTCCTGTACTCATTAGGGTTTCTAGGTTTGTCCTATATATGGACCCCTAGACCCATTGGAATAAGACAAGGATTTTCATACCATTTCTGACATGGTATCAGAGCCGTTTCGCAGGTCTCTCTCTCGCCGCCTCCCTCCCGATCCCTAGCCTCTCTCTCTCTCATCTCTCTCCATCGCGCGATACCCCTCTCCATCGCCTCCTCATCGCGCAACCCCATCACCTCGCCTCCCCATCGCCTCCCCATCCCCATCGCCTCCCCAACCCCATCGCTGCGCAACCCCATCGCCTTGCCTCCCCAATCGCCTCGCCTCCCCATCGCCTCGCGATCCCCAATCGCCTCCCCATCGCCTTCTCAACATCTCGCCATCTCACCTCCCCATCGCCTTCTCACCACATCCCACGCGACCCCGTCTCGCGCCTCACCATCTCGCCTCACCACATCTCGCCCTACATCGCCTCCCTCAACACGAATCCCTACATCGCCCTCAACATAGTCGCCCTACCCTCAACGCCAGTCGCCCTCCAATCGCCCAGTCGCCCTCCTTCCCTGCCTTCCCATCGAGCCTTCCCAATCGCCCTACCTCCAAAAGCCCCTACCAGGACTTCTCCAGCGACTCCAGGACTCCATCGACGGCGACTACTCCAGCGACTCCCGCGACGGTTTTCACGTCCACGACTTCCAGGACTCCAGCAACTTCCAGGACTCCTGCTATGTCCAGCGACTCTCAAGTGCACAGCAACACTCCAACGAGCAGTCACCAGTCTAACAACATTATGCGGCCCGATTACTCCAACGACTCCAGCAATACCATCCGGTGATATTTTACTACAGCCTCATGTCCTTTGAAATTATCACTATTATCTAGCCCTTTGCTACTAGTCTTGTGTGGCCGCCATGACTTCTACTCCCACATCTGTGGACTCCAAGTTTCTGTACCAATCTACATCTATGATGGTTCAGGGCACTACTATAAAACTCAAAGGATCCGAGAATTATGTTCTCTGGTCTCGGTCTTTTAAAATATTTATTAGCGGCCAGCGGAAGGCCTATGTCCTTACTAAAATTCCCCCAACAGAGACGGACAAAGACTTTGATACATGGTTAATCGATAATTGTCAGGTTATCACTTGGATGACAAACAGCGTTGATCCATCTATTGCATCCAATCTCCTATATAAAGAAATTGCAAAAGCAATGTGGGAGAGTCTTGAAAATACCTACTCACAGAAAACTACCAAATCTCGGCTTTCAGATATATATACTAGGATTTGGTCTACAAATCAAGGAGATACATCCTTGATAGAGTATTACAGGCTGCTAACAGGGTTATTTGAGGAACTCCTCATTTTTCAACCGGTATGTTGTGATAAACAGGTTGGTGAACGAGCATAATGGCAAGTATATCGATTCCTATCAGGTTTACACCCTCGATATAAATCTGCGAAGGACCAGTTTCTGACTGCCGGTGCATTACCTACTCTTGAAACCATCTTTGGCCGACTTCAGGAAATTGAGTCTCCACACCCCCCTCCATCTGTTGAAATATCGGCTCACTTTGTAAGGGGACGATCAATCCATTAGGGGGGACGAGGACGTGACTCTGGTCGCGGACGTGGTCGTGCCTTTGGACGGGGTCGCGAATCATCACGGGCCCAAGGTCGTGATCATACTACTGCCCGTTTTCCCCCGTATACTCATTGTGGTCGCCTGAATCACCCATCGGAATGTTGCTGGGCCAAATTTGGCATGCCTTCTAATGCCAACAGTGCGTATGAGATGACTACCTCTGATACTGACTATGAGATTGTTGCCCCGAGCCAAGAAGAACCTGCGAATGCTAGTCAGCATTCTTTTACTGCATCTGAATACGCCAGTCTACGTCAACTACTACAGAACTCTCAAACTAACGTTATCACTTCTGCTTCAACAGCCAGTCTTGCCACAACTTCGGGTACAATAGCCAGCACAGCTACTACATCAACTCCAACATGGATCATCGACTCTGGAGCCTCGACGCATCTAACGGGGGAAGGTAGTATTCTTACTTCTTCCCGACCATCCTCATTTGTGAAAACCGTACGTGTTGCCAATGGAGCGCACTCGCCCATTACTAGTGTGGGCACTATGGAATTTTCTCCCTCACTCAGACTCATGAACGTGCACTGCGCTCCAGCCTTTCCTCTTAGCTTATTATCTATCCATAAACTATGCACTGAGCTTAACTGTCAAGTGATATTTGATAAATTTTGTTGTTACTTTCAGGACATCCGGATGAAGCAGATCTTTGGTGGGGGATATGAGAAGAATGGGTTGTATTATCTTGACATCCCTACTGATTCCAATTTTGCGGGTGCTGCGTCCATTTCCACTGATCCACTACTATGGCATCTTCGTCTCGGTCATCCATCTACCAAAGCCCTCTCCATGATGTTTCCGGAACTTTCGTCGCTAAAATCCTTTGAGTGTGAGGCGTGTCAGTTTGGGAAACATCATCGAGCATCCTTTCCTGCTCGAACTGAGCGTCGTCGTTATATTCCTTTCGCTCTAGTCCATTGTGATATTTGGGGACCTTGTCCGGTTCGTACACTCAGTGGCCATAAGTATTTTGTTGTTTTTATTGATGATTTCAGCAGACTATCCTGGGTTTATCTACTAAAAGAACGTTCGGAAATTAATATTATCATCAAAAATTTCTTTCAGTATGTCAAAACCATTTTTTCCACTACTATACAAATTTTTCGTTCGGATAATGCGTTGGAATTCACCCAAAATGACCTTGCCACATTTTTTGCTTCTCAAGGGACCATACATCAAACCTCCTATCCCTATACATCCCAACAAAATGGGATAGCAGAAAGAAAATTAAGACACCTCCTAAACATTGCCCGATCACTTCTCTCACAAATGAAAGTTCCCAAAATCTACTGGGGTGATGCTATATTAACTGCAGTTCATCTTACCAACAGAGTCCCTTCGCCTTCTCTAAATAGGTCTACTCCATTCTCTTTACTCTACCCCACAGAGTCTCCTTTTCCCCTACCTCTACGGGTCTTTGGTTGTGTGTCATTCGTTCATAAATTCCAAAATACAGATAAACTCTCGCCACGTGCGATCAAATGTGTTTTTCTGGGGTACTCTCGCACTCAAAAAGGGTATAGGTGCTATGATCTTCATGGTCATCGCTATTACATCTCGGCAGATGTTACATTTTTTGAGAACACAAGCTTCTTCTCCCATACTATCACTGATATTCCCCTTGAACTTCCACCCCCACCCATCGTCTACAAACGACGAAACGTTTCGGCACCTTCAGACGTCCCTTTACCCGTCTCAGTACTCCAGGATGATATGCCCTCTCCAAGTATCTCCCACAAGGATGTCTCGGATGATCCTCTCGAGCTTCCAATTGCTCTACGGAAGAATAAGAGACATGGTACTTCCTATCCGTTGTCTCACTACACCTCTACTGCTAGTTTATCTGACTATGACAGACGGTATACAGATGCTCTAATGACAATTTCCATCCCACGAGATCACCACAGTGCCTTACAGGATTCTGGGTGGCGACATGCAATGGATGAAGAAATGAATGCACTTATATCCAGACAAACGTGGGATCTTGTTCAATGTCCGAAAGGGACTCGATCGGTGGCATGCAAATGGGTCTTTACGACCAAACAAACACCGGATGGCGCAATTGACAGGTTAAAAGCTCGCCTTGTGGCTAAAGGTTTTACACAAACCTACGGTGTAGACTATTTTGAGACATTCTCATCAGTAGCGCGTATGGGGTCTATCAGGACTATTATTTCGTTAGCAGCAAATAAATCTTGGCCTATTTTTCAGTTAGATGTGAAAAATGCTTTTCTCTATGGCGACCTTGATGAGGAAGTATACATGCTGCAACCTCCTGGTTATGAAGTCGAGGGGGAGTACGTATGTCGACTTTGAAAAGCGATATATGGTCTCAAGCAAAGCCCAAGGGCAAGGTTTGACAGACTTACCACAGAAATTAGTACGATTGGATTCCAGAGAACAACATCTGATTACTCAGTATTTGTCAAAAAACGAGCAATTGGTACTGTTATACTAGCTGTTTATGTTGATGATATGGTTCTCACAAGTGATGACTGCAATGGGATATCATAAACCAAGGCCTTACTACAAAAGGTATTCGTTACTAAGGACCTTGGTCATCTACGCTACTTCTTGGGCATAGAAGTACTTCGTACTACTGAAGGACTTCACCTCTCACAGAGGAAATATTGTCTGGACATTCTTACTGAAGCAGGGGTTCTCGGATGCAAGCCCTCTGGTATCCCTGCAGACCCAAAGAAGCATACCAGCCTGTCTGATTCTACCTTTGATGATGTCACTCGATATAGAAGTCTTGTGGGTAAACTCCTCTACCTTACTGCCACCAGACCAGATATCTCCTATGCAGTTAGCAGAGCTAGTCAGCACATGGAACAACCGAGTTATAGCCACTGGCAAGATGTCCTACAAATCTTACGATACTTGAAGGAATTTCCAGGACGTGGCCTCTTCTATGGGGCAAATGGGCACACGAAGGTTATTGCATACGCGGATGCTGACTATGCTGGTTCCCCAGAAGATCGATGCTCTACTACAGGCTATGCGATGATGGTTGGAGGAAATACAGTTACATGGAGGAGCAAGAAACAAACCGTTGTATCCAGATCCAGTGCAGAGGCAGAATATAGGGCAATGGCTCAAGCTACATGTGAGATCACATGGCTATTGGCTTTCCTTCAGGAACTTGGCATTAATGTCACTACTCCCATTCCTCTATATTGTGAAAATAAATCTGCAACCTACATAGCCACAAATCCAGTATTCCATGAACGAACCAAGCACATAGAGATAGATTGCCACTTCCTACGTGATGCTGCCAAAACTGGAAGAATTGCTACTCCACATATTAGCACTGATCTTCAGCTAGCAGATATCTTCACAAAGGCCTTACCCAAGAAACGACTACTGTGGATTATTTCCAAGTTGGGCATGACTGATAAATATGCTCCAACTTGAGGGGGAGTGTTAGAAATATGTAGCAGATCTCTCCAAAACCCTTGTAAGGGTATTTTTGTACTTTTCTCCTTCCTATACTCATTAGGGTTTCTAGGTTTGTCCTATATATGGACCCCTAGACCCATTGGAATAAAACAAGGAATTTCATACCATTTCTGACATCAACAAACCTAGCATCATGAGCGGGAGCTGGAGTAGTCTCTGTCTACTCAGCAACACGGGCAGACAGGATACCCATGCTTCAGATAGTATGTCTCCTCCGAATGACATGGATGGTGGCAATATATGAGCATGGGCCACGATGACGTCCTCCTCGACCACGTGATCGTCGCCCGCAAAATTGTTCAGTACCCCCTCTGTCGCGAGAAGCAACCATCACAGAGGGAGTTGGGGTCATGGTAGTAGCTCAGCCTCTTGTAGACCTCCTCCATTGGTGGTATTGTCTCTCCAGTAAGCAGTTGAGTATGTGCTACAATGTACTAGAGTCAAGAGATGACAGGAAAACTCGTGTCACAGTAGCATTTGGGTATGCATGTTGATGCTATGTGCTGGTAGTGATGGGCATAAAGCTATGATGTCAATCAAATATGCCTCGAAGATGCGAGAAGAGGGCATGAAGAGGTCGACCATTCTGCTTGGTCGAGAATATGTCAAACTGCAACTAGAGGATCTTGATCTCATTCTTGGCTTGCCCATATGTGTCAGCTAGGATGCCACATATAGCCTTAGTTGTGGGCTGATTGACGATGTCGTTGGCAATCTTTGTGGTGAGCGTCTCGGAGAGCCAAATCCGTGCATAGGCATAGCATTAGCCCCAGTCTTGTCTGTTGGCTCTGAATCAGCCAAAATGTGATCCTTGTTATGGCACTGCATAAGGGTACGAAACTGCATGGACCACAACTCCTATTTGATTCATCCATCTTGACGATGGGAGCCGGCCTCTTAAAGGTATCAGACGATAAAAATATGTAACCTTTACTCTCTGACATGATAAAAGAAAATAGCAGAACAACAGAGACAAGACTGGGAAGTAGACTATTCTGAGCGAGTCTACACAGTCATATGGAGGAGCGGTTTTACATATAGACTCATACAGACATCCTCTTCAATCTTTGTTGTATGCGAAGGATGAAAAACATGATTTAGATGTTTAAAATCATGGATTCCAGTCAAAGTCAAATCATTTTAGGTTGTTGTCTGAAGCTCGACAACCTCGAGATGACCGTCGAGCGACACGACGGCTTGCGTGCGACAGTCGGGTGGCTCTCAGAAGATAGCAGCAGTCAATCGACAACTTAGGGAGGGTTCCGCAGCAGCCTGGAGCCTGACGACGGCCTGGGCAGGCGACGGTCGAGGGGGTAGGGTTAGGATTTTGGAGATATGGGAACTTCAGTCTAGGACCGTCGTTCCGATACCATGTTGGAAAATAGAATCGCATACTTCTCATAGAGACCATAGGGCTCTTTTATATAGGAGAAAAGCTATGGGTAAATTACATAGAGGTACATGAGAAATATAGAAATAATAAAGAGAAATCTTGTAAAAGTCGCCCGACTGACCCGACTAGTAGGTTTGACTAGTCTAGTCAGTGGGGGGGTCGACGGAGTACTGACTAATTCCGACTAGGTACAATAATCGACCAATTTTTGCTTTGTAGACCGTATTTTTTTATGTTTTGATGTTTTTATAAGCAAACTTATTATAATATGCTTAATATCTTACTTAAATTCAAGTACTTATTTTATTTTATTATGATAGCATAAAAATGTACAAAATCTATGTAAATATATGTATAAAAATGAGTTATATATTTAAAATAATCATAAAATTCAAAGCCGATTAAAGTCCGACTAAATCCGACTAGTCGTCCGACTGCCGATTAATCCTTAGTCAGTGACCCAGCTGACCGAGTACCGACTACTGACTTTTGCAACCTTGGATACAATGAGATACAAATATCTCAATATTCTCAGCTCAGGTTTAGTGCATGGCATGTGTACCTTGGCTGACTAGACAGAACTGCCCAAGATTCTGGAAAGATATGAGATCGGTGTGTGGCTTTGGATACGAGGACAACGTCTTTTCTTTTGTGTTGTTGTGGGCTATTTGGTGTGTCAGAAACGATGTCATTTTTGGGTGTATACTTTTTACTCTGAGAATGTGGTCGAGCCTTGTGATGTTATGTAAAGTTTGGACCACGTAAGCTCTTGTAACATTTATAGTTAATTATATATATACACATGTCCTGTGGTGGTTCCAGTTTGGACCGCCACCCTGTTACTTCTCAAAAAAACAAGACCCATGTGCTAGTAAGGTATCATGAGAAGGGGGTGCATAGGACGATTTTCAAGTGGGTTTAGCAGAATGGATGATCAGGATTCAAGGCATATCAACATATATGTTACTCAAATAACACATATAATACAGCATATTGTATGTTGCGTAATTATATATGTTTGTCATATAATTTTATTTCGCCCACGCACATACTGGGGCACGTTGAATATGACAGCAGGCTTCGCTCGCCAACATGAAGGGAAGTCATATGTTACATAATAAGCTTTGCATAGTATAGGAATGACAATATGAGTTAGGGTTCAAAACATCTCATACAAAGAATATTACATATTCACAAGTTTCTTTAAGAAAAAAGAGGGTAAGACATCGAGAAGATGCCTACCTAAGAAATTTTATATATTCACAGTAAATATAAAGGAATTACAAGGCCAAAAGGACTTTAAGCTATGGGCATGCTCAATTACATTTTCCATGTACACTCTTTCGCCTTGGAGACCACATCCATTTGAGCAATCCACAAGGACCACAATAGTAGCCACCCAAACTTCGATGAGGTTACTCCCATGGCCAAGAGTACCAGGGACACCCAAAAATCATCCCAATCCCATGTCGACACCCTCTCCACATGTGTCACAGCACATACCTCCTTAGTAACAGGGTATCCAAAGAATAAACGATATGTGTTTTCTTCCTCCGTCGAACAGCGCTAACAAGTGTTGACACATCAGGAAAAAAGTGTAATCTTCTTTCACCCATCAGTAGGCGGTCCCTTATCAGCTAAATAAAAAACTCCATCCTCGATGGAACCTTCCAACTCCAAAGGTCAGTGAACCGATCAGAAGCAAGCCCTAGGTCCAAAATCTCCCTCTCATAGAAAGTCTTGTACACCTTCCGCATAGTGAACTGACCCTCATACCATGACTAGAGGCCAACAACATAGTTCAACCTGCACCCAACTGGTAAAGCTTCTGGCAATTGCAAGAGATCCGTGAAATGATGATTAGACAACTCAGCACAAAACAGTGGCATCCAACTCTCACCTTCCCATCAATCTCTGACGGAACACTCGTTGGTAGTAGCAAAGGTAAAAAGATGCAAAAAATTGATCTCGCAAAGGACCTGCATATTCACACATTTATAAAATACGTGGTGAATGTGCTAGAGAATATTTAGATTTGTGATTTTATAAATATATAGTCATGTTTAATTGAATTTTATGCATATTTTTCTATATAACGGAAAACTGCCTCAATCTGCCTTGCATTTTTAAAACCTTGGCATTGTCATCCGTTGTATCATCACATCATGCCCATCACATGGCAGAGGAAAGGGAGGTCGAACGAGTAGAGACGAGGAAAATGTTGAGAGGTGATCTTTGGAGCGAGGATGGGCGGTTGGGTGAATTGGGAAAGGCGATGGGGAGGTTGGGCGGAGGGGAATGGGGGAGGTCATCGAAGGGAGCAAGGGCTAGGTAGTCGTACGAGGGGGGATAGATGTGGTTCTAACATCGACTATGCTAAGGGTGGTGGGGAGGGGCAGTGATGTTTTCTATTATTATCTATCTTGCTTAAGAAACTCAATAAAAATAATCGACAATCAACCCTAATTAACTAAGGATGTGTTCTTAATTATTGTACATTATTTACCCTACTATTGTGCTATTATTTTATGTATTTATTAATTATTAAAAATCCAATAAAAACTAGAATAATATTGTATATATCTATTTTAACATAATTAATAAATAAAATTCCATAAAAATAATAAAAAAAACTAAAAATAAGTAATTTAATACTTTAAATTACTTGCAAAAAAATAACTATGTATAGTTGATTTTATTTTTCTTTGAGTTCTAGAACATTTTTTAAATTCTTTCTCTTTATATTCGTTTTCTATTATATTCTATTTTCAGCATTTATCTTAATTTCCATTAGGCCACGTGACGTCATCTAGACGCACGACGTTGCCTCGCCTCTTCAATCCAGCCTGCCTTACTCTGGGGTTGTTGGATCATCAGATCCAACAGCTGAGAGCTATCTTCAAGCTCCAGCTCCTCAACCCAAGCGACGCACCTCTTCATTTTTCTCCAACTTCTCATATGTTTCCCGAAAACCACCTTTCCAACCCCTCCTTCTGTCTCTTCCTCGGCCTTCAACCTCCCTCGTCCAACCTCCAGATACCTCTTCCTTCTCACATGATTCTCCCAAAGGGCAGTTGAAACCACCATGATCACCACCTGACCCGCCTAACTCCTTTGCCTCAAAACTTTGCCTCTGCCCACCTGTAACGGTTTCCGCCACTCCGTGAGTTCCCTTCGAGCTTCCTTAGTGATCCTCTGAGAGATTACTCTTGGATAAGACACAATGTAGGAAGAACCCCGGCAAGATCCGTGGTTTCTTAACCAAGCTGCAAACCTCCAATCGGAGTTGCTCGAGCTTCCACCATCGCCGCAGTGGTTAAGCGAGGATTGTGGAAGCTTTCCAAGCTTCTAACGGCAAGAGATTCATCCACCTTTGTCCCTTTCAAGCTCCAGGTTCATTACTTGATTTGTCGTTTACTCTTCATCTCTAACTTACTGGAGCATAATCCTAATTATTTTCACTAATTTGTTCACTCACATATCTTCACGACTCATTCACCATCACATGTTCGTTCCGGTTGATCTTCTCCATTGTTACATTGGTGTGACCACCCGGTTATAACCTTCTTGCAAAGAAGAAGGAACCATTTGGGGCCTCTCCACTCATGATCAGTCCTTTATTTCATCCCCTAAATATCTCAGAAAATTCACAGAATATCGGGTTTCATTTATCTAACATTTACGTTTATCTAACACATACAGGTAACATCAAGCTTTGAATGGTCGGAATTTCTGACAGTCATCGATCTCGACCACATTTATCGAAGTCACTTCATCGGGAGGCCTTTCTAGCACAATCTGGTCATTTATGTCTCTCCTTCGCCATCAAACCAAGAAGAATTTGCGACTTTCAGATTGAGAGGAGACGCACAGAGGAGAAGAACTAGGGCCGCTTAAGCTCAGCCTCACGCGGAGGAGGGGGAAGAATAGGGACAGCAGCTACCATCCAATCTGATTTCCCGGATCAGATCTAATGGTCAACATTGACCTCCGAGCCTTCATCCGAAGTAGCGGTTCAGACCTAAGGAGTGGTCCGCCCGAGCTTGAGCCAAGTCACCTACGAGCAACGCGTGTGCCCGAGCCACAGTCCGAGCCTCAGTCTGACCGCACGTACTTGTGGAGAAATTGCACAAGAGCCTAGAAAATATCAAAAATTGCAGATAAGTCCCCACGCTATGGAAAATTGCATAATCACCCTAGTGGATTCCTATATTCGCATTTTAGTCCATTTTGGACTCTTTTGTAATAAAATAAATAAGTTTCCTTGCATTTATGCTCATGCATTGTGTTGTCAATAACTTGTGAACCATATCTCTAATTTTAATAAATTTGATGTCGTTAGAAAGCTTGTTTCATGCTCTTTAATTTAGTACGTTTAAATTATAATTTTGATTTATATTTCACACATTAAATTTTAGATGTATTAGCTTTGAATATTCAGCCTTTCTATTGAATTAAACACAATTACACATAGGTTGAATGAACTCCGCTTGATACTGAATTATCATTAACTAATTTAACTTAATTTGCAAGTATTTCTTTTATTTAATCAGGAGCATAATTTTGGGTAGTTTGTATATGTGAATGTATTGCATTATTATCTTTCATATTAAATAAAAGCGTACAAAATGACTTAAAATGCATTTATATTGTGTGTATTTGTATTGAGCTTGACCTAGGACCTAGAAATCACTGAATTAATTAATTAACATTTAATCTGATTATATAATTGCTTGTGTCTCTGTGTTCGACCCTGAACTTACCCATGTATAAATTGAAGCCGAGACCTCTTCACAAAGATTTTCTCTCGTTTTTGTTGATTGTCATTTAGCACGTGCTACAACGAGAGCATTTTATCATTGCCTTTTGACGATTCATCGGGCAGCAGTGGTGAGGTCATGCGAAGGAAGCTGGAAGGAGGCATGGAGCCAAGAATGTACGGGTTTATGTGCAATAAATCATTCCTTAACCAAATATTGGTTTGAATAAATCATGGTTTGGTTCATCTCGTCGATGACAAAACTAACATAAGGTATAAGTGTTAATGGCTCAAAAAGGTAGGGGCACAAATGATATTGCTAAAGAGGGAGGAGCATAACTGTAATTGCATAACTTCATAGGGGCACAAGTGTAAAAAAACTCTAACAAAAATATACATATAAAAAACAGTACAATCAAGACCATCAATACAGAAAATGATATACACAATGTGAATGGGTTTCCCAGGAAATCTCGAAGCTGGACCATGCAACCTTCATTTTTGAGAGCAATATTCCCCAAACAAAACATTGTAACATTACATATTAATGCCCTTGAAATCATGGATAAGAGAAACGTACTTACCAAAATCGTGCTTTAACTTTTCAGTCAAAGTGGATATTCTTGATTGCATTTTGGATAATTTTGAGCTAGCATCATCATACTCTTTACGGATATGCGCAGCTTCTGTTGGTATCAAAAAAACAAGCATAGTCAGAATCCATAACTTGCACTCCCAAAGACGCACCATTGTTTGAATTAATAACCTGGGATATTAAGAGGAGTCTTGAACAAATTAATAGCCTGGAGAATATTCTGCACTTTTTGCTGAATCTTACCAAGCCATGATTGACTTCCGGTGGAAATGTAATCTGAGATATGATAGACATAAAGGATATTGTCTCCCGTATGAATGGGAATTACATAAAAATAGTTAACTACGTAATCTTTTTAAAGCCACAAAATTAACCTGAAAGGTCTTTCTCTTCTGATTCAATGTCATGATGTTGATCATTATCATGCTCAGCATCCTCTCCATCATCAACACTTTTGTCATCAAAATCATTGTCATCATATTTACCATTATCATCATCAGTTTCTGAATTGTATCCATCATAATCCTCCCCTTCCGTGGTTTCAGGAAAATCTATATTTTGTTCATCATCATGTTTTGCAGGAGCGTCTACATTTTCTATCTTCTCATCATCTGCCTTCTCACCAGTCCAACGAGAAGCAACACGGCGTCCCAATTCTTCCTTCGATAAACCTTCGGGGTTGATAGAATCCTGTCGCCATTTTAAAACAATTATGGAATGATCCATTCACTTAAAAAAGAGAAATGGATTGCACAAAGTTTTTGATATGTGCTAGGTCCAGCGAAAGGTTGGAGGACCGTGTTAGGGTATAATGCATTAGCATCAATGAAAATTGAGAAAACATGATACAGGAAAAGGAATTTTGATTTACAATGAAAGACAGAATGTCTTAATATCCAGCATCAGAATAATCCTATCCCATTCACCAGCTTGGTACAAATGCAAAATGAAGAACGAGACAACAAAAAATAGTAAGAAATGAGCAGTTTTGATCTACGTCATGGCCTTCATGATTGAAGAATAATTCAAATGATTTCCTGCAAAGATGTTAACGATCTGATTGAATTATAAAGTACATGCAGCTAAAAAAATAATATAATTTACGTGGTTCAAGAAAATCAGAATGAAACGCCCCCCCTCCAGAGAAGAAAGGATCCAATGGGATCAGATCTAAAATTCTTCACAAGCATGGCAATAATATGACATTGTATATATAGACGCACCAACCCACACATCTTAACAAGCTTGAGCTTGAAAATTGCAGCTTGTTACAAAAGAATCATCTTCTCATCACTCAACACATCTTCTCCGAGAAGTAGGAAGGTGAGAAAGTGTTAATATTTATCCTAGAAGATGGACAACATGACCCTAAGCATTAGCAGTATGAGTCTAACACAAGCACTATGAGTCGATTCCAAGAAGTAATAGTGTAGTGATCCTCATACAAAGACCTTGAAAGTCAACAAAAATGAGTCCTTTTTTCATATGATTGAAAGATAAGTCTATAGATTTCAATCAAAGCTAAAGCCAAATTGTACACACGTTCCCACTTTTCACCCATACTTGTCAGAATCAAAGTATATGATCAAGTTGAAGAAATACACGATGGGAAAAAAACTGTCTTTTTTCTTTCTTTTTTAATATCTTTTTTATCTTCTATTCTCTTTTTGGCATTTTTCTTCGGGCAGTCCATTTTTTCTTTACTGATTCCTATTTCTTTGCCTTCTTTACACTTGTCATACAACAACAACAAAAAGCCTTTTCCCACAATTAAGTAGGATCGGCTACATGGATTCTTCGCCTCCATTCAGATCTATCCTGGGCCAATCCTGGGCTTATATCCACAAAACTAAGATCCCTTCGTATGGTCTCTTTCCAACACTTCTTGGGTCGTCATCGCCCTCTCTTAGCCGGCTCAACATCCCAACACTCGCATCTCCTAACTGGTGCATCAGCTGATCTTCTTTGCAAATATCCAAACCATCTTAAGCGGTTTTCTCGCATCTTATCCTCGATCGGAGCTACACCAACTTTCTTTCTGATTGCATCATTCCGAATCCGATCTTTACGTGTGTGTCCACACATCCACCTTAGCATTTTCATTTCTGCTACATTCATTCTCTACACATGTCCATGGTTCACAGACCAACATTCAGATCCATAAAGCATAGCAGGTCTCACGGCTGCTTTGTAAAACTTTCCTTTAATCTTTAAAGGAATTTTCTTATCACAGAGAACAGCAGAGGCTCCTCTCCACTTTAGCCAGTCTGCATTTATTCTATTAGTAACATCTCCATCAATTTCCCCATCATGTTGCAGAATAGATCCCAGGTATCTAAAGGAATCTCTCTTTTGAATGTTATCGTCACCAATCTTCACCTAGATTCCTTCACCATTGCTTCCATCAAAGGTGCACTCCATATATTCCGTCGTAGCCCTACTTATACGAAATCCTTTAGTCTCCAACTCATGTCTCCAGACCTCAAGCTTCGCATTTACTCCATCTCTAGTCTCGTCAATCAACACAATATCATCAGGAAATAACATACACCAAGGTAGCTCATTCTGAATGTGACTGGTCAACTCGTCCATAATCAAAATTAAAAAAATTGAACTCAAAGCAGAACCTTGATGTAAACCAATGTTGATGTCAAAATATCCAATCATCCCAGACGGGGTCCTTACACAAGATAAAGCCCTATCATACATGTCCTTTATAAGGTTAATGTATAGGACAGGTATTTGTCTCTTCTCCAACACTCTCCACAATATCTCTCGTGGGACAGAATCATAAGCCTTCTCCAAATCAATAAAGATCATGTGGAGGTTCTTCCTTTTAGCTCTATAAATCGCCATTGTTCTCCTCAGCAAATGGATGGCTTCAGTCGTTGAACGACCTAGCATGAATCCGAATTGGTTTTCTTTTACATTGGAAATTTGTCTCAACCTTCTTTCGATCACTCGTTCCCATATTTTCATAGTGTGACATATCAGCTTGATACCTCTATAATTTGAACAATTTTGAATGTCTCCTTTATTCTTATAAAGAGGCACCACGATACTCCTCCAATCTTCAGGCATTTTCTTGCTTCGCCAAATAACATTGAATAGATTCGTAAGCCAAGTCAAACCCGCTCACCTAAAACTCTCCATACTTCTACAGGGATGTCATCCGATCCTACACATTTTCCAGATCTCATAACCTTCAAAGCCTCCTCTACTTCCTTTCTTTGTATCCGTCTATAGCATGCACGATTCAAGTAACTTTCACTACAAGCTAGATCACCCAAAGTGATATCTCTATTTCCTTCCCCGATGAAAAGTTTATGGAAGTACTGCTCCCATCTGGTCTTTATATCCTTCTGAGTAACAAGCACATGACCTTCCTCGTCCTTAATGCATCTCACTTGAGAAAGGTCTTTGGTTTTTCTTTCTCTCGCTTTGGCCAACCTGAATATAACCTTCTGTCCCTCCTTAGAATCGAGATTTTTATATAGAACTTCATAAGCTTTTGACTTAGCTTCGCTTACGGCCTTCTTTACTTCCTTCTTCGCTATTTTGTAATTTATCATAGTTTCCTCTGTTCTATCCTTAGACATAGCTTTAAAGCAAGCACTTTTTATTTTTAGCTTCTTTTGCACCCCTTCACTCCACCATCAAGCCTCCTTTCGACATGGAGCTCCTCCCTTTGACTCGCCTAGCATCTCTTTGGCTACCTTTCGGATATAAGATGCCACTGCCTCCCACATCTCGTTTGCACTACCGCTACAATCCCAAGATAAGTCTTCTAAAACCTTCTCCCTGAAGCTTGCTTGCTTCAGTGGAAGATTCCACCATCTAGTTCTAGTTATCTTAGAAACCCTCCTTTTCTTTACCAACCCTTTCATTTGTACATCCAAGACTAACAAACGATGTTGGGTTGTCAAACTCTCTCCTAAGATTACTTTGCAGTCTTTACAATACAGCTTATCTCTTCTCCTCAATGCAAAGTAATCTATTTGTGTTCTAGTTAGCCCACTCTTATAAGTAATTAAATGTTCCTCCCTCTTCTTGAAGAGAGTGTTTGCTATGAAAAGATCATATGCCGTTGCAAAATCTGGGATGGCTTTTCCCTCTTCATTTCTATCCCCAAAACCATGTCCTCCATGAACACTAGCATACTCTAAAGCAACTTTTCCCACATGTCCATTAAGATCTCCACCTATGCAAATCATCTCTCTTTGTGGAATTCCTTGTAGACTCGTATCCAAATCCTCCCAAAAAGCTTGTTTAGTTCTTTCATCTAAACCAATTTGCGGTGCATAAACTGAGATGATATTCAGAATTTCTTCTTTCAAGCACCAATTTTAGCAAAATAATTCGATTCCCGAATCTTTTCACCTCAACCACACAATCCTTCAAATCCTTATGAACAACCACTCCAGCATCGTTTCTACCCTAATCTTTACCTGAATACCAAAGTTTAAAGCATGTCTCAATCTCCCTTGCTTTCTCTCCAACCCATTTAGTCTCTTGAAGACATAGTATATCAATCTTCCTTCTTTCCATCGTATCCACTATCTCCATCAACTTTCCAGTTAAAGTGCCAATATTCTAACTATCAATCCGCAACTTCCGTTGTAATCTCTTTTGGACTAACTTCTTTACTCGCATGCGTCCACTATGTGAGAACCCTTGTAAATTTTGGACTGCATCCGGGCGGTGATGCAGCGGAACTAGCTTAATTACCCGCATGCGTTCCTCATGCGGGAACCCTTGCAAATTTTGAACTACATCCAGGCTGCGATGTAGCGGCCCTTGCCAATTTTTCATTACATTCGGACGATGCAACGCGTCGCAAGTAGGGAACGCCCCAACGAAATCTGTATGTTAGCTTAAATACATGTTGAAAAGATCCGATTGTCATGAGGCAACTTCTTAAATAGTATTTTTTTTTAGAAAAAAGTACTATTTAGGAAGTTGTCTCTGACTGTTTTACGCTGGTTGTCGGCTACCTAACGCAACCCTCCTCATTTACCCGGACTTGGGACCGGCCATGGTTGAGTTCTTCTTTCCACTTGTCATACTTTTTAAAGACCTTTTTTGGCCTAAAACAAACAAAAACCCATAAATGAAAAACGAAACAAAAATAGGCCTAAAGACCATTTGAATTTGCCATTCTTGTCATGTCTATAACCATCACTTCCTTCGGCTCTAATGCTGCTTGCACCAGGTGATTGTGCATGGTGGTCCTCTAATGGGTGGCCTCCTAATTATTAAATGTGGCTGCCTCAGTTCAACTTCGATCGTTGCTTGCCACGTCACTTCATAGGATTTGCACACAAATTCCTACACAAATCTCAGAGCCGTCTAAAATTTCACTGACATTTTGCGATTTCAGAAACCTATCAGACTGTTATCTCCATGACATGGAACTAAGATCAAGACATTTCCATTGTTTTCCCTTAAAGCAGAAAGATATATCTCCAAATTAGTGCATGCAACCATGATAACGAATTATGGTGATTTGAAATTCACCCGTCCATGGCCACTCCTGGTGCAACATCACATTGATGAAAGATCAACTGCAAGTTCTTGTCTAGATCTCTATGCCCAATGGATAGATCTTCACGTGTAGCTATTCCTCCTATACTAACTCCTCTATCTCTCCAACACTGAATATGGTTGATGTAGATATAAAACCGGAAGCTTGATAAAATGAAGTATAACGTGATTGTATATCTGGGCATGATCTCCATTACCAGGACCAACTCAATTTTCAGACTAAATATAAGAAAATATAAAACCTTGAATCTCCATAAACAGACATGGAGAAAAGAAAGCCCAACTCTAGAAACTTCTATACTTGATTTGGTATACAACAACAACAACAAAGCCTTTTCCCACATTAGGTATACTTGATTTGGCATAAATTTTGAAAAATCCACTGCAAAACACGACTGGAGAAATAAAACCTGTAATATTCTTCCCAATGAATATAAATAGTATGACAGTCTATATATAGGTTCACCAACCCACACTAATCCCAAAACTAAGCAATATAGGATCAAACAAGATAGTAACTTGATCATATTTCCAACAGTGCTGATTGTACTTCTGGAAAAGGACAGGTTCATGTTTTATTTTTTGACATGTCAATGCAAATGTATAGCTACTGTTACTAATGTATTATTGTGGTTCTTATTTATTCATTGCAACCCCTTTAGGAGCACTTGTGTATTTTTCCAATTTTGAGCTCTCGAGGGTTTTGTCATATATACAGACCTCTAGACCTCCTGAATAAAGACAAGTAATTTCATTCTCTCATTATTTTCCACATGGTATCAGAGCAGCAGTCCTAGACCGGGATTCTGACCTAATTCCCACCGTCACCTCCAGCCCTGATTCCCAACTCGCGCGCAAGGAAGGCCGGTGCACCTTCTCACGGCTGAAAGGCCATTGGTGACATCCTTCCTTGTTGGTGTGCCTTCTAAGGCTATCAATGGCAAGCGTAGACCCATCGGGGGTCCCCTCCCTCGCCGCAAGACCCATTGGTTGGGGGGGAGGGCTTCTTGTAGCTAGCACCATCAGCGGCCATCGTAAGCCCCTCCATGGTACAGCCAAGGCCCGATAGGGCTCCTCCTGCTCAACTAGGGCCTCGCCAGCGAGGCTTCAAGGGTTCACCAACCCTTTCCAGTGAAGCTTCAAGGATTCGTCGCCACAACAGCCTCAGAACTTGCCTAAGTTGCCGTCATAGCCCATCTAGGGCTCTGCCATCATTGCAAAAGCCTGCCAAGGCTCCGCCTGGTTCGTTAGGACCCTTCCAAAGCCGCAACACCTATGTTGGGCTTCTCCGTGGTGAAGCAAGTACCACCGCCCAACCCTCAAGGGCTCCCGTAGTGGTCCAATGGACCGCCAAGACCTACAATCCTTCTCTTGTGCCACCAGCAAACTCAGAACCCTCCAAGAGTCCCTTAGCAATTGTGTAGGCCTCCTGCGATTTCCCTAAGGCAGTTGATTCTCACGTTGATGTGTTATTAGGTCACCTTGATGCTTGATTGAGACAAAGAACTACTTCTAGGACACTTTTTCTTGACTAATGTGATCACCATGGCATCTACAGAGCCCAAGCTTGTGTCCCCGACTTCTTCTGTGATGGTACGGGTCACTACAATCAAACTGAAGGGCTCCAAAAACTTTGTACTCTAGTCTCAATCATTCAAGGTGTCCATTGCTAATCAGCACAAGAACTACGTTCTTACTAATGATCCGCCCAAGAGACGAACAAGGACTATGATACCTGGTATGTGGACAACTATCAGGTCATTACTTGGATGACCAACATCGTCGATCTGAATATAGCATTGAATCTTCTCTACAAGGAAACGACAAAGGCAATGTGGGAGAGCCTTAAGCATACCTAGTCCCAGAAGACGACCAAGTCCAGGCTCTCAAATTTATACATAAGGATTTGGTCTGTTAATTAGGGAGATACTATACTGGTTAAGTACTACAGGCTTCTCACAAATATGTTCGAGGAGCTCCTCATTTTTCAGTTGGTTTGTTGTGACAAGCATATAGGAGAACGTGCAAAATGGGAGGCGTAACGCTTTTTGTCAGGATTACATCCGCGATATTTTAAACATGTGAAGGACCAATTCCTGACTGATGATGCACTGCCCACCCTTAGGACCATCAGGAACTTGATTCTCCTACTCCATCTGTAGAGACTGCAGCCCATCTTGCTAGGGGATGACCCAACTACCAGGGAGGACGTTGCCATGACTTTGACCGTAATTGCGAGTATGGATGTGGACATGAATATGGTCGCAGGCGTGGAAGCGATCCTACTACTACTCGCTATCCCACATGCACACATTGTGGACGTTGGAATCACCCGTCTAAGTGTTGCTTGACAAAGTTTGGTATGCCTCCTAATGAATAGTGCCTATGAGACAGCTTCATTCAAGGGCACATATGATATTACTAAGGTCTCACATGATCAGCCTTTTGGTGATAGTCAGATACCATTTACAGCATCTGAATATACCCGTCTACGACAACTTCTGCAGAACTCCTCAGCCAATGACAATAGTACTACTGCTCCTACTGCTAATTTGGCTACTACCTCAAGTACCATTGCCAACTCTGCATCTGCATCCAACCATGCATGGATTATTGATTCCAAGACCCTAAATGTCGGTTTCGGACACCATTTCGGTATCGACCAAAACAGAATTTCGATGGAATTTCGGTGGAATTTCGATCGAAATTTTGGTCATTTCGGTCACTTATTGTACTAGGACCCCCATATTTCGGTCATTTCGGTCATTTCAGTCGAATTTCGATTTCGACTGGATATCGATATTCGACAGAAATTCGACCGAATTTCGCTGAAATTTGAGGCCATGATTGATTCTGGTGCTTCAACTTATTTGACGGAAGAAGGTAGCCTTCTTACCTCATCATAGTTGTCTTCCTCTGTGAAGACTGTTCGGTTTGCCAATGGGGCACAATCCCATGTCATTGTTGTGGCACTATGGAGTTTTCCTCTAAACTCCAACTAACTGGAGTTCATTGCGCTCATGCTTTTCTGCTTAGTCTTTTATTTGTACAAAAGTTATGCACTGAACTTAACTGCATAGTTATTTTCGATGATTTTTATTGTTATTTTCAGGACATCTGGACGAGACACATTTTTGATGGACATGAGAAGAATGGTCTCTATTATCTTGATATCTCTTCTGACTTTTGTTTTACTGGTGTTGCGTCAATCTCTGAAGATCCTCTTCTCTAGCACCTTCGGCTCGGTCATCCATCTCCAACGATCATCTCTTTAATGTTCATTGAACTCTCTACGCTCAAGCCTTTTGAGTGTGAGGCGTGTCAGTTCGGGAAACATCATCGAGCGGCTTCCCTGCTCGTACTAAACCACGTCGCGAAGTCCCTTTTTCATTAGTCCATTGTGATATTTGGGGATCCTGCTTGTTCCATATTATGAGTAGACATAAGTATTTTGTCGTTTTTATTGATGATTACAATCGATTATCTTGGGTTTATCTGTTAAAAGAACGTTCGAAGATTAATAGTATTGTTACAAATTTATTCCATTATGTCAAGAATATTTTCTCCTCGGGTGTTCAAGTCTTTCGCTCTGTTAATGCATTGTATTTACCCAACATGATGTAACTGTGGAGAAAATAAGAGAAGAATATTGTGTGTTTATTCTGTGAGGTCTAGGGGTCCTTATATAGGACTAAACCTTAGGGTGCTCAGAGGAGAACTTACACAAATACCCCTGTGGGGTTACATAGGGAAATAGTACATAAGGAAACAGTGATACATAGGGAAACAATGCATAAGAAAATAGAGGTAAAAAGCAATAACCATATACGGTAATCTCTAACACTCCCCCTCAAGTTGGAGCATATTCATCAATCATGCCCAACTTGGAAGTTATCCAGGAAAGCCGCTTCTTAGTTACGGCCTTGGTAAAGATATCAGCAAGTTGAAGATCAGTAGGAATGTGCGACGTGGTTATCTTCCCTCCTCGTATAGCATCTCTGATAAAGTGACAATCAATCTCAATATGTTTTGTTCTCTCATGGAACACTGGATTGGTAGCAATGTAGGTAGCTGATTTGTTGTCACAATACAAGGGAATAGGAGTGGATGTAGCAGCATTTAGTTCCTGTAGGAAAAGTGAGCAGCCATGTGATCTCACATGTAGCCTGAGCCATTGCTCTATATTCAGCTTCAGCATTAGATCTTGAAACAACTTCTTGTTTATTCCTTCTCCAACTAACCAGGTTTCCTCCTACCATCATGGCATATCCAGTTGTAGATCGACGGTCTTCAGGAGAGCTTACATAATCGACGTCAGCATATGCAGTAAGATTTGTGTGACCATTTGCCCCATAGAAGATTCCTCGTCCTGACGAGTCTTTTAGGTAGCGAAGGATTTGAAGTACATCTTGCCAATGGCTGTAGCATGGTTTCTCCATATATTGGCTGGTTCTGTTTACAGTATAAGATATATCAGGTCTAGTGACTGTAAGATATAGAAGTTTGCCAACCAGGCTCCTATATTGTGTAGTGTCTTCAAAGAGAGGATCATTGGATGCAGAATGTTTTCTAGGCTCTGCTGGAATTCCTGAGCATTTGCACCCAAGTAGTCCAGCCTCAGTTAGTATGTCAAGGCAGTATTTCCTTTGCGACATATGTAAGCCTTTCTTAGTACGTAGGGCTTCTATACCTAGAAAATAGCGAAGTTGTCCAAGATCCTTGGTGACGAATACTTTTTGCAAGAAAGCCTTGGTTTCTAGTATCCCTTGGTCATCATCTCCAGTAATAATCATATCGTCTACATATACAGCAAGAATTACAATACCAATCTGATGTTTCCTGACAAAGACCGAATAGTCAGACGTAGTCCTCTGAAAGCCCATGGTGCCAATCTCTGTACTCAGTCTATCAAACCAAGCTCTTGGACTCTGCTTTAGTCCGTAGATGGCTTTATGAAGTCGGCATACATACTCCCCCTCGACTTCCTAACCTGGGGTTGTATCATGTAGACTTCTTCGTCAAGCTCTCCATATAGAAATGCATTCTTGACATCTAACTGAAACATAGGCCACCCGTTGTTAACAGCCACAGAGATGATAGTTCGTATGGATCCCATTCTAGCCACAGGGGAGAATGTTTCGAAGTAGTCTACCACATATGTTTGAGTAAAGCCTTTTGCTACAAGTCGTGCCTTTAAACGATCAATAGAGCCATCAGGGGACTGCTTTGTAGTGAAGATCCAGCGACATGCAATTGGTTTACATCCAGGAGGGCATTTGACAAGGTCCCATGTTTTTCGGGACTGTAATGCTTCCATTTCGTCATTCATTGCCATTCTCCATCCCTCATCTTGTAGTGCACTATGATGATCTTTGGGAACAGAAATAGTCATTATGGCATCTGCATATCTTTTGTCAGAGCAAGATAACCCATCAGTAGAGGTGAAATGAGATATTGGATGAAGTGTACATTACCTCTTTATTCTTCGTAGTGCGATCGGAAGATCTTGAAGACTATCCGAAGCAGCATTGGTGGGTGCACTGAGGATGGCATAGTCTCCTGCAACAGTGGAATAGGTAAAGGAACATGAATAGGATTGGACACAGTTCTTCTTTTGTACACAATTGGTGGATGAGGAAACTGTAGGGAAATATCGGATACTGTCTAAGTAAAGAAGTTGTTTTGTTCAAAGAAGGTGACAACAAGAGAAACGTAATAACGATGTCCTGTAGGATCAAAACATATGTACCCTTTTTGAGTTTGAGAACACCCTAGGAAAACACATTTGATAGCACGAGCAGATAATTTATCAGGGGTATGAAAATTATGGACAAAGGTTGTGCATCCAAAAATCCGTAAGGATAAAGGGAAAGGTTTCCCCTTGGGATATAGTAAGTTGAAAGGAGTGGCGCCATGTAGAGAAGCAGAGGGGATCCTGTTTATAAGATGAACAGCAGTGAGGACAGCATTGCCCCAATATATCTTGGGAACATTCATATGGATGAGTAAGGATCGAGCAATATCAAGAAGGTGTCTCAGTTTTCTTTCAGCAACCCCATTTTGTTGGGATGTATATGGGCAAGAAGTTTGATGTATGGTACCCTGGAGGCAAAAAAGGTTATCAAGTCATTCTGAGTGAATTCCAGAGCATTATCAGAACGAAAGATTTTAATAGTAGTGGAGAAAAAAACTTTGACATAATGAAAGAAGTTCTTGACAATGATATTAATTTCTAAACGTTCTTTTAACAAGAAAACCCAAGATAAACGGTTGTAGTCATCCACAAAAACAGCAAAGTACTTATGATCACTAATAGTTTTGACCGGACAGGGTCCCCAAATATCACAATGATTTAAGAAGAAAGGACTAAGGAGTAGTGCGACGAGACTCAGTTCTAGCAGGAAAGGAAACTCTATGATGTTTTCCGAACTGACATGCTTCACACTCAAAGGGTTTTAGGTTAGATAGTTCAGGGAACATGATAGAGAGAGCCTTGGCAGAAGGATGTCCCAGACGAAGATGCCATAGAAGGGGGTCTTCAGAGATGGAGGTAGCGCCAGCAAAGTTGGAAGTAGACGGGATGTTGAAGTAATATAGGCCATTCCTCTCATGTCCCCCACCAAAAATATGTCTCGTCCGGATGTCCTAAAAATAGCAACAGAATTCATCAAAAATAAAACAACAATGTAGCTCTCAACATAGCTTCTGAACCGATAAAAGACTGAGCGAGAAAGCAGGAACACAATGCACATCTGTCAGTCGAAGTTTGTTGGAGAAGTCAATAGTTCCAACAACAGTAACGGGAGAATGATCCCCATTGGCAACACGAACGCTCTTTACAGTAGTAGAGGGTTGAGATGAGGTGAGTAGACTTGCATCTCCCGTTAGATGAGTGGAGGCACCAGAATCAATAATCCATGCGTGTTTGGTAACAGAGATTGAGTTGGCTATTGTACATGACGTAGTGGCAAGGCTAGCAGTAGCAGCAGATGCAGTCGTGTCTTTGCTTGATGGAGCGGAATCATTTAGAAGTTGTCGTAGATGAGTATATTCAGAAGCAGTGAATGGAGTACGTTGTTCATCTGTACTCTGAGTAGTTGTATCATTGTTTGTATCATGTGGCTCGTCGTCATAAGTATTATGAGCACTTGGTTGCTTGCCAAATATTGCCCAGCA
Source organism: Ottelia alismoides (assembly GCA_037367405.1). NCBI lineage: Eukaryota > Viridiplantae > Streptophyta > Magnoliopsida > Alismatales > Hydrocharitaceae > Ottelia > Ottelia alismoides. Next base: position 242,620 of record JAZKJV010005125.1, on the reverse strand, counting down.
ATGCTCAGAAGGATGATTCATGCGACCACAGTGTACGCATGCAGGATAACGACCAGTAGAGAAATCACGACAACGACCTCGTCCAAGGTTACGTCCACGACTAGAGTCACGTCCGCGGCCACGACCTCGGCCTCCGGGATAAGACTGACGTCCTCTGTGCCCAGATGAATAGTGGGATGTTGTCTCTGTAGAAGAATGAACCAGAGAATTTTGAACCGGAGCTTCCAGTTCCTGTAGTGGATCGAATATGGTTTCGATCGTAGGCAATTTATCTGCCATAAGAAATTGATCTTTTGCAATTTTGTATTTCGGATGAAGCCCTGAGAGGAACATGTAAACCTGCTATTCAGCACGTTCGCCTATTTGTTTATCACAGCATGCAGGTTGAAAGATAAGAAGTTCTTCAAACAGGCTTGTAGGTGTCCGGTAGTATTCAATTAGGCTGGTCTCTTCTTGATTAGTAGACCAAATTCTTGTGTATGTATCAAAAAGACGAGACTTGGTTGTTTTCTGGGAATATGTGTGCTCAAGATTTTCCCACGTGGCTTTAGCAATATCTTTGTATAAAAGATTGGCAGCAATATTTGGATCTACACTATTTGTCATCCAAGTAATTACCTGGCAATTGTCGACAAACCAAGCTTCATAATCTGCATCAGTGATAGAAGGAGGAGTCTTTGTGAGGACGGCACTCTTTCTTTGGCCACCAATAAATATCTTGAAGGATCGAGAGAATAGAACATAGGTTTCGGAGCCTTTCAACTTGACAGATGTGCCTTGTACCATCAGAGAAGGAGGATACATAGGCTTGGTCTCGATGGACGTCATGATAGCATCTCTAGGTCAAGAAAAAGTGACCTAGATGCAGTTGTAGTTGATATGTAGAACCTCCTTAGTTGCACATCTTTGGAGAGTAGTGGAGGCTCTACGCCCTAAACCAAAGTCGAACAAGAGGTCTAGGGCGGCAGTGGCAGTTGCCTGGGGCGGCAGGAGCGCGGTAGCACGAGGACTGCAGGAGCGCAGATGCGCAGGGGCCCTCGCGCAGGGCGCAAGGGTGCAGGAGCAGGTGCGCTGGATCCCTAGTGCAGGGGGCGCGAAGGTGGCAGGTGCCCTAGCGCGGTGCGCAGGGGCGGGCGCGGAGCCCTAGCGCGGGGTGCGCAGGGCGCAGGAAATGACAGAGGAGGAAGGGGCGGGCAGTGGCGGAGGGATGCTAGGTCAGAACACCGGTCTAGGACCGCTGCTCTGATATCATGTGGAGAAAAGAAGAGAAGAATATTGTGTGTTTATTCAGTGAGGTCTAGGGGTCCTTATATAGGACTAAACCCTAGGGTGCTCAGAGGAGAACTTACACAAATACCTCCGTGGGGTTACATAGGGAAACAGTACATAAGGAAACAGTGATACATAGGGAAACAATGCATAAGGAAATAGAGGTAAATAAAGCAATAACAATATACGGTAATCTCTAACAGCAACAAACTTCTTTACATCCCAGGGCACCATTCATCAAACCTCATGTCCTTACACTTCCCAGCATAACATGGTAGCAGAAAGGAAACTCAGACATCTACATCTACTAAATATTGTTTGTTTCCTCCTCACGCAGATGAAAGTTCCTAAAACCTATTTGGATGATTTTGTTCTGATTGTCGTCCATCTTATGTACCCACTTAATGGTCTAGTGATAGTACAGTGTGTCTACCACACAAAAGACCAGGGTTCAAATCCCACTCTTGCAGGGGTTGCATTAGGCAGTCGATGGCCAGCGTAAAAAATAGTCAAATCTTTCAACATGGATTTGAGCAAGAATCCATGTAGCCGACCCTACTTATAGTGGGAGAAGGATTAGTATATTTTATATTTCGTCCATCTTATCAACATAGTTCTATCTACAACTCTAAATGGTTCCACCCCCTTCTCCCTGCTATATCCAACTAAGTCATATTTTCCTCTACCCCTGAGAGTCTTTGGATATGTGGTCTTTCTTCATAATTCTCATACTGCATACAAACTTTCACCTCGTGCAATCAAATATGTTTTCCTTGGTTATTCTCATACTCACAAAGGTTATCCGACCGTAAATCGTTATTATATCTTTGCAGATGTAACCTTTTTTTATCAGACCAGCTTCTTCACTCAAGCTGTTATAGATATTCCTCTGGATCTCCCACCTCCACCCATTGTCTATAAGCACAAGCAAATGTCTCCACCACCAGATATTCCCTTACATGTTTCTTTGTTGCAGGATGATATGCCTTCTTCAAGTGTCCCCTCCACTGCTAGCTCGGATGGTCCTCAAGAACTTCAGATTACTCTACGCAGAACTAAGAGGTCATGTACATTTCATCCCATGTCTCATTTCACTTCTACTGCTAGTTTATCATTAACTGACAGAAGATATGCATATGCTCTCATGACTATTTCGATTCTGAGAAACCATCATAGTGTTTTGCAGGATTCAGGATGGTGACAGGCCATGAATGAAGAGATGGATGCTCTTATTTCCAGCAGGAAACATGGGATCTGGTGCAATGTCCCAAGAGGACTAGACTTGTGGCATGCAGATGGATCTTCATGACCAAGCAGTCGCCATACGGGTCCATTGACAGATTGAAAGCATGTCTTGTGGCCAAAGGCTTTACACAAATATGTAGGGTGGATTACTTTGTGAAACATTTTCACCGGTTGCACGAATGGGCTATATAAGGAATATCCTTTCCGTGGCAGCTAACAAGACCTGGCCTATCTTTCAGCTAGATATGAAAAATGCATTCCTATATGGAGGTCTCGATGAGGAGGTGTACATGATGCAACCTCTGGGTTATGAAGCCGAGGGAGAGTGTGTATGTCGACTTCACAAGGCAATATATGGTCTGAAGCAGAGCCCAAAGGCATGGTTCAACAAACTTACTACAGAAATCAGCACTCTTGGCTTTTAGAGAACAATCTCTGACTATTCTGTGTTTGTTAGAAGACAAACAATTGGTATTGTTATACTTGTTGTCTATGTGGATAATATGGTTATCACATGTGATGATGATAAAGGGGTACTAGAGACCAAGGCCTTTCTCCAGAAGGTGTTCGTCACCAAGGACCTTGGTCCGCTAAGCTATTTCTTGGGCATAAACGTACTACGCACTATAGAGGGACTTCATCTCTCACATCGGAAATATTGTCTAGACATCCTTACTGAAGCCAGATTACTTGGATGCAAACCCTCTAGTATTCCTGCAGATCCAAAGAAACACTCCACATTTTCTGATCATGTCTTCGAAGATGTTCCTCGATATAGAAGCATGGTTGGCAAACTTCTTTACATCAATGTCGTCAAACCAGATATTTCATATGCAGTGAGTAGAGCTAGCCAACACATAGACTAACCTTGTTACAGTCATTGGCAGGATATCCTCCAGATTCTACGATACTTTAGGGAATCACCACCGTGTGACGTCTTTTATGGGACAAACAGCTACACCGATGTTATCGCATATGTTGATGTTGATTACGCAAGTTCACTAGAGGATCGTCGCTCCAACACATGATATGCTATGATGGTTGGAGGAAACATTGTTACTTGGAGAAGTAAGAAACATAGGGTTGTATCCAGATCCAGTCGATGACTCATGCTACCTGTAAGATCACGTGGATATTGACATTTCTACAAGAACTCAACATTGTTGTCAACACTCCTATTACATTATACTGCGACAACGAATCTGCTACATACATTGCCATGAATTTCGTGTTCCATGAGCGAACCAAGCGTATAAAGATTGACTGTCATTTTGTTCGTGACACCATCCGGATTGGAAAGATTACTACTCCTCACATCACCACAAATCTTCAGCTTGTAGATGTATTCAATAAGGCCTTACCCAAGAAGCGTCTCTCATGGATAATTTCCAAGTTGGGCATGGCTGATAGATATGCCCCAACTTGAGTAATGCATTCTTACGGTTCTTATTTATTCATTGTAACCCCTTTAGGGGCACTTATGGATTTTTCCAATTTTCAGCTCTCTAGGATTTTGTCATATATAAGGACGGACCCCTAGACCTCTTGAATAAGACAAGCAATTTCATTCTCTCATTATTTTCGACAGTTACTAAATAATATTAGTCTCTTCGATGTATTTAGCCAAAAAAATCACGCAAAAAAATTAATGGCAAGCATAATCCAAATAATAAAGTAAATAAGGTTGCATAAAACGATAGTCGATACTCGATCGACGGGGTCTTGACTAAGGATTAATCGGCAGTCAGGCAACTAATCGGATTTACACGGCCATGAGTCGATTTTGAATTTTTTAATTATTTTAAATATATAAATCATTTTTTATACATATATTCTTATATATTGACATAGATTTGTACGTTTTCTATACTATCATAATGAAACAAAAGAAGTAATTGACTTTAAATATAATATTAAGTATACTAGTATAAGTTTACTTTTAAAAAAGAAAAAAACAAAAAAATAAACTTGATGTAGAAGTCGGCCGATTAGTCGACCGACCAGTCAACTCGATTAGTCGGGTTGATCGACTAACGATTGACTAGGTCTAGTCGAGCTCAACTAGTCGGTCAACTTTTACAAGCTTGAGCAAGATCAAACACAATTTAAAAGTTTTTCAAAAATATAAAATTATAACAAAGATCGCCCCTTTTCTAACATCGGATAGTCCTTATTTCTTTCATCTCAGATTCAAGAGAGCATCTTCAGCTGAAACATGGTCTACAATGACCTCTCCGTCTTTTTCGATGCATCCACCTTCGGTTGCAACACGTGCAGGCAAAGTTAAATTTCTCAAGTACATCTAAGACTTTATTTGGTCATTTAATATCATATCTTTGTGCCTTTTCCCTAGGCCTCTATCATCCGAATCATGAATCGTCCAACTACATTTATTTCCACAATGTCTTATACTTATCGTCATTTTGTAATCGGTGTGACTCTCCTTGCTCTCTCTAAGGTGAGCGAGTTAGACCAGTGTCATCAAAAAACAAGGGTCGGATTACTTTGTACAGCAGCCTTACCTTGCATCTTTTTCCAGAAGATTGTTTCCATGCCCCCTGGACCTCTAAGAACATTCAATGCTCTTCTTTATTTATATTTAAAATGAATGTATAACTTCACATGATTAAATTTTAAGTGGAGGAAGAACACATCAACAGAAGGTATGTCAGATAGACGTATGTAACATATGATAACTTTAAAAGCAGTCACTGAGAGGCATGATTAAGTATACTAGAGATATGTATACCTATTTGTGTGTGAAATTCCACATCAGATTTTGACATGATTGTGTGCTGTTATCCCGAGCTTTGAAATTAAAAGACTGGCGATGTTTCCTCACGTTACAAAAACAGATATACATAGAAAATTGCCAGTAAAGTCTTGGAAAGCATGGAATAACACAAAACCGATTATTTTTTAGTCACAAAATTGATTAATTTTACATAAATCAAGGTTCCAACATATCCTAAACTCTCAGATATTATCAACATGTATATATAGTAGGGGTAGGAAGTTGAGGAATTGAATAGGAGAAAAGCAGATTATCATGGGTTGAAAATCAAACATTATGTATCCAAACGTGGCTCCTAATTCGTATGATTAGGACCAAATCTAACTTTTCCCCACTTATATTTGAGCTCAAATAAGTGACATCCAAAGAAATTGTCGAAGAATCCCAATAAGTTCAACCTTCAATTCCAAACCCCAATTTAGACTAGGCTATAAATGCTTCATCATAGATCCTAAAACTCAAGGTGGTGGCATCCACAAAAAAATGATAAATGAGAAATAAGATACCATAGTAAGTCTCGAAGATAACACACATTTTAACAATATGAATAGGATTAGGACCAAGATAATCATATTATATATCTACTACATCATTTTCTATAAGTATAATTTTCTTACTATGCTATCAACATAAGTAAAATAATTGCAATATGACTAATTACAAAGTTACTAGTTTAACTTTTACTTTGGCTGAAAACAAAAATGAACATAGATAGTACAAATGTAACCAAATGGAGGAATTAGACCTCACCGAGTGTCATGTCATGCATAATAAACCATACTTTGGAAAGCCAAAATAAACTAATAAACTGTTCTAAAGTGCCACAACAGCACAACTACTAAACTATTTTAGTGGATTCGGTTTTTTTATAGAGGAAGAAATCGGTATTAAATCTCTACTTCAACATGGTCTTGGATTGAAGTTTGTGTGACTGGGTTATATAAGAATCCTTGTATACTGGGTATTTGAAATATTACTATCTTGATCATTGTTTTAGAGCAGCCCATTCTCCAGCATAGTAGTGTGGTCCTCCTGACATCACAACCTAGTTTGCATATATTTACACTGTGTAACTTCACTGCAATTCTATTTTACTAATAGTTTGACATGGTCTAAGCAGAAGATCGAGGACTTAGTCTCACAAAATTTGCACTATAATGTTCAACTTGAGGTCATATTATATTTGCATTCTTAAGGTTCTTGAGATTTGGTCAAAATCTACGATGCACATATTTCATATTGATTATCTCAAAGTGTATGCTTTCATTTACCTCGCCAGATAAAAACAGATCTAGAAGTTCTTATCAAAGTCCATATTCATCGTAGTTCCACAAAAATTGTATTTTCTCGTTATTCTTCACACTCAAAGTTGCATGATGGCTAGAGTAGTGAGATCTACATAAATGAACTTGCTACTTATAGCCCAAGTTAGATAGTTCAACTGAAAATTTCGAGAAGCAATGGTACCAGTACAATTAGATCAATATCAATCCAAAACTTCCCTTGTTATCCTTTTTTCCATTTTGAAAAAGCCCGCACCCTGAAACTGAACTTATTATAATAAAATATGTAGACTCCATATCAACGGATTATGTTTTCAAAGAACGGATATCTAATAGTTAATATAAAAATCAAGATCATAAAAAAAGTAAAGTAAAAATTGGCTATTATTTACTATGCAGTTTATTATAAATTGTTCACAACTATCAAGCCTCAAACACAGTAATAACCTCATGAGCCGCATCTGCATATTTTGCAGTAGTTATTGGTTCACCATCAGACAACGGACTTTGTTGGCCCTTCTGTACATCACATAGTACATACAAACTACAGAAGATCAATAACCAGAGACCAATCATAGAACTTTAATGAAATTCGGGCTTGGAATAACAACTGCACTGACATCTTCAGTACCTCTATCACTTCATGCCCATCAAATGGCCCGTGTCCTCCAACCAGGTCATCTTCTTGTTCAGTAGAGGAGCCGTGACTTTCCTCTGTCTTGTCCTGATTATTAAATGGCAGTTAAGCGATTAGCAAATAAAAAACACCAACTTGAAGAACCATGGGAATAATAAACAACAAAACCAAAACAGAATATTTACTTACTTTCTCCATCATAAAAGACAGATGATTAAAAAATGCAAGAAACAACCTTTTCCTCCGTCATAAAATATAAGATTAACATTCACTACTATGGCATGCCAAGGAACTCGAGTTCTCGGAAAATAAACAGGTTAATACCTGATTGATTTGTTCTGTATGTTCTTCATCTGCTTGCTTGTCATTGTTGTCAAGCGCTTCTGCCTCCTTTTCTTTCAATTCCAAGTCTTTTACTCTCTTATCTTCCTTCTCTCTCTTTAACCGTTCTTGCTCCTCCGCTTTCTCAATCTGCTCTTTGTGTTCTACAATGCACACAAATGTAACATTCAACTGAGAAAACATGGTCATCATAATGGGATTTCGTCCAAGTTGTAAAGAAAAAGCTAAATCAAAGTCTAAATAGCTATCGTTTTGTTTATAAGTTGATTTATATCCCCATTGCACCCTTGTTAAAATATATGTATATAAACATTAGAAAACGGCTTCCCTATTGCATGTTCCCATCTTCTTGTCTTGTTTCAAGAATAAAAACAATAATTTTCATCTCGAAAATATGAAACCAGCAGATGGATTATTTCCTAGAACTGCCTTCTATACAAGACTGCATATTTAATAGCTTTAACTTATGATGCAGGGTGAAACATATAATTAGGGTTGAATTTTCCATTTATTAAGTAGTGGCTAATTAGGGTCAAATTATTTTTACGGTTAATTGAGTCCGTTGTAATTTTTTTCTATTTAAATAACAAGATCGTTTGTGATCTTAAATCAATTAGTTAGGTGATTATAGTTAATTAAGATAAGTTAGGATTTGAATTTTACTCACTTTCTAATTTTGTAATCCCTCCCCTCCTATATAAAGGGGATGGTAGTCTAAAGTTTTATTAATTGAAGAGTTAATTCAAATTTAAGATCTGTCCCATATCTCTCTCTCCCTCTCCATTCTCCCTCGAGACAACGTCCACGCTTCTTCCCCAAATCCCTTGCATCTGGCGAGCCTTCTCTCCTTCCCCTCCGATTTCTTCCACCATATATTTTCCACAGCCAAAATTATTTTTTTTCTACCATTAAAATTTCTCATTTTGCATCAATCGGTATCAGAACATGGTCTGCAGATCGTCTTCACGATCTGATGATCCATCCAGGCATTCACACGGACATAAATCCAAAGAATTTCGTTCAACGAACCGTGCATGGAATGCTGATGTTAGAAAAACACTATCTGATATACTCCACGTGTGTGCGGATATGTAAGTTTTGACGAGAGAAATGCGAGATCTGCGAAATGTTGAATCTATGAAACTGCAGCTAGAGGAGAACATTGCAAAAGCTGTTGTCCAGGAGGTCTCGGAAACCCCACCGCCGTTGTCAGTTGTTGTCGTTGGTGCAGCCCTCATCCAAGGCGAGTCTGAAGGCCACAATAGAGATAAAATTGGAGAAAAAGAAGGGGAAAACCCGTCTAGACTCGTTGTCTAACACATTTCAGATCGGTTGCCGTCGTTAGAATCAACTATGTCACCACCTATGGCCGTCCTAGCACCATCGAAGCCTTCCCAGGCTGCTGTCCAGACCTTTTCAGACATGCATCCGCCACTTCCGAAGGCGTCTCCAGCACACTCCATCCATCTTACAGTCCCGCTGCCACCTCCAGCAATCCCTGCACCTTCGAAGCCTCCCCAGATACACCCCTTGCCTTCCTCGCAACCTCCCTCCACCACCACAGTCATACTGCCACCCTTGCATATGGCCTCCACACCTCAGCCAACGTCGCCATCCCCGATACAACCCCTACTACCACATGCTTCAGCCATCCCAAGCCCTTTGCATGCATCGCCAACCTCGCTATCACCCCCCTCCGCCACCCAACCACCACTATCGGTCCCACCCACACCTCCAGCACCTCCCCCAGCCAACGCATCCCATCTCGTGTGCTACCTGCATCGTCTCTAGAGCCCATGTCACGTACCCCACCATCGTCGCATGATTCGCATCTCCAACATGTACCATCACCACATCCACCTCCACGGCTCCTCACCATCATCGCCATCTCCTTCGCACACGGTTGCCAACACTCCTGCTGAGACAATGCAACTTCCACCAAGAATATTGGAGAAGGCACGAGCGTGGTAGCGACTACGCAAGCATCTTCTCAAAGCTCGGTGTTGTCTTCGTTGCAAAGCCAGTGTCACTACTGGACTTGGTTAACCCTAGCGGAATTTAAGGATTTAGCTCCAAACAACTACTTATCTTCCAAGAAAAGGGATACAAACATCTCTTGGGATTCGTATAAAGATGCCCTTCTACCAAAAAAATCTGTCTAAATGTTAGGCTTGGTGGAAAAGTAAGAGGGAGAGTTACTTGAAGGGGTAGAAAATTGTAGATGTGCCCTCCAGTGAAAAAACTAAAATTGAAGTTGAATTAGTTCAAACTAGAAAGATCGGTCCAGCAATTCCGAATAAAATTCTCCACGCCACATGCGAAACAAAGCCATTCATCAGGAGATGAGTTTTTCGAAGTGGCAGATAGCTGATGCAGCGTGAAACGAGTAATTAGGGCTGAATTTTCCATCTATTAATTAGAGCCTAATTAGGGTCGAATTATTTTTACGATACATTGAGTCTGTAGTAATTTTCTATTTAAATAATGAGATCGTTTGTGATCTCAAATCAATTAGTTAGTTGGTTAGAGATAATTAAGATAAGGTAAGATTTGAAATTTTATTCAGTTTCTATTTTTGTAATCCCTCCCCTCTTATATAAAGGGGATGGTGGATTAAAGTTTTATTAATTGAAGAGTTAATTAAAATTTGAGATTTATTTCATCTCTCTGTACCCACTTAATGGTCTAGTGGTATTACAATGTGTCTACCACACAAAAGATCAGGGTTCAAATCCCACTCATGCAGGGGTTGCGTTAGGTAGTCGACGACCAATGTAAAAAAATAGTTGACTCTTTCAACATAGATTTGAGCAAAAATCCATGTAGCTGAACCTACTTATAGTGGGAGAAGGCTTAGTACATTTATTTATCTCGTCGCTCCCCCTCTCCCTTCTCCCTCAAGGTGATCTCTGTGCTTCTTCTTCCCCGAATTCCTCACATCCGGCGAGCCTTCACTCCTTCCCCTCTGATTTCTTCCACCAAATATTTTCCACCGCCAAAATTTTTTTCTACCGTTAAAATTTATCATTTGCATCAACTTCTCTAGTACCCGAGGGAACCAATTTGGTTTAGTTTCAGGAGTAATACATAGAATTACCCAAATTTAGGGTAAACATCACAACGGAACTTGATAAATAAAATTTGTGAAGTTTTGGGATCTTAATTTTAATACAGTACTTCGCCAACGGCATTCTTATTATGAATATGAAAATCTAACTATTGGAGTTAAATATTTATTTAAATGGAGAGCTAGATCAACCTGTTCAATATCCAAAAACATATCTAGGATTTTCACTATCCCCATATTAATTGAAATCAGATGATAGGCACCAGATAGCGACAAAGTTCACTTGCAAACTAAATGAGTAAAAACTTTGACTAAACATGTTCATTAAAGAAAGATTTTGATTTGTACTTTGTCATCCTAAAATGATTTCTTCATTTAGTGTCAGTCAAACAAAAGGAAATAAATTAGTAAAAGTAATAACATCCATTTTTTGCTTCCAACAAAGTTATTACACATATGTGACAAGAAAAAAAATTAGGAATGACTTGTGGAATACGAATAGGATTCAGTGCCTACTGCATACATAGACATTTCAATTAATAAATAGCAAAAAATGCACCTTTAAGCTTCTGGACAAGTCCTTTGAGTACTTTTTCGTCATCCTTGAGTTTTGAAAGATCCGCTTCGTCTTTACTAAATGCATCTTGAGCCTTCTTTACTTCTCCTCTTCGTATGGCAATTCCCTCTTTAAATGTTGTGATTCTCTGTTTAAGTCTATCTCTTGCAACTTTACCAGCTTCCCAGCAGGTATTGGAGCAGTTCGTTTTACCATTGTACTCATCACTTCCATCACAACAATCTGTTAAACCAGTATATAGAAATACAGCCAGCATATGATTAAGAACTCTCAGAGCTTAAACATCATTGAAATAACAAAATGCCAAAAAATGCAACTGAGAGACTCCAGAAGAATAAATCGTGCACTTCAAGTCTTCATGAACTCTTAAAATGAACTATTACAAAGTCAAGCTGTTTCATTTATTGGTGTTCAACATGGGCAACTACAACTGAATATTTCAATCCTAATATCCATGCCCCCATTATAATCAATAATGTCAGCATAATAGTTAATCAAAATACATCCATCCTCGGTAAAATAGAATGCAAACTGCAGTCTTTATCAAATTAAGTAATGACACCAAATTCTTAGAAGGATTTTTTTGTCTTTTTGATGAATTAGCAGCAAACATCAAAAAAAATGCAAAAGAAAAACTGAGTGACAACATACCACATATGCCATCATTCACTCTAGAGGAGAAGATCAGGATCGGAGTGTGCCCCACATTGCGGCAATAGAACTTCCCTTCCGGGCAGGCGGACGTCCCTGCAAATTAAAAAAATCAAACTTCCTTCCAACTCTTCAAATCGACATATAGCAATGCAAGCAGCATTCTCCTGCAATTCACCAACCCGGTTCGTCGGTTCCATCAGGGCAATCGCAGAACTCGTCGTTCAACCGATCCCTGGTGAATTTCTTGGATCCATCCTTGCATTTGATCACATCGGATTTGAAGTACCACTCATCTGAAAGAGAGCAAAAAAAGGTGAGGATGAGAGAAGGATAGGTAAAATAGAGGAAGACAAACCCTAATAAGAGAGGGGACCTTGAGGGCCGATCCCGAGGAAGTCCCTGGAAATGGAATCCGCATCCAACAGCGAGCAGAGAGAGCTGGCAATCAGCAGCGGAAGGAGGAGGAGGGGGAATCGACGAGTGGGCGGAAACATCGCGCGATCTCCACTGCCACAGATTGGCAGCGGGCGGAAAGAGGGGGTCGAGGACAAGGAGTGGGGATCCGATGCCCTAAAATGGCATTGATGAGGGGATCCTCCTCACGCAGAGCTCAATGGGAATCGCGAGAGAGAGAGAGGAAGGGGGGAGCGAACTAGAGTGGTGGTCGTGGCCGGTGTGAGTTCTTACAATGGTGTTTTTAACCGTTCGATGAATCATGATGGGATCCTACTGTCTTGGATTTTTACTGCTCAAATAATAGTAGTCTCCCTCTGGGAAAAAGGTTAAAAAATAAGCATAAATATGTTATAAGTCGTGAGTTGATCTCTAGTTTTTATTTGGTTGCATCCAGATATTAAAAAGAACAAGGAATAGAAACTAAGATAAATGAATGTTTGTAACAATGAGTTGACTAATTCCTTTATCTGACTCTTGGTATTTTGATATCATGAGATTTGTCCCTTTATCAAGCAAATAATTTGGATCATAAAATATATATTGAATTTATTTTAAATCAAAATTAAGAATTGCACAATTATAGTTATATATTATTCTTTTAAGAGGTAAGAATTGACACAATCTTAATCAACTTTGTGATCAGTATAGGATAAAATGTATGATCTCGTCAAATTATTCTAAAAATAAATAAAAAGAAATTAAATCATATCCGTTTGTAACCTTTTTAATGAAAAGAACTAATCTTGACATTCCCCGTATATAAGAAAAGATACTCCTCTAATTTGAGGTAAATCTTCTACAATTATCTTTTGTTACTTTTATTAAGAAAATACTATATGGTACAATTTTACAATGTTATTATTATATTATATTATATCATATTTTTGTGTACTAAAGGTGTGCTTTTATGCTTAAGAGCTTGCATATACAATGTTTCAGTTACTCTTCTCATCGTTTTTTGACATATATATATAGGAGAAACTTCAAATGAGGTGGGGTCTTACCACTTTTATGGTGAGTTCTTCATCCCATCCGTTTATTTCAAATCACACGGTTGTGATAATGAAACATTAATTGCATTACTTTAATGACAAAACCTATTTTCGTAATTGTCACATTCTAAAAATAAAATGTGACAATCAGTTCCCTATTTTATCTCTACTTTCCTTTCTCTCTCTCTCATGCGACTCTACATTTGATGCCCGAGCACCAAACCTTCTCCTTCGCATATAGGGTTTCATGAAACTTTGAAGATGGAAGTGCAGATCGACCCCATCTCTCTATTGATCATCCCATGGTGATGGCGGTGGCATCGGACCTACTCCTCTCCTACTGCTCGATTCCAAACTCAATTATTCGTTCTTCACGACTTCTTGAAGGTTGGAGTGCGCACCATCATGGATGACCTTATCAAAGTCGCGAAGAATTTTCATGACCGCAATATTCCCAGGTTCGTATTCCCCTCATCTACATACGTTCTTGTTATTATTTAAAATCCACTCATCATGTTCGTTTGCAGTTCATGTCAAAGGAAAGATGAGGAGTCCATTCAATTGTGATGTCATATTCTTTTTCAAACGAGTGCATGATTACGATGGTGAGTGTATTTTAATTTGCAGCAAAAATGTAGCCGAGGGCAATCGGACAATTAGCAGCAACATGATGACAGTAGTGCAACGACCCATGTGGTGAAGACGGTGATATAAGATAGTGTAGGTTCGCACATCGGCCGGCACCGCTGTTCAAAGGGGGGGGCGCCGCTTACGGCGATGACCTTCGGCCGTGGAGGCGCTGAGGGCGGTGTCGTGTGACGAGAGAGGAGGCAGATGGGGGAAGGACGGCAACGGGGCGGCGTTGCGCAGACTGAGGGCGCGCAATCGCGCTTGGATGGCGTAATGGCATCGGATCTACCGCGGAAGAATGCGCTGGGACGACGCAATCTATTTTTTTAATATATTCTTTTGAAAAATGCGTACAAGTTTTCTTACTGTCTGTGGCTACACTTCAGATTCAAATGATTTGCATTTGGAGGTGGAAGGTAAAGAGCAGATTATGGATGGTCAATACAGAGGATAATGTGCAGGAGACGAGGCATGGATTTACATTGTGGTATAGTTATTTTATATATATGACATTCATATTTATATTTTGATTCGTTTTTTTTACAAATCTCGATATTTGTTTTCTTATTTTGCAGAGTGCTACTTGAGTTTTACAAAGGAGTGAGATACAGTTACAAAGGCTTACACAAATTTTACAAAATGAATATAAATATTTACAAAAAGGCAGAAGTTTATAAAGAGAATGGAGGACCGTACGTGGGAGGCGAGGTGTGGATTTACATTGTGGTATAGTTATTTTACATATATGACATTCATATTTACATTTTGATTCGTTTTTTTTTTACAAATCTCAATATTTGTTTTCTTATTTTGTAGAGTGCTACTTGAGTTTTACGAAGGAGTGGGATACAGTTACAAAGGCTTACACAAATTTTACAAAATGAATATATATATATATATATATTTACAAAAAGGCAGAAGGTTATAAAGAAAAAAATTACTCCTACAAAAACTTGTTGGAGTTTACAAAATGAATATACTCATTTACAAAATGAAAATGCACATTTACAAAACGAATGGACCCATTTACAAAAAGAAAATACACATATACAAAACGAAAATACAATGAAAGAATGAAATTATTAATGAAATTATAAAGAGAAAATGTATTTTACAAAAATTTGCTGGATTTTACAAAGCTACAGTTGAATCCAGATCATTTGGAACAAAATTGAAAATTAATTAATAAAGGCATTATTGAGAATACCAAATCCAGAAAAGCTTAGATGGTAATTTGAATCTAATAAATGAAAGTTGGATTTAATGAAATTGAGATGACGAAAACACCCTTTTGGATGAATTTTTTGATGCAACCGTTAGATCGAGATCTGATGAATCTGATCGATGGCTCACCACAATATTAGTGAGACCCCACCTCATTTGAAAGGGTCCCTATATATATATATATATATATATATATATATATATATATATATATATATATATATATGGGTTTGGGGACCCTGAGCCCATGTGCAGGCAAGTTCCCTGAACCCCGAATCGTGACCGTCCGTGCCCACTCCCATCCGTTGGTTCCCACAAACCTCGTGGGACTCCTCTGGCACAGAATCTCACTTGTGAGAACTTCCCCGTAAAACTCTTGTATAGTCGTATCCAACCCTCACCTTTCCCTCTCTCCATCTACCTCCGATGATTCTCTCCGGGCTACCTCTCTTGCGACGAGACGTGACGACAACACGACCCCTCCTTGCTCGTGCATCCTTCTCTCCCTCGTGAGGCAAACTTCGGGAACCCTAAACCTCCCCCATCCCACCGCAAACGAGGCTTCACTATCCGGTCCTAGGTGTTGTTCCTCGGCACCGTTCCTCACGATGCCCCAGCATTCCTCCACCTTTGCCTGGACATCTTTCTCGTGCGGAGCTTGCCTGATTAACCGAGGGTTGTTTATTTTTTCCATGTGCAAGATGCGATTTAGGTTGTTAGGTTTTCTTTAATAAAGATTTGAATGAGTTATTCGCATCTGATATTTGCTTTTGCATAGAACGATGTTATTTTGTGGAAGAGGTAATGTTTGGGAGGTGGTTTTCAAACCTGAAATAAACAGGCATCCTGAATCTGTATAGGGTCAAATGGTATGTTATGCATTCTGAATACCTATTGGACCATTGGCATAGCATCGTAGCAGATGTTGTAGTCGATAGGAATAAGATTCACTTTTCATTTTTTTGCAAGAGGGGATGCATCGAGGGAAAACACAGACGCAACTTGTTTGCTACGGTGATTTGTGTGGAGGAGCATGACATGATTCAATCCACCCTTGGCCTATTTGGTTGCTGGGTTGGACTGGGTTGGGTTGGGTTGGGCTGGGTTGGGATGGGTGAATAGTAATCTGTGAGGAGGAAGTACCCTTGTGAATAGTAACCAGGGTTGGCCCAACCCTGCCCAACCCTGCAACCAATGCATCCACAAAATAATTAAACTAAGCAACTAAATGTAGGAAAATATGTTTAAAGCTCAAGCTTCCAAAATGTTGATATCTCAGATTTACCATCACAAGCTAATCTTTGTTCTATATTCCAGTTCGCTAGTTTTATATAGATTATGGTAAATACACTATATTTTTAGTGTGTTGACAATGATATGCATACATGCAAAAATAAGTTAATTGTTGCTTTGATAGTTTGATTTATGGTTTCCTCTGTTGTATATCTTCTCTCTTTTTTGAAAGAACACGGAGACATCGATAATAGAATAGATATATGATGTAAAAAAATAATGTGATTACCTTTATTTAAATTGCTACATATTTACATTCATCTACAAGATTCATACATTTTTTGTTGGTGCAGACAGATGTTTATCGAACACCATCGAGCTAAAATACCATATTAATACATGGAGAGATCATGTCATGAAGGGGATAATAGAGTGGCAGATGGACAAAATAAAATAGCTAGTTAGATTAGAGAAATCGGATCGATGGGACTGACAAGGAGCTTACAAAGAGGGAAAGAGGACCAAGTTGAGGATGTCTACCTTTTAATTCCATCTTTGTAACTACAATTGTAGTAGCGATTTTAATTGTTAGTTTTTGTGCACTATTTCTCAGTTGATGATAACTTTTCACAGTTGAAATTTTCATGCTTTATTTATTGTGATATGTATTTAGGCAATCTGAAGAAAAGATGTGATTATCTTTTTTGCTAATATATTGTATCTTACTTTCACAAACAAAGTGAGGGTGTGGTTTAAGACAAGCTGAGACAAACATGCAATTATCTTTTTTGCTAGTATATTGATCTCGCTTTCACACACTAAGTGAGGGTGTGGATTTAGGCAAGGGAAGCGAACTGCCTAGTCAATTTGCTGATGGCATAGTATTTTCCAAAAAAATTTGCAACATGCATTCTTGAACATACGGTCATGAAGTGCTATTGTAGATATCAAGCTCCCAATTGAGGGATTTTGTTTCTTATATCTTCTCATTCACCGAACGATAACACCCCCTCCAATTAGGATGTAGATTGGAGCGATTTTCGTCCAGCACCAAGCAACTGCTTCATCCATAAATCCAACGTTCATAATCATCTTCCTTGGCATATATGTTGCAACCATGTTACATTAAACCTATAATATGTCATCAAATGAGATAATACCACACAAATTGTAACAAATGAACGCCCAACATTTGCAAAATAAAACAATACTCGGATGGAATCATAATAGAGGTTATTTCAAATATAATGGGCAAGCTTCAGCTGATACGAGGGTTTTATTATTCTGTTTTAGACAAATTGGGCAGTGCATTATGGTTTAAACCTTTTAAGATATATTTTAAAATTGGGAAGCCATATCTTGGACATGTCCAGTTAGATAAATTATTATGTTGGCTGCTCAAATAAGCAATGGTACAAAGTTTTTAATCATTAAAGAATGTTATTTTTATATTTTCCATAAACTGCACAAGCCATTTTCAGACTGATTACTTGGACCTGAAGCAGCAATATACCAGATACTGAAAATTCACCATCCTGAAAACATGCTATATACATCTAATATACTCAATGATAGAGTTAATACTATCCACTTTCATCTTGTTCTTATTCCACTCTAATTACAACAACATAAGAAGGTAGAAACTAACAACAGAAAAAAAAGCAATCTTATGCTGGTTGTATTATTTGCAACTTCTGTGATCCAACCATTGAGATTCGGTTAGGGCGTCTGAGCAGATGCAACAATAGAGGAGTCCGAGACCGCGCGAGGTTAGCAAGAGGGGGTGACCTGAGGTGTTGCGATCCCCTGTAAAAAAAATTGAAAAGTGAATCTTGTTCCTCTCAACTACAGCATCTGCTACGGTGATATGCCAATATTCAGACTGCAGGAAGAGACCATTTGACCCTATATACATTCAGGATGCCTGTTTATTTCAGGTTTAAAAACCACCTCCCAAACATTACCTCTTCCACAAAAAAACATCGTTCTATGCAAAAGCAAATATCAGATGCAACTAACTCATTCAAATCTTGATTAAAGAAAACCTAACAACCTAAATCGGATCTTGCACATGGAAAAAAAATAAACAACCCTCTGTTAATCAGGCAAGCTCCGCACGAGAAAGATGTCCAGGCAAAGGTGGAGGAATGCTGGGGCATCGTGAGGAACGGTGCCGAGGAACAACACCTAGGACCGGATAGTGAAGCCTCGTTTGCGGCGGGATGGGGGAGGTTTAGGGTTCCCGAAGTTTGCCTCACGAGGGAGAGAAGGATGCACGAGCAAGGAGGGGCCGTGTTGTCGTCACGTCTCGTCGCAAGAGAGGTAGCCCGGAGAGAATCATCGGAGGTAGATGGAGAGAGGGAGAGGTGAGGGTTGGATACGAGAGTTTTACGGGGAAGTTCTCACGAGTGAGATTCTGTGCCAGAGGAGTCCCACGAGGTTTGTGGGAACCAACGGATGGGAGTGGGCACGGACGGTCACGATTCGGGGTTCAGGGAACTTGCCTGCACATGGGCTCAGGGTCCCTAAACCCTATATATATATAGAGAGAAGGGGGGTTAATGGGGCTGCTCGCGCGTTATTTTTTGCATTTTTTTAAAAAATATCATCATGTATATTTATCCCTATGTCCCTCCTACATGTCATTT
Organism: Ottelia alismoides; assembly: GCA_037367405.1. NCBI lineage: Eukaryota > Viridiplantae > Streptophyta > Magnoliopsida > Alismatales > Hydrocharitaceae > Ottelia > Ottelia alismoides. Next base: position 223,569 of record JAZKJV010005125.1, on the reverse strand, counting down.
GAATTTCGTCAGTAATAGAGACTCCTATGCCCTCCATCTAAAACATGTATGATTACAACAGTTCTAAAACTGTTAAAATTACTTGTTCTAGATGGAGGGCATATGAGTCTCTATTTCTGACGAAATTCGAATGACATATAAGAGGGATATATGGATGAATATACATTACGATATTTTTCAAAAAAACAAAAAAAATGTCGAAAATAAGGGGTTGGGCAGTTATGTTGGCTGTCCCAAGGGGGCAGCCCCATTAAATCCATATATATAGGGTAAAATGGGGCGCCCCCTAGAGGTGAGCAAACTTGGCCCCCCTCGCACCATTTCACCCATTTTTTTCAAAATTTCTTCCATAGATTTTCATCAATATATCCCTATATTATGTCATTCAAATTTCACGTGAAATAGAGATTCCTATGGCCTTCATCTAGAAGGGTCGTTTTTAGCAATTCTGTTACCGTTAAAAAATGACTGCCTGGATGGAGGTCGTAGGAGTCTCTTTTTCACATGAAATTTGAACAACATAATATAGGGATATAGTGGTGAATATTTACGAGAGAGATTTCAAAAAAAATAAAAAATGGGGGAAATGGCACGGGGTAAGGTAAGTTAGCTCCCCTCAGGGGGCAGTCACATTGATCCCATATATATATATATATATATATATATATATATATGAGAAAAGGGATCCTACACCCAGGGGTGTAGGTAACTACCTACACCCGCATCATTTTTTCATGATTTTTTATTTTTTTGAAATGAAACTTTGGGATAATTAGATCACTATATATCACCATGGTGTCATTTCAATTTTAACTTAATTTGAGACTTCTATCATCTCCATCAAGATCATCAAATTTTAACGGTCTAGAATTGCTGAAAATGACCCATTCTAGATGAGCATATTATGAATGTTTATTTTACATGAAACTTGAAACACATATTCCCCTTAATATATTAAGTAAACCCTCCAACGATTATGTTCAAAAAAACCAAAAATAATGAGAAAAAAGGTCGCGTGTAGGGAGTTACCTACACCCGCGGGTGCAAGCTCCCAGCTCCATATATATATATATATATGTATATATATAGGAGTGATCCAATGAGAGCCAAAATCTGTGAGAACATGAGAGTATGCATTCTGGACCACAAGATACAATCAGGAGAGAGAAGATCATGAGAGAGAAAACAGAATCATGTAGTCCAGAATGCGTGCTCTCATTCTCTCACATTTTTTTGCTCTCATAGAAATCACTCTTATGTGTGTGTGTGTGTGGTGCACTTGAATTGAGGTGGCACCTTTCCTTGATTATGGAAAGGTGTCATCTTAAGCCATTGGATGATGAGTGTACGAATGAGATTGAAACCACTAGGTGGTTTTCGTGCTAACTAACATTTCTGTTATGGTGGTTGATTAAATTATTACTAAATTGGTAAATTACACATCATTAATTATTCTATATTTAGGTATATATCGAGTGATGTACAGAATTTTCCAGAAATATCAGATGAAATAAATGTCATGTTTTGAAATAGTCGTTAATAATTTACAAATGATTAAGATATTTTATAATTTTGTATTATAAATTACAAATGCGTAACCGCTGAAATTCGCTAAAAAACCCAAATCTGATAAAAAATTATTTTTTTGTGTACATGTGTTTCCTAAAATATATGGTGTTTTGATTATGTACTAATAACTTGATATACACATGGAAAAAATTCCTAAAATGATGGGATTTTTGTTACAACTATATTTCCTAATATATGAAGATTTTTGTGTAGCTGTGTTTCCTAAAATATAGGGTGCTTTGATCATGTGCTAATCAATTAGTATACATGTGGTGAACATTCCTTTTATAAACTGTTTTTTATTTATTTTGAAAATAATCATCCAACATTATTTGGAAGCAATATTTGTAAAATACAATATTTTTTTGTAAATTTCGTAGTCTTTTTTTAAACTGCATTTATTTATTTTGAAATTTTTTGCAGTCTCTTTTGAGAATATTCTGTTAGTGCAATGTTTGTAAACTGTGGTACTTTTTTGTAAAATCTGCTTCTATTTTGTAAAATTCATGTGGCTTTTGTAAAATAGATTGCTTATTATTATTGTATAAATTATTTTATATATCCATCCAACGTGTTTTCCAATGTCATGAGTCCATCAAAATCCGTCATCCATTTGTAAATTTTGTGTATATTTTGTAAAATCCGCACTCTCATTGTAAAATTTATATGTTGATCTGCAAAATAAAAAGCCAATCAATAATATTCAATTGGACGTATGGAAATAATTGTAGGAAAATGTTAGATAATTGTATAATAACGGAGCTAAATGTAAAACATACTTTACAATTGTAAAAAATGTTAATGAAATGATGTAGCTATGTATTGCGAGTCTTCATTTTGAGCGAGTGTTGGTCATGCGTTTGAATGAACGTAAAACTTTGTGAACATAATATAAAATAAAGTAAATGAAAGTGAAATATATACTATTTGCTTAATATGGATAGTACGTAAACGTAAAACTTTGTGAAAAATGTAACATGGATATTCAGATTTAGTCCAAAAATGCATATATCAAGAACATATATAACAGAAATGAAAGAATTAAAGTAGCATAAATGAAACTAAAAATAACATATTTTTTAAATGCAATACATAACTAGATATCAAATCATAAATGAAACAAAAGAATGCATTCATTGTGATCTTGATACCCGCATTCATTCATTAATATCTAAACTCAAATACATTACATGTCCTATAAATGGATGACAAAAATGAATCATATCAATTTAAATGAATCAAAACTTATTTATAATTATTTTTTAATAAAAAACATGTTAGAAAAAAAAAATGAATGATTTCGTAAAAAAATGATGTGTTGGAATCAAAATTCGGGTGGCTATAGAAGCCCTTGCCACCATAATAAATAAATGAACTCAAGAAGCAAGGGTCCATCTTGTCTGCATAGCATGTAGAGTTCTTATTCTTGTTCTTGTAGCTTTTATATCCATTTCCAGCATAATTCTCGTTTGCGTGCAAATTACTGACATAAGTACCATGGAGATCAAGCAAACATGATAGATTTTCAAGAACATTGGATTTGAAATGGTCACTAGAGTATTTGCAACTGAAAACTAAACCAACCTGATGCTAATTTCTTTTTATTGTTGGAACGGGTGGAGTCATTCCCATTAATCTGATTTGTAACACAACAATATTGTATTGAACTTTAGTTCATAGAACGGAGTAACTAAATCCATGCAACAATCTACAAGATTTCTAGTTATCGATGAGGTCGGAGGCAAAATAATCCGAATATCCTCGAGGAAGAAGATGAGGACTTGCCGGTCGGAGGGAAAATGGATCCGAATATCCCCGAGGTTGATGAAGAAGAGAGGGGGAGAGGACCCTCGTCGACTTTTTTTTGAAAATTCGAATAACTGACAACCAAGATTTGATGCATGCTATATTTAGAAATTTTAATTCAAATAATTAATAATCGACGGGATAATGATGTAACCAAATGGAAATTTGTTTTTTTCTAAAAAATGGCGATTTGAAGTTTGTTTTGCTGTTGGTTTTGGATTTAATTTAGTGGTTTTATTAACCATCGTTGATTCAAATCGGATGGCTCTTAAGAGGTGTTGCACCATACTCATGATAAGGTGGCACCTCAATTCAAGTTTTTCATATATATATATATATATATATGTGTATATATATGTATGTATGTGTATGTATGTATGTATGTATACATGTATATGTACATGCATGGATGTATATATGTATATATATGGGTTAAATGGGGCTGCCCCTTGGGGGGAGCTAACTTGGCTCCCCTCGCCCCATTTCGCTCGATTTTTTTATTTTTTTGGAAATTTCTTCCGTGGAATTTCATCACAATATCCCTATATTATGTCGTTAAAATCTCGTGCGAAATAGAGACTCCTATGGCCTCCATCCAGACAGTTGCTTTTTAACGGTAACATAATTGCTAAAAACGACCCCGTCTGGATGGAGGTCGTAGGAGTCTCTGTTTCGTGCGAAATTTTAATGATATAATATAGGGATATATTGATGAAAATCCACGGAAGAAATTTTCAAAAAAAACGGGTGAAATAGCGCGGTCGGAGCCAAGTTAGCTCCCCCATGGGGGCAACCCCATTTTACCCTATATATGTATATATGTATGTATGTATGTATGTATGTATGTATGTATGTATGTATGTATGATGTATGTATGTATGTATGTATGTATGTATGTATGGGATCAATGGGGCTTCCCCTAGGGAGAGCTAACTTGTCTCTCCTCGTCCCATTTTTTCTAGTTTTTTTGACAAAATCATCCGTGAATATTCATCACTATATCCCTATATTATATAATTCAAATTTCATGTGAAACAGAGACTCCAACGACCTCCATCCAGACAGTCATTTTTTAACGGTTACAGGATTTTTAAAATCGACCCTGTCTGGATGGAGGTCGTATGAATCTCTGTTTTCGCATGAAATGACTTAACATAGGGATATAACAATGAATTTACATGGTTTTTATTTTCAAAAAATAAAAAATGTGAAAATGGGGCGGGGGTATGATGAATCTCGAATTCATCATGCTAAAAGTCATTAATTAAATCCGTAGCTTAATCAAACCAATAAGATACACCAATAATTTCTCATTTTTATCTTGTATTATATTGTGTATAATTAACCATAACTAATTGTGTTTATTCACTATTATTTATCTTGCAATTATTTTAGTATAGAAACCCATAAAGATTAGGTAGATCAATTGTCCACAGCATCACTAACCCTTAAAAAGACTAAAAATACAAAAACAACTCAAAAGATAAAAAATCAGTGTTTTTACCCACTCAAAAATACCCCCCAAAATACTTTTTGTACAAATGATCTTTTTTGATTTTTTTGTCCACATAAAACTTGTAGATCTCATCGAGACGAACAACTTTCATGTTTTGATTTTTTCCTAATTTTGCTTCTAACTATTTTCTTTTGTATTTTTCTTTGTATTTACATTTTCGAAGTTTCTGATTGGGCCACGTGGCGCCCTCTGGGCTGCCCACGTGGCCCGTCCCCTCTCCGCCACCCAGCGTCATCTTGGGCCGTCAGATTTGCTCTTCTCCGCTCCCATCTCAATCGCTCATCCTTCGCTCAATCCCCGCCGTCAGATCCGACTCCTAGATCTAATCTTAGCCACACTCACCGCCTCAATCCCAACCATCCGATCTCCCTTCCATCCCATGGTCCTCCTTGCGCGATGTCATCCATCCATTCCTCACCGTCGGATTAAAGCCTAAAACGCATCTAACCACTCATCTCCACCCAAATCCGAACTGTATGATCATATCTTTAATCGGATCTTATTTGTCCGCCCACGCTCCCATCCTAGCCGTTGGATCTAAGGATCCAATGGCCAGAAAGTCATCTTCCTCCTTGTAACCTCCTCCCCCCAGCCGTTTCACCTCGCGAGCTAGCCGCCCCCTTTCCATCTTAGCTCCGCCACCACCATCCCGCTTCGCTTCGTAACGCCTCCCCACGTAGCCATAGCCTCCTCCTTCCTCGCGCAACATCCACGTCCTTCCGCCATCAGTGCACCACCATTAAAACCTTCATTCAAAACCCCCTGAAACCGTCATCAACCTCCACCTATAAAATGCCCTCTCCGACCACCGTCAGCCCTGGTCCACCATTCCAAGGGTGAAGGCCTAGCTTCCCTCACCCCACCGGTGACAGCGGAGGGGTGATTAGTCGAGGCGGCGATGACCTCTGCCCAGGTGTCGACCCATGACAACCATGGATGTGATGCGGCGGCTCCGCCACCACTGAGCTCTCCGATGTAGCTGACCTGATCCAAGCAAAGACCCCGAGGCTCGTATGAGCCTCAGCCCAAGCTACCACCTCCACCGGGTTCCCCTCTCCGACGAGGTTCCTTCCTTCTCTTCTTTTTTCTTTATTTCTTCAAATTTCCCCAACATCCTCACTCATCGCCACCATCACCTGACCACCTCTGCACCTTGACCACACCACCACCATACTCGCCAACACCGTCGCCATCACTTTTCTCTTCTCCACAACCTTGGCCACCGTCCGCCACCTCCTCCTCTGCTTCATCGGAGGAGAAGAACCTAAGTCCCCCACTCCGGTCATCCCCATGGGACTCCACCTCACTCACTCACTTCACTTCACCACCAAAGCACGCTTCGACTATCTGACGCATGCAGGACTCTCAATGGTCGGAGTTTGCATCGGAGTTACTTCAAGCGTCTCTCCTCCGACGAAGCTTCACCGACCTACACCTCCGACCAGCTCTGGAGCTTCGCAACATTTATAGGTTACTCGCCAGGGGCTCAGCCATCTTCTCCGACCTTCAGGCGAGCTAGTGTCAAGTGGAGGAGCTCCATTGAGTACGCTGGAGCCCCGTCTCCTCCGATAACCCGGCGGCAGAGGACGAAGAGCAGATGTCGTCCGATCATTTGGATCGGACGACCATGATGATGACACATGGTGAATCGAACCTCAATTCGAACGAGAAGCCTCAGGCGTACCGAACCTCACCTCGAGCCTCCATGTGCTGCCACGTAGCCCAAGCCAGAGACGCCTCCCGAGCCTAGGTCCCTCATGTGCATCCTACGTGAGGGCTTGGGTAATTTGCATGAAAGATCCTAGTACTTTTGGTATTTACACTTTGGTCGCCAGGCGCGTGCCCAGCACGCATAGGGGTATTTTATAGGAAGGCCCTCGCAAGTTTGAAGATTTACACTTTGGTCCCTGTGCGCAATGGAAAAATTATAGAGGAACCCTTACTGATTTTTGCTAATTACATTTAGGTCCCTCTAAGGACCTATTTGTAATATTTATCCTTTTATTTCTTGCATTTTTATTACAATTATGCCCCTGCATTGTTTTCTTCATAACTTGAGCATCATAGGTCCAAACTGCATGATTTTAGTGTCGTCTTGATCCTTGTTTCCTCATATATCTCATATCATGTCTAATTCTCTCGTCTGATATACTTTTAAAAGAAGTGATTTTTAATGTTAGATGATGACCTTGCTCTACCTATCCTTGTTCTGATTTGATGACTTACTTTACTGTTATACTCAAAATGACCCTGACTTCAATTAAGCATATGTTGCTCAATTTAAATGATCTTTTCAGGCATTTTTGTAATCTTATATTCTGCATATAATCAATCTTCGCATTTCTCTCTCGTACTATTTTATAATTGCATAAAAATCAACTAAAAAATGCATGCATCATTTTATCGCATTGTAATCTGCATAATGCACCTTGTGCATCTGCATGAAGGTCTGTAATTGGGAAATGATTTGCAACGCTCTAACTTATCGAAACTCAATAAATAGATAGAGTGGTTGGTGCCCCTATGTTCGACCTTGGTAGACTTACCAAGTAAAAATACTCCACAACATTCAAGGACTGTGATTTTTGCTGAACCGAATTTACCTCCTATACTATGACAATTCCTGATTATTAAAGAGGCAAATTTTCGCGTTCATCAGGGGAGCTAAGTTAGCTCCCCCTAAGGGGCATACACATTTTACCTAAGGGAAGTATTCCATCCAATTTATCCTATTTTTTTTAAAAAAATTTGAAAATTCTTTCGTGAATATTCATCATTATATCCCTATATTATGTCATTCAAATTTCTGTGAAACAGAGACTTTTATGACCTTCATCTAGATAGTCATTTTTTAACGGTTGCATAATTGTTGAAATCGACTCTGGATGGATGGATATCGTAGAAGTCTCTATTTCACACAAAATTTGAGTGACATAATATATGGATATAATGGTGAATATTCATGGAAGAAATTTCCAAAAAATAAAAAATGGGAAAATAGTGTGGAGGGAGTTAAGTTAGCTTCCCCTAGAGGCAGCCCCATTTTTGCCATATATATACATATAGTTCAATAAGATTGCTCATTAGGGCAGCCAACACGACTGCCCCTGCATTATTTTCAATGTTTTTTTTCAAAAATATCACCATGTGTATTCATCTATATATCTCTCATATATGTCATTCGAATTTCGTCAAAAACAGAAACTTCTATGCCCCCATCTAGAACAGGTCGATTACATGAATGTTTAGACTGTTGAAATTACCTATTCTAGATGGAGGGCATAAGACTCTATGTTTCTGATAAAATTCGAATGACATAGATGAATATATATATATTGTAATATTTTTGGAAAAAAATATAGAAGAATAGGGGCAAGGGCAACCATGTTGGCTGCCTCAAGGGGCAACGACCCTCATTTTTCCATATATATATACACTATTTTCATAATTCTATCATAATTTACATGCTATATTAATATTATCATTAAATCTTTGGTATAAGAAATTGTAGAATACATGGAAAAGATTACTAAATTGACGTTGTCATATGGCGAGCCTCCATCTCATTTGAGATTTCACAAACACACACACACATACACACACATATATGGTTAAATGGGGTTGTCTCATCTTATATATTGATGGTGTTTTTCTTATTCTTTTGAAAAATATCACCATGTACATTCATCTATATATCCCTCCTATATGTCATTCGAATTTCGCAAGAAACAGAGACTCATATGCCCTCCGTCTGGAACAAGTCAATCACAACAATCTTTAGGCCGTTAGAAATACATATTCCAGATGGAGGATATAAGAGTCTCTGTTTTTTGATGAAATTCGAATGACGTATTGGAGGGAACTTTTATATATATATATATATATATATATATATAGAGAGAGAGAGAGAGAGAGAGAGAGGGGAGTGATCCTGTGAGAGGAAAAATGTGAGAGCATAAGAGCATGCATTCTGGACCACATGATTATGTTTTCTCTCTCCTGGTCTTCTCTCTCCTAGATGGATCATGTGGTCCAGAATGCATGCTCTCGGAGGTTTTGGCTTTCATAGGATCACTCCTCTCTCTCTCTCTCTCTATATATATATGGTAAAATGGAAATGCCTCCAAGGGGAGTTAACTTGGCTCCTCCCGTCTCATTTTTACCATATTTTTTTTGAAAAATACTTCCGTAGATTTTTATTATTATATATCTATATTATGTCAATTCAGATTTTATGTGAAACATAGACTCCTATGGCCTCCATCCAGGCATGATCGATTTCAACAATTCTGAGACCGATAAAAAATGGATGTCCAGATGAATGCTTTAGGAATCTATGTTTCTAATGAAACTTGAATGACATAATATATGGATATAGTGATGAATTTTCTATAAAATTATTTTTTTTCAAAAAAAATAAAAAAATGGGGAAAATGGGGTGGGGGAGCTGAGTTAGCTCCCCCAAGGGGCAGTCCAATTGTTCCTATATATAGGCGAAGCTTCCAATGAAGCGGTCTTTCCTGGATGCATGGAAAGTCACACTAATTTAGGTATTTTTTATTTATTTTACAGTTTTTAACTCTATAAAATTAATAATAAATGTTAGAAAAATATGTACATCAAGAAAGATATGTGAAAATATTATTATTTTGGATAAAAATAATAGTTACAATTTCGATGTTATATTTCATAAAATAATATGATCATCATTATTTTACAATGTTTCGCTTATATTTTATAAAATTGTTACACAATTGCAAATTTGATAGTGGTTTTTTAAATTCCAGGAAAGGCCCGCCTCATTAGAAGGGGTCTCTATATATATGAGGAAAATGAGGCTTCCTACGCCCCATTTTCCGACAATTTTTTTTATTTTTTTTCAAAAATATTTTCATGTATATAATCACTATATCCCTCTTATATGTTATTCTAGTTTCATCAGAAACATATAATCATACGCTCTCCATCTAGAACATGTAATTTTAATGGTCTTAAAATTGTTGTAATCGACTAGTTCTAGATGGAAGATGTAGGAGTTTATGTTTCTAATGAAATTGGAATGATATATTAAAGGGATATAATGATGAATATACATAACAATATTTTTGAAGTAAAAACATAAAAAATATCAAAATTGGGGGCAGGAGCAGCGAATTGGGGCAACCCAATTTCCCACATATATGTATACACACACACACACACATATACATACATACATACATACATACATACATACATACATACATATATACATATACATATATATATATATATGAGGTAAATGGGGCTGCCCCCAGGGAGTAGCCAACTTGGCTACTCCCACCCCTATTTTCCCCTCATTTTTTTATTTTTTTGAAAAATAAAAATTTGTATATTCATAATTATATCCCTCTCACATTCTACTAAAATTTCGTCAGAAACAGAGACTCCTACGGCCTCCATCCAAACATGGTCGATTTAAAAAATCCTGCGACCGTTAAAAAAATGGCGACTGGATGGAGGGCTTAGGAGTCTCTGTTTCTGACGAAATTTTAATAGAATATGAGAGGGATATAGTGATGAATATACAAAATTTTATTTTTCAAAAAAATAAAAAAATGAGGGGAAAATATGGGTGGGAGTAGCCAAGTTGGCTACTCCCTGGGGGTAGCCCCATTTTACTCTATATATAGGATTTAGTGGGACTGCCCCCTTCCCTATTGCAGAATTTTTTATTTTTTTGAAAAATATCACAATTGTGTATTCATCCCAATATCCCTCATATATGCCATTCGAATTTCGTCAGAAACAGAGACTCCTACGGCCTCCATCGAGATGGTGTCGATTTAAAAAATCATATTACCGTTAAAAAATGACTGTCTGGATGGAGGCTATAAGAGTCTCTGTTTCTGACGAATTCGAATGGCCATATAGGAGGGATATAGGGATGAATATACATGACGATACTTTTTGAAAAAAAAACAAAAAAAACGTCGAAAATGGCGCGAGGGCAGCCATGTTGGGGCGGCCCCATTAACCTCATGTATGTATGTATGTATAGGGGTTGATGGGTATGTATGTATGTATGTATGTATGCATGTATGTATGTATGTATGTATGTATGTATAGGGGTTGATGGGGCTGCCCCCTAGGGGCAGCCAACATGGCTGTCCCGAGCCATTTTTTGTCAATTTTACAACAACACTTGTCGTAAATTATTCTACAAAGATAATTCATAATTATTCTGTGAATATTGCAATCTTGCCATTGGAAAATTGTGAATCACATTCACAACCCAAAATAAAATGTAAATTATATTTTCAGTTAATTGTCCAATGTGAATCCAATTCACATCAACATTTAATTAGCAAATGTACCTTACAAATAGTGCTCTCTCTCTCTCTTATATTAGAAATCACATTTATAATTAATAAGGATAATTCTATTCACATTATTTATATTCACCATAATTAAATCACATTTAATTATCTTAGATCTCTATTCTCACATGCCCAAATAATATGAATTACATTCATATTATTTACATCTTTGATAATTAAATCATATTTAATTATCTATAATAACTCTCCTTATAATATGAATCAAATTCGTATTATTTCATGATAATTAAACAAATTTAATTATCAAATTTCTCAATGCTTAGATACATATATCAACAATGAAATTATCCTGAACTCTTTCAAGGATAATGCGCTTTCTCGGCAGATACTTTGAGATAAGGACGGTGTGGTTGCATTGTTCCAAGTATAGTGACTTTATTGAGATTGCATCTCAAATCTAGATCTTATGGACCTCTCATAGATGCTTGATTAAATCAAGATTGTAAATCTAATCTTCTTATCTCATTTGAATCACATTAAGATCAATGTCCAATATTTGGACCAAGATCAAATTACTTCTCTACCGAGAGGAGTCACTAAAATCCAGATCTGTTTCATCACTCCTTAGGAATGGAAGCGTCATGGTTATATAATTATTTATGATCACGTTACCCTCAGGTATTCTCAATACCCATACATCCTGCATACTGGAAGACCCAGAATAAACCAGAAGTACAAGATCAATTTTACACTGTCTACTTCAGGGATTTATCACTAAATTTCTCACTCGATTGTTGGGAGTCGGTATCGATCATATACTTTTCAAAAGCAGATATCATACCTAGGTGTTTATCATATACTTTCCAAAAGCATATATCAAACCCTACAAATTCAATCAAGCTTCCAAAGCGATATGATTGCACATGGAATTTGATTCTTCTCAATATATCATGAGTGAGCTCATGTCTTCCGGTTCAGCAAATGAACCTATATGATCTCTTTGAGAGATCGTATTATTCATATGCCCTTACATGCACACCAGTGCGCCGGTGTATAGACCTTGGTTAGGTCATCAAGCTATTGGTCTGCCAAATGTACATACTTAGACATATAGTAACATAACTGTCTCCGGTCAGAGGATACGTGCCTATATCATAATAGCATACGATATACGGCTTTGGTTATCTTGATTTCGTTACGTCAACTCTTTTACCTAATTATCTAACACCTCCGAATATCTGTTCCTATGCATAAGACCTACATCAAGAGGTCAGTTATATATCAGCCTTTAGAGAAAGGATTTCCATCTCCTTCTCAGGCTTGAGATCCTCTCTTAATAATCATTTGACGGTGCTTGATGAGTCATCAATCTAACTCTTTAGATATTCATCCAAGCACTAGCCTCTATGATTCAATATTGGATCAACACATGTATGATCATTAAGATGGCCATGGTACATAACCCTAATTGTACTAAGGGACCTATTATGCAAATTAATTATTCTTCATTTCAGACCAGGGAATGATATTCAAAATAACATTTATTGCATAATGGCTCGTCGTGGGCTCACATGTCCAACAACGTGCGTGTGGGTGATTATGAATGATGCAGGGTCCTGTAGGAGCGATGAGGTGGAGGACCAAATCTTCTTCTTCGGCGAGGTGAAGAAGAGATGGGGTGGATTTGATCAAATGATGGAGAAGGTAGAACAATGAGTGGAGTGGCGTGCGAATATGGTGGTTATGTTGTGGAGCTTGTCAGGTGGTTAAGTGGAGGTAGGCGCATCTTGTGCAGTGAGGAAAATAAGAGCAGTCGGATAAAGGAAAGAGAAGGAAAGTACCTGATCAGAGAAAGTCATGAGATTGAGGAGGAGCTCGAGCTGAGTGCCTAGAGGCACTCCGGTCACCGCTCGACAAGGATAGATAGGCCTTGGAGCTTGTGCAATCGTCGAGGAGGCAGAGCGTACATGGCTGATGCCATGGGTCGCACATGGGCAGGAGGTCATCGTGGCCTCGACAAACCTCCCTTCCGCTGTCACCGGAGGAGCAGGGCAAGCTAGGCTAATGTCCGTTGAATGGTGGATGAGGGTGATAGTCGGCGGAGGAGATGATTTATAGAAGGAGGATCTTTGGTCGTTACTGGTGAGGTGGCTTTTTGTAATGGCCAAGAGAGGAAGGTGGAGGCAATGGATGAGTTATTAATGGTATGCATGAAGATGGCGAGGGTGAGGGCTTTGTGGGGGTGGTATGTATCGCAGAGAGAGGCTATGGCACACGCTAAAAATAGAATGGGGGAGAACCTGCGGTGAGGAGTAACAGATGGGAAGGGGATGCGGGAGGTGGAAGAAGGAGTCTTAGCCATTGGATCCAGAGATATAATTATCAACATTAGGGTGCAGGTGGGTGACGTGGATCAGATCTTAGGATCTGATCCTGCGACTGGAGAGTGGGCAGGGATGTGTGGTCTAGATGGGATATGGGGGAAAGATCGGACATGTGAGGAGAGAGACGGATGGAAACAGGGGAGCGGACCACGTGGGTGGTGCTAGACCTCAGGATAAAAGGAAATCCTACGGTTGAGATAAAGGCAGAAGTGGGTGGTTGAGATTGAATTAGGAGGCTTGATCAGATGGATAAGGTGGAAGCACCAAAGGATGGATGTGATTAAAGCAAGGAGAGGGGATCCAAGGGTAGACGAAGATGGCAAGTGGCTGGAGAGGAAGCGATCACATGGTGGCTCTAGAGAGCACTACATGGCTGCTCCAGAAAAAATTGAAAATTAATAAAAATAAAGAAAGTTTAAAAATAAATAGTAGGAAGACGAATAAAAAAAGTCAAAACATGAATTTTGTTGATCTCAATGAGATCTACAAGTTTCATGTTGAATAAAAAGTCAAAAGGGGCATTTACTCAAAGAAGAATTTTTGTAAGCATTTTACTGAATTTTAAGGATTTTATATTTTTTATCTTTTCAATTTCTTTTTGAAACCAAAATTAATATATATAATAATCATGCTAATGTTTAAGGATTTTTAATATTAAAGAAAATAAAAAAGTGTTAGTATTTAATACAATAATTAGGGTTAGATTATATACAACTCAAAAATAATTAATAATAATGAATTAAATAGTGTTTTTATTGAATTGTTTAAGTTAGGAGAATAATAAATGGATTTTAGCATGATGTATCTGAGGTTCATCATCCCCATATACTTAAACTATGCTCGTCCTCGAGCATCTAAAGAATGAAGGAGTTGGATTAATTCCTGACAGTGCATGTGGATTATCAGGGCTCATTTCATCGAAGACCCTCGACTTGAGTGATCCTAAAAGTATGGGTTCAACCATGCTCTAGTAAAAAGGAATCCAACTTCTCTAATTATCAGACTCTCTGTTTTGTACATAAAATATAAGAATATGACAATTAGTGTACTGCAATCATGGGAGTCGAGTTGAGATGTCACCCAAGATTCCAGTCCAGGAGACTCTCCTCTAGACCTAATTTTCAATGCTAGGGGATAACTCGGTTCTTGCATTCAGTCAATCATCTCATTAGTTTGTCTGACTTGAAAGTATAGATGGATAATCAGATGATGGAGGGCATACGGTTGTGTATATTTTTCTCTTCCTCACATTGGAATCAGGGACCTCTCGAATGCCTTATTACTCAACACATGTATATTTTTGTTGGCTGATCAATGTGTCCATCAAGATAATTCTGAGTCATCTGCACTTGCTTTCTTGAGAGTACACCAGGGTATGTCTCTTTTGAGTATCTAAGATAGGTTCGACACCCAGATGTGTATCACTATACGATGTAGAGCCCTTTTTGGATGCTAGCCTGACTCTTAGCATTTTGTCCAAGTGGACACTTTGAAATGGTTGGGAGCGCTCGCCTTTGGTGGAAGCTCGTAGAGTTTGTATTTGTAATGATTGAGCTTTTCTTTGTATTAGAGAACTTCTCGAATTTCATTTCATTGTTTGGCTAGCTCCACTGCTTTTACCGAAAGTTGGTGCACACTGATCAACAATTATTTAAGTTTCATCACATTATGGCACATAGGTAAATAGCAAATATAGCATGTGAACTTATTCACATAATGGCTAGGGTTTTGCTGACACTCAAGTTTCTTGAAACATTCATTGGCTTTATCCCATCCTCGAGCATCATTAAATCAGGTCTAAACTAAAATCTCCAGTCCAAGTTCCTTAAGTGATAACTCAACTCATCTCATCAATCATGCAGTTGTGAAAGTGATGTGCTGATCAGTTTCTTTAGAAGATAGAGATGAAGAGTGCAATATATCACTCAAATTCTCAAACTAAAGAAGTGTGAATTATTAAGTTTAAAACTTTAATGACTAAGGCCGGCTAACTCAATCTCTTGAGATTTCAGAAATCAATTGTCTTAAAATTCTCAAGCCTTGAGTGATAGTGAATGTGTAAGAAATACACCAACTCCTTAGTGAATTTTGTGATTTTTATCTTTTGCATTTTTCATGAATTTTAATTTTTTATTTCATCATTTTTTTAATTTTTAAGAGAGATAATGACTGGCCCAAGCTCAAATGAATAGTTGCATCTAGTTTCAGCCAGTATGGGTGTAAGCTACAAACTTTTAGACGACTACTCATGTTACTTGTGGACGGAGCCATACACAGTGTCCTCTAAACCATCCACTTTGCCAAGGGAGACCGCAGTTCGCTCACTGAAGAGTAGCTACTCATTTTAAGACTAGTAGGTAGAGTCTCTATCAAAGAAAATTTTCAATTTTCAGATTTTTATGGGGTTTTTGAATAAAGTTAATTTATTTACAAAAAATTAATACCTTAATTTTTAAAAGTATTTTTATGAAAATTTTATAAAAATCAATTCACTAGCATACCTAAACCCTAGCCCAAAAAGTTTTTTTAAAGTTTTAACATACGATCTATGGCCTAAAGTATATATACAATATATTGATGACCGCCTGACTGACTAGGGATAAGTTGATCAATAATAATGTCATTGCGACCCAAGTCAATCAGACATATCAACGAGAAAAATAAACCACTCAAAGATAAAATAATCAAATGTAAGCGGCTTCGCTATTTTATTACCCGGTATAGCGACCAGGGTTGAACACAAGGAACACAATTAAAAGCAAAGTAGTTAGATTTCAGGAAACAAGATATTTTTAGTGATTTATAATTTTTGCAAATTTTTATTTTTCAAATAAAGGCAATAAGTACAAGGAATGAAATCACTCACACATACTCTTTTTGTTTTTTTAAATATGTCAAAAATAATAAGAAATCTGCAATAAAAATATTTTTGGTTTTTATATATATTATATTATTTTTGGTAATTTTATGGAATTTTTAAATATTTTTTGGATTTTCTAAAAATTAAACTGTGACACAAATGGTAAATAGTGTACAACCAGGAGTATTTTACAAGTTAAAAATAATTAAAATACCAAAACTCTTTAAAGTGATTTTTATGGTAAATATGAGAAAATATCTACAAACAAAGATTAAAATCATTTTTTTGGATTTTTTCTTCAATTTTATATAATTTTTATAATATTTTAAGTGTTTTGTAATTTTTATGATTTTATGAGGTATTTAAAAGCAAATTTGGTACTAGAGGTAAAGGACAACAAAATACAACTACTCTAATTTTTATAGAATTTTTAGACGGGTTTCAATTTTTTATAATTTTTATAAGCTAGACAAGATACTTTTTATGAGTTTTTGAATTTTTAATAGTACAAAATAAAAGGAGGTCAACAAAAAAAAATTTCTAAAAATGATACATGCAATCAAAGATTGCATGTAATTTTTAGATAATTTTTGGAGTTAATTTAATAATTATTGCATTAAAGGAACTACATGCAATTAAAAATAGTTTACAGGGACTTACTTGCAAATATGTTAATTTCCAGGGCCTAGCAAATAACACACATTAAAAGTACAGGGTCCGTTATACAATTAATCCGCTCAAAAACATGTGCAACACGTGATCTAGGCAGGTAGGGGTATAAGTGCAAATATCAAAACATAAGTTTCATTCCATAATCATCAAATAGATCAAATCAGTTACCACAAATAACCTAAGAAGTCGCGTGAGGATGCACGCGGACTCTACTCGATTGGACTAAAATGCAAATAAGTAAAACTAGAAGGTCTAAACTACAAAAGTTTTTACTAACTATTACATTTATTAGGCTAAACAAAAATAAGAAAACATGCATGGGTAACAAGTAAAATACACAGCAGGCACGCGAGGCACGCGTGGGGGCTCTCATGACTTTGATGGCTCTTGCAAAGAGATCTGATGGCTTAGAGTTTGTTAATGACGTGTGGTTAGATCAGCTGCGTCAGTACGGATCTAACGGCCTGCAAGGCTGTTTGTTAGGAGGCTCAGATGAAGGGACCAGATAGTATCCAAGCATTAAGATAAAACTCTCACGAAGGGTACGGATCAAATCCGGGACGTGACTCTAGATCGAGCGGTTGTGAAGGTGGCTGGAAGAATAGGTGCCTGGTGAACTTTGCCCGAGTATGGAGTATGATCCACAGCTCTGATGAACCCGCTGAGGGGTCCAACACAGTCGTTGAAGTGCTCCACGTCAAATGAGCGGTGCTGATGTGGTGGTGGTCCGTCAGATGAGTGGGATAGTGGTGGTCCACCTGCAGCTTCTCCACCTGAGAAGTTGGGGATCTGAATGGGCTTCCCCGCACATCTTGAACTTGCAGGTATACTCCAGGCTCGAAGACCAAGCTACGACTGAGGTTATTTTGCGAGAAAAACTAAGGAAGCGACGGTGGGGTGAGCTTCGACTTCCAACGTCATGGAGGAAGGAAGTCCAACCTTAATCTCATCCTCAGAACAGAGTCTAAGGGGGTTAGATCATGGAGGAAGGGTGATCGTGTTGTGGTGTGTCGATCGATAAGGATATGCAAATGAGACGGATCTCCAGCCCCAGTGGTCGGAGCTGGTGAACTGGAAGAGGAAGAAATGAAATGATAGCGGAATGGACAATGCAGGGGAAGATAAGCATTACTTAAAGAGACTGAGAAGCTCAAGAGCTTTAGGCAAAGCGAACAGAGGGGGTTATGGACTCTACTAGGCTGTGGAATGTGAAGAAGGCTGCTCGCGACGGCTCTCCGGCCACGCGATGAGCCTCGCTCAATCGATCCACCAAACAAGGCTCTGAAGGGCTCTCTGAGGACACTCTCCTCAAGGTGTCTAGGGGTGTGTCTTGGCACGAGGAATGGGCTACCGTGCTCGGACGACAGAGAGAACATTATATAAGGATGCTCACGTTTCTATAAAGATTGGAGTGATGCTCAAAACCCTTGGCAGATCTGACTGCACCTAGGGATTCACGAGGATCATGGATCTGAGGAGCGTAATCAGGCGCAAGGATCAAGGTGAATGGGGATCTGAACCGATTAGGAAAAAAGGGGAGAAGAAGCTCCGATGAAGCAGAAATTGGGTCGGGTTAACTGGGGGAGAAGGTTGATCGAGGTCAACCTTCTCTCGTGGATGAATAAGAATTTAGGATTTACAAAAATACAAGAATATTAAATATAAATAGTAAATGATTTCAAAATACAAATTGGTAAAAATGAAAAGTTCATATATTTTTCAACTATTTATCTTTGATTTTTAATTATTTTTATGAAAAATATAAATAGGGTATATACGATATATTGTATGGTATACATGTATAATATACCTATATATTATGTAAATGTATTTTTATTTCATTATTTCGACACAAAGTAGTTTTATTTTATATTTTATTTATTTATAAAATAAATGGAGTAAAAATGTTTTTCTTTGATTTTTATGGTTTAAATAATGGTGTTAAATAAATAGGCAATATATACACTACACATACATGTGGACTTGCACGATGAATTCTGGAATTTATTTTTTATTATGTGTTCTTATTTTTATTTTATTTTATATTATTAGAGATATATACATGTGTTCAAAAATAATATGTTATTCACACTATGTAGAAATCAACATGAATATTTATTTGTACATGTATAGGTGTTATGTGCAATATAGAGTGTACCCAATCTCTCTCTGCTTATTTTCTTGTTGACAGGTCAAGTCTTGACCTTCTCTTGGGGTATGTGTCATTATGTATTTATTCTAAATTCATCCTTCTTTTTCTTTTTATTCTTTTATTTTTGGATAAATATGTGTTAGTTATGCCATATTAACAAAAATATGTATAATGTGAACTTATTGAATTTATAGGTATTTATAGAAGGTTTTGCTAAAAGATAAAGATAAAATAAAAGAATAAAGAATGAGAATCGTAGATCCATCATATACCTTGATGATTAACCTCATACTCATCATGCTAAAATCCGTTTATTATTCTCCTAACTTTAACAATTCAATAAACACACTATTTAATTCTTTATTGTTAACTATTCTTGTGTTGTATATAATCTAATACTTATTTATTGTATTAAATACTAATACTTTTCTTTATTTTATTTATTATAAAATTCCTAAAAATTTGCTCAATTATTGTATATATTTATTTTGGTTTAAAAAAGAAATTAAAAGGACAAAAAAATAAAACCCTTAAAATAAGTGTTTGTAATTCGTTAAAAATGCTGGCAAAAATTCTTTTTTGAGCAAATGACTTTTTTTAACATTTTACTCAACATAAAACTTGTAGATCTCATCGAGATCTACAACTTTCATGTTTTGACTTTTTATTGATTCGTCCTCCTACTATTTCTTTTTGAATTTTCTTTATTTTTCTTATTTTTTGATTTTTCTAGACAACCATGTGGCGCTCTCTGGATCCACCACGTGGTCGCTTCCTCTCCAGTCACTTGCCACCTTCATCTGTCCTTGGATCCCCTCTCCACGCTTCAATCACAGCCGTCCTTTGGCGCTTCCACCTCAGCCATCTGATCAAGCCTACTGATTTAATCTCAACTACTCACTTCTGCCTTCATCTCAACCGCAAGATCGCCTCTGTGGCCCTCTCCCCTCCTTCCCTCCCTCTCTCCTCACCCGTGCGATCTTGATCACATATCCCATCTAGATTGCATATCCCTGCCCGCTCTCAAGTTACATGATCATATCCTAGGATCTGATCCATGCCGACCGCCTGCGCCCTAATCTTGGCCATCGGATCTCTCGATCCAACAACTAAGATTCCTTCTTCCACCTTCTGCGTCCCCTCCCCGTCCATTACGCCTCACCGTACCCTCTCCCCCTTCTATTTTAGGAGCGCACATCATAGCCTCTCTCTGTAATGCAGACCACCCCCCATGAAGCCCACACACCCACCATCTTCATGCACACCATTAAGAACTCAGCCACCGCCTCCACCTTCCTCTCCTGACCGTTACAAAATGCCACTTCACCATTAACGGCAGGAGCTCCTCCTCCTATAAATCATCTGCCTCCACCGACTGTCACCTTCATCCACCATTCAACGGACATTGGCCCATCTTCCCTTGCCCCTTCAGTGACAGTAGAGGGGCGATTTGTCGAGGCCACAACAATCTCCTGCCCATGTGCGATCCATGGCATTAGCCATGTACGCTCCGCCTCCTCGGTGGTTGCACAAGCTCCAAGGCCTAGCTGCCCTTGTTAAGCGATGACCGGAGCACCTCTAGGTGCTCAGCCAAAGCTCCTCCTCCATCCGATGACCTTCCCCGACCATGTACTTTCCTTCTCTTTCCCTGACCCGACTTCTCTTATTTTCCTCACTGCACAAGATGCACCTCACCTCTACTTAACCACCCGACAAGCTCTACAACACCAACAACGCCACCACACTTAAAAATATTTGAAATGCCCCCAAACTCCTTAAAGTGATTTTTATGATAAAATATGAGAAAATATCTACAAACAAAGACTAAAATCAATATTTTTGGATTTTTCTTCAATTTTATATAATTTTTATAATATTTTAAGTGTTTTGAAATTTTTTGATTTTTATGAGGTATTTTTAGCAAAATTGGTACTAGAGGTCAAGGACAACAAAATACTGCTACTCTATTTTTTATAGAATTTTTAGACTGGTTTTCGAATTTTTATAAGATGGGAAAGGTACTTTTTATGAGTTTTTGAATTTTTAATAACACAAATTAAAAGGAAATCAACAAACAAAAATTACTAAAAATGATACAAGCAATCAGAGACTAGAGGTAATTTTTAGATAATTTGTGGAGTCGATTTAATAATTATTGCATTAAATAAAAGACATGCAATTAAAAACAATTTATAGGGACCTACTTGCAAATATGTTAAGTTCCAGGGCCTAGCAAATGACACACATTGAAAGTACAAAGGCCTTATGCAATTAATCCGCTAAAAGCATGCACAACACGTGATCCAGGTGAGCAGGGGTATAAGTGTAAATATCAATACATAAGTTTCATTCCATAACCAACAAATAGATCAAGCCAGTTACCACTAATAACCTAAGAAGTCACGTGAGGATGCAGGTGGAGTCTACTCGACTGGACTAAAATGCAAATAAATAAAACTAGAAGGTCCAAACTGCAAAAGTTTTTTTACTAACTATTACATTTATTATACTAAACAAAAATAAGAAAACATGCAGTAGTAACAAGGAAAACACACAACTGGCACGTGAGGCACGCGTGGGGGCTTTGACGGCTCTGATGGCTCTTGCAAAGAGATCCGATGGCTCAGAGTTTGTCGGTAACATCCGGTTAGATCTATCGCGTCATTACGGATCTAATGGCCTGCAAGGCTACTTGTTGGGCGGCTCAGATGAGGGGACCAAATAAGATCCAAGCATTATGATAAAATGCTCACGAAGGGCTCGCATCAAATCTGGACGAGACTCTAGATCGAGCGATTGTGAAGGTGGCTGTAAGAACAGGTGCCTGGTGAACTTCGCACGAGCGTGGAGGATGATCCACAACTCCAATGAAACCACTGAGGGGTTCAACACATTCGTGGAAGTGCTCTGTGTCGAACGAGCGGTGTTGATGTGGTAGTTGTCCGTCAGATGAGTGGACGGTGGTGGTCTTTCTGCAGCTGCTCAGACTAAGAAGTTGGGGTCTGAAGGGCTTCCCCACACATCTTGAACTTCCAGGTATACTCCAAGCTTGAAGACCAAGCTACGACCAAGGTTATTTTGTGAGAAAAACTAAGGAAGCGACAATGGGGTGAGCTTCGACTTCCGACGTCGTGGAGGAAGGAAGTCCAACCTTAATCTCGGCCTTAGAACCAATTCTAAGGGGTCAAATCTCGGAGGAAGGGTAACGGTGTTGTGGCGTGTCGATCGATAAGGATATGAGAGCGAGATGGAGCTCCAAACCCAGTGGTCGGAGCTAGTGAACAGGTAGTGGAAGAAATGAAAAGATCAAAGTAGAATGGACAATGCGGGAAGATAAACATTACCTAAAGAGAGTGAGAAGCTCAAGAGCTTTAGGCAAAGCAGACAGAGGGGGTTATGGACTCTACTAGGATGTAGAAGGTGAAGGAGGCTTCTCACGGCGGCTCTCCGACCACGCAGTGAGCCTCGCTCAATCGATCCACCAAACAAGGCTCTGAAGGGCTCTCCGAGGAGCTGTCACTCTCCTGAAGGTGTCTAGGGGTCTGTGGTGGTGCAAGGAATGAGTTACCTTGCTTGGAAGGTGGAGAGAACATTATATAGGGATGCTTATGCTTCTATAAAGATCGGAGTGGCGCTCAAAGCCCTAGGCAAATCTGGTTGTGCCTAGGGATTTACAAGGATCATGGATCCTAGGAGCGTAATCAGGTGCAAGGATCAAGGTGAATGGAGATCTGACCCAATTAGGAAAAAAGGGGAGAAGAAGCTCCGATGAAGCAGAAATTGGGTCGGGTTAGCTGGGGGAGAAGGTTGACCAAGGTCAACCTTCTGTCGTGGACGAATCAGAATTCAAGATTACAAAATACAAGAATATTAAATATAAAATAGTAAATGATTTCAAAATACAAAGTGGTAAAAATGAAACATACATATTATTTTTCAACTATTTTTCTTTGATTTTTAATTATTTTTATGAAAAATATAAATAGGGTATATCCGTATACTGTATTATATACGTGTATAATATACCTATATATTATGTACATGTATTTTTATTTCATTATTTTTTTAAAACAAGATTTATTTTATATTTTATTTATTTAAGAATAAATTGAGGAGTATAAAATGATTTTTCTTTGATTTTTATGATTTAATTAATAGTGTTAAATAAATAGGTAATATATACACTACACATACATGTGGACTTGCACCATGAATTGTGGAATTTATTTTTTTATTATGCATTTTCTGATTTTTATTTTATTTTTATTATTAGAGCTATATACATGTGTTCAAAAATAATATGTTATTCATACTATGTAGAAATCAACATGAATATTTATTTGTACAGGTATATGTGTTATGCCTAATATAGAGTGTACCCTATCTCTCTCTACTTATTTTCTTGTCAATCAGGTCATGTCTTGACCTTCTCTTGGGGTTTGGGTCACTATGTATTATAAATACATCCTTCTTTTTCTTTTCTTTTTATTCTTTCATTTTTGGATAAATATGTGTTAATTATGCCATATTAACAAAATATGTACAATGTTAACTTATTGAATTTACATGTATTTATAGAAGGTTTTGCTAAAAGATAAAGATAAAATAAAAGAATAAAAAATGAGAATCATAGATTCATCATATACCTTGATGATGAATCTCATATTCATCATGCTAAAATCCATTTATTATTCCCCTAACTTAAACAATTCAATAAAAAGACAATTTAATTCATTATTGTTAACTATTGTTGTGTTGTATATAATATAACCATAATTTATTGTATTAAATACTAATACTTTTTCTTTATTTTCTTTATTATTAAAAATCCCTAAAAAATAGCTTAATTATTGTATATATTTATTTTGGTTTAAAAAATAAATTAAAAGGACAAAAATAAAACCCTTAATATATGTTTTTGTAATTCGTTAAAAATGCTGGCAAAAATTCTTCTTTGAGCAAATGACCTTTTTTGACGTTTTATTCAACATAAACTTGTAGATCTCATTGAGATCTACAACTTTCATGTTTTGAATTTTTATTGATTCATCTTCCTAATATTTCTTTTTGACTTTTCTTTATTTTTCTTAGTTTTTGATTTTTCTAGAGCAGCCACGCGGTGCTCTCTGGATTCACCAGGTGGTCGCTTCCTCTCCAGCCACCTGCCACCTTCGTCTATCCTTGGATCCTCTCTCCATGTTTCAATCACAACCATCCTTTGGCGCTTCCACCTCAGCCATCTAATCAAGCCTCTTGATTCAATATCAACTACTCACTTCAGCCTTTATCTCAACCGCACGATCGCCTCTTATCTTGCGCTCTAGCACCACCCATGTGGCCCGCTCCCCTCCTTCCCCTCCCTCTCTCTCCTCATCTGTCTGATCTTGATCACATATCCCATCTAGACCTCACATCCCTACCCGCTCTCCAGTTGCAGGATCATATCCTAGGATCTGATCCACACCGCCCCATCGGATCTCTTGTTCCAATAGCTAAGATTCCTTCTTCCACCACTTGCATCCCCTCCCCATCCGTTATGCCTCACCGCACCCTGTCTCCCTTCTATTTTAGGAGCACATGTCATAGCCTCTGTTTGTGACTCAGACCACCCCCACGAATCCCACACTCCCGCCATCTTCATGTACACCATTAAGAACTCAGCCACCGCTTTAATTAATGCCTCAACTGTCTATTCACCGTGGGAAGTCAAATGGCTTTTCATTATTCACATACTCCACCTTCCTCTCCTGAACTTTACAAAATGCCACCTCATCATTAGTGGCAGGAGCTTCTCCTCCTATAAATCACGCCCCTCCACCGACTGTCACCCTCATCCACCATTCAACGGACATTCACCCAGCTTCCCCTGCCTCTTCGATGATAGTAGAAGGGCGGTTTGTTGAGGCCACGACAATCTCCTGCCCAGGTGCGATCCATGGCATCCGTCATGTACGCTCCGCCTCCTTGGTGGTTGCACAAGCTCCAAGGCCTAGCTTCCCTTGTTAAGCGATGACCGGAGCACCTCCAAGCGCTCAGCCCAAGCTCCGCCTCCATCCGATGACCTTCTCCGACCAGGTACTTTCCTTCTCTTTCCCTGATCTGACTTCTCTTATTTTTCTCACCGCACAAGATGCACCTCATCTCTACTTAACCACCCCACAAGCTTCGCAACACCACCACCATCTTTGCACGCCATTCCTCTCACCGATCCCCCTTCTCCATCATCTAATCAAATCTGTCCCACCTCTTCTTTGCCTCGTCGGAGAAGAATATCTGATCCTCCACCCCATCGCTCCTACAGAACCCTGCATCATACACAATAACCCACGCGTACGCTTCGGTTATCAATTGAAACCTTTTGCAGGTTGAATCCCTTAATGGTCAGAGCTCTCATTTCCATGTTGATAGCATGCAATAGTTCTGACTATCCTCCACTGCCTCGCATTCCTAGCTAGTTCTAGGTGATCGTATCGCCTCCGTCTCATTCGTGAGCCCTCCAATATCGTTCCTCAACAATCAGACTCACGAATGGAGCTCAGGGGAGTTTCAAGGGGCTCACGGAGCACATCCCCCTAGCCATCATAAGAGGCAGAGCACGAAGAGCAATCATGGTCCCATCATCTGGATCAGATGACCTAGATGAAGGCCTAAGCCCCTACGCCTAACCTATAGGCTCGGGTGCACCATCGCCTCCCGAAGCACCAGCTACAACCACATGGTCTGAGCTGAACAAGCCTCCCGGCCCTAGCCCCCTCACGCACCTCACACATGAGGGGATGGGAAATTTGCAGAAACGACCTCGAAGGTATCCAGAATAACATTTAGGTTGCCTTGATAAATTGCAAAGAGGCTCAATTGATTTTCAATAATCCTAAAAATACCCCTGCATGCAATGGAAAATTAAATTGAGGCCCCTTCAATTTTGTAAAATTATAAATGGGTCCTTCGAGCTACCGAGTTGTAATATTTATATTTATTTTTCATGTATGTTTATTACATTTATGCCTCTAGCATTAGTTTATTCATATCTTGAGCATTTTAACACCAAACCACATGATTTCAGTTTCATTTGAAGCTTGTTTTATTCTCTTTCTAATGGTGTAGATAATTTCATGCTTTGACACTTTAATAAATTGTCTATATTTTTATGTGCTCAGTATCTTATGCTCTTTTATTTAAATGACATTAATCATCTTAAATGCTCACGCCAACTCTGAAATTGATCCTCATTCTATTTCTCATTGATACAGTTTATTAAGGGCATATTTGTCTTGCATGTTTATATTTTGCATCTCATCCTATAATTGAATTTAAAATGAAACAAAAATATATGCATCATGTCT
The DNA here is from genome assembly GCA_037367405.1 of Ottelia alismoides. Classification (NCBI taxonomy): domain Eukaryota; kingdom Viridiplantae; phylum Streptophyta; class Magnoliopsida; order Alismatales; family Hydrocharitaceae; genus Ottelia; species Ottelia alismoides. Next base: position 196,947 of record JAZKJV010005125.1, on the reverse strand, counting down.
TGTGATTATGTCTGCATTATTTCATCATTTCTACAACATGTCGTTTGTGCATATGAAGACCTAGAACCTGATGAATTCAATCACTCAAGAATTAATAGATAATTTTCGATAAATAGACAAAGAGGCTCGTGTCCTTGTGTTCGACCTTGGTATCTTGCCAAGTATATAATATTCCACAACATTCGAAGATTATGGTTTTTGATTGACTGAATTTCATCTCATATACTACAATTATCAATTATTAAAGAGGCGATTTTCACGTTCGTCAGAGAGTAATGATATGGACCATTAGATTATGTTGATTGATTGGAGGAGATAGATGAGCAGAATCTAATGGTCCCAAGTCACTGCTCTCATGCTCTCACAGTTTTTGGCTCTCACGAGATCAACCCTCTCCCTCTCTCTCTCTATATATAGGGTTGATTATATGAGACACACAAACTGTGAAAGCATGAGAGCAGTGATACTGGATCGAAGATTATACTCATCACACACTAATTGATCGGAGAAGGAGAGAGATGAGCAGAATCTAGTGGTCTAGACTCACTTCTCTCATGCTTTCACAATCTGGGGCTCTTACAAGATTAGCCCTATATATATTGAATAAAATGGATCCACTTTTTTTCCGTAATTTTTTTTATTTTTTTGAAAAATACCACAATGTATATTCATCTATATATCTCTCCAATTTGTCATTCGAATTTCTAAAACAGAGACTCCTATGCCCTCCATCTAGAATAAATAATTTCAATAATCAAAATATTGTTGTAATCAACCTGTTCTAGATGGATGGCATATGAGTCTCCATTTCTGATGAAATCTGAATGGCACATAGGAGGGATATTTAGATGAATATATATGGTGATATTTAAAAAAATAAAAAATTTGCGGAAAATAGGCCGATGGCAGCCCCATATCAAATATATATATATATGTGTGTGTGTGTGTGTGTGTGTGTGTGTGTGCGTGCGTGCGCGCGCTTGTGTGTGTATATGCATGTATATATAGGAGAAACTTCGAATGATGTAGGGTCTCCCTAATATTTTTGTGAGCTCTTAATCTCGTCCTTCTATTTTTGACCGTATTGAAGTAATTTAATGACATATTAACAATATTTTTTAAACTCATGAAAATCTTTTTTAGTTTTTTTTCACATTCTTAATATAGAATGTGACAACTCACATTTATCTCCATCAATTGCCTTCTATATTTCAAAACATAATACATATTAGTGTAGGCAATAGAGGCGACAACATGCAGAGTGGGATCGGGCGGCTGCGTGTAGAGGCTTCAGAGGTATGTGGTGGCGATGATGCATGATCACACATGAAGGAGGAGGCGTAGGAGGGAGGGAACGACCATGAGTGCAAATCCCCTTTTGATGGTGGTGCGTGACTAAGAGGATGGTGCCCCCTCCCGACAGCGATGCATAGTGATGGAGTAGGTATGTGACGATACCGTGGATCTAGATCTAGATCTTGCTTCCTCTCAAACTTATTTTAACTTGTAGGCTCGAATGAGGAAGGTGGCACCAACATCCTCCTTCATGCAACGCCTCTTGGCTGCGGAGGAGGAGCTCGATGATGTCAACTTCCTCCTCTACGCAACGTCCCTCGATTGCAAAGGAGGGGGCATGAAGGAGGAAGGCAACTAAGAAGGGGCACGGCAAGGAGAGGCCACTTAATTTTTTTTACAAATCTTAGTTTTAAAAATCTTATAATGGTTTGTACAAACCTTGAATTTTTATTTACAATCTCTTATTATTTTTTACATGTTATCATTTTCTAATAGTTTACTTATTGTTGTAGAACTCTACTTAAATATTACAGAGTGATCATGAACTTTTATAAAGAAATGCATAAAAATTACAAAGGAGTACATAAAGGTTACGAAGATCCATATGAAGGAATATTTTTTGTTGTCGAACACCATACAGAAATTGTATTTATGACATTTACATAAAAGAACCTACAAAGGGCACTCGAAGCTCCGATGAAGCAGAAATTGGGTCGGGTTAGCTGGGGGAGAAGGTTGACCTGTCGTGGACGAATCAGAATTCAAGATTACAAAATACAAGAATATTAAATATAAAATAGTAAATGATTTCAAAATACAAAGTGGTAAAAATGAAACATACATATTATTTTTCAACTATTTTTCTTTGATTTTTAATTATTTTTATGAAAAATATAAATAGGGTATATCCGTATACTGTATTATATATGTGTATAATATACCTATATATTATGTACATGTATTTTTATTTCATTATTTTTTTAAAACAAGATTTATTTTATATTTTATTTATTTAAGAATAAATTGAGGAGTATAAAATGATTTTTCTTTGATTTTTATGATTTAATTAATAGTGTTAAATAAATAGGTAATATATACACAACACATACATGTGGACTTGCACCATGAATTGTGGAATTTATTTTTTTATTATGCATTTTCTGATTTTTATTTTATTTTTATTATTAGAGCTATATACATGTGTTCAAAAATAATATGTTATTCATACTATGTAGAAATCAACATGAATATTTATTTGTACAGGTATATGTGTTATGCCTAATATAGAGTGTACCCTATCTCTCTCTACTTATTTTCTTGTCAATCAGGTCATGTCTTGACCTTCTCTTGGGGTTTGGGTCACTATGTATTATAAATACATCCTTCTTTTTCTTTTCTTTTTATTCTTTCATTTTTGGATAAATATGTGTTAATTATGCCATATTAACAAAATATGTACAATGTTAACTTATTGAATTTACATGTATTTATAGAAGGTTTTGCTAAAAGATAAAGATAAAATAAAAGAATAAAAAATGAGAATCATAGATTCATCATATACCTTGATGATGAATCTCATATTCATCATGCTAAAATCCATTTATTATTCCCCTAACTTAAACAATTCAATAAAAAGACAATTTAATTCATTATTGTTAACTATTGTTGTGTTGTATATAATATAACCATAATTTATTGTATTAAATACTAATACTTTTTCTTTATTTTCTTTATTATTAAAAATCCCTAAAAAATAGCTTAATTATTGTATATATTTATTTCGGTTTAAAAAATAAATTAAAAGGACAAAAATAAAACCCTTAATATATGTTTTTGTAATTCGTTAAAAATGCTGGCAAAAATTCTTCTTTGAGCAAATGAACTTTTTTGACGTTTTATTCAACATAAACTTGTAGATCTCATTGAGATCTACAACTTTCATGTTTTGAATTTTTATTGATTCATCTTCCTAATATTTCTTTTTGACTTTTCTTTATTTTTCTTAGTTTTTGATTTTTCTAGAGCAGCCACGCGGTGCTCTCTGGATTCACCAGGTGGTCGCTTCCTCTCCAGCCACCTGCCACCTTCGTCTATCCTTGGATCCTCTCTCCATGTTTCAATCACAACCATCCTTTGGCGCTTCCACCTCAGCCATCTAATCAAGCCTCTTGATTCAATATCAACTACTCACTTCAGCCTTTATCTCAACCGCACGATCGCCTCTTATCTTGCGCTCTAGCACCACCCATGTGGCCCGCTCCCCTCCTTCCCCTCCCTCTCTCTCCTCATCTGTCTGATCTTGATCACATATCCCATCTAGACCTCACATCCCTACCCGCTCTCCAGTTGCAGGATCATATCCTAGGATCTGATCCACACCGCCCCATCGGATCTCTTGATCCAATAGCTAAGATTCCTTCTTCCACCACTTGCATCCCCTCCCCATCCGTTACGCCTCACCGCGCCCTGTCTCCCTTCTATTTTAGGAGCACATGTGATGAATACCCATTCATCACTCTTTATTCTTATATTTTAGCTACAAAAACCTTTGCAAATACATGTAGATATGTGTAAATATCAATAATTACCAAAAGCATGCATTGTGTAAATACTTATAATTAGCATGTTTTTGTGCAAAAATAAAAGAATAAAGATCAAAAAGAAAAAGAGGGAAATATTTAGAATAAATATTGAGCAACCTAACCCAAGGGAGGGCTCAGCATGGGCCTGACCGCATAAAAGCCACAGTAGAGGGAGATAGGAGCTCATGTGTAGATATCTATGTAAATAAATAAAATTATATTTTCCTCAACCAAAAATATTCTTGTAAATATTTGTATATATTTAGAAACTATTAAAAACAAAATAAAAATCTAAAAAAAAAATCAAAAATGCAAAAATATCCCTCCACCATGTGCATAGACCATCATTCTTTATTTATTTAACCCTATAAATAAATGTATTTATTTTCAAAACTTTTTGTGAATATTCTATGGTATATATTGTAAATAAAATAAATAAAAAGAATTAAAACAAAAATCAAATAAAAATAACAAAAATTAAAAATACAAAAATATATTGTGCACATGCCATGTATATAAGTGTACATATATATTTATTTCACCCTTGTATATAAACAATAAAAATAAAATAAAAATACCCTTTTATTCCTAATTTCATACTATAAATAAATAAAATATAAAATAGGAATAAAATTATAAAAATAATAATTAAAAAATCAAAAATCAAAAGGGCTACATATTGTATATACCCCTATATAATGTAAATACCTTATTCTTATTTCCAAAAATTAATTAAAAATCACCAAAAAATAGAAAAAAATAAAAGAAAAATATTTCATGTTTTAAGTTTTTCTTAATTCGGCCATTTTCTACCTTAAAATAAATAAACAAAAAAATCAATAAATGGCAGCTCCTGATTGGTCCACGGGGATTGTTGACCCCGGTCAACTCCCCCGCGGACTCTTTCCTTTTTGAGAAGATGCGCGCCGCCCCGCCTTCGCCATTTTCTCCACGCGCCTCCAGCCTGTCGCCCACGCAAACCCCGCGCCCGGATCCTTCGCCGATCATCCGACATCCTCGTCAGATCCTTCGCCGTGAGATCCACGCCTTCCATAGCCGTCGCCTCCCAACCCTAATCGAGCCTGCAGCTATATATAGAATCACCTCCGCCGCCTCCGCGCCCCATCTTTGGCTCTTCCCCTTCTTCCCAGTGAACTCCAGAGGCACCGCGAGAGTGACAGCAAGCGATCGCCCCTGTTGCAGCGAGGCGAGGAGGCGAAACCACTGATCCGGTGTTCTTCGCCGCCGTTGCTCCGCCACCAGCGTGAGCACCGAGCCTCGGGCCGAGACGACCCTTGAGGCTACGACCAGGAGCACCCCCTGCTCTTCCCCAGTCTCTCCGACCACCCAGGTAGATCCCTTAGGCCGTAGATTAGCGTAGATTTAGATTCTTAGCTTACTGGTAGCGTAGCTTCGCCGCCGTCGCCAGCCACCTCCGATATCCCATCTGTCATTCCGACCCGACCATCATCTTCGCCAGACCTCTCCGCATCTTCTTCACCCCTTCGCCCAACCCAGATCGCACAGGATCTGGGAATCGAGCTCCTCCGTCCATCGCCTCGCCGGAGCTCGCCCATCTCGTCTCCCCGATCACCTTCACCACGCCTAACAGGGTCGAGGCACTTTGCCCTCGACCCGCGAGTTTGCTGGAATACTTTGCAGGTCCATCCAAGCCCATCTGAGGGCTTGGACCACTTGGTCCAGCTGCTCCGCCTCCGCCGACCTCGCCGGACCTCTCCGAGGATTGGTTGGGTCATCGGAGGCCTCCATTAGACGCGGAGGGCCCACAGCTTCCTTCTCCAACCTTCAGCGAGCGCCCAGGAGGGGACCAGCGCCGTCACGAGTCCGGCGAAGCTCGCCGGAGCCCTGTTCGTCCTCCATCCTTCTCCGCCGTCCGATTGACCCCCGAGCTCCAGATTCCATCACGATCGTCCATCCGAGGAGCAGCTTCAACCGTCGGATCCATTCGAGGGTCGATCTCCACCGCCGATCCAGCGAAGCTCAGCCACTTCTTCCGTCCACCGTTCGATCTGCAACGTGGCAGCACCTGGACCGTTGGATCACAGTCGAGGACTCCAGCTCTGGGCGCCACCCCTTTTCAGCCGTCCATCTATCCACGTGGCGTCCATCCATCGGCTCGACTTAATAAAGGGGTAAATTACCTTAGGCCCCCTCTTAGTTTTTGCTTTATGCTTCAGTCCTGTAAATATTTCGAGTACTTTATTTACGTTGGGATATTTGCACACTAGACCTCATCTTTCAGATTATTTGCATTTATGCCCCTGTTTGTGTGAGCCACGTGCGTCGTCACGTGTGTATTTGGTGTAATTGCAAATCTAGTCCTGTAGTTCTGGATGTTCATGAATGAATAGAAACTTTTTGATAATTGCATTTATGCCCCTGTGAGCATTGTATTTGCGCATGTGCGTCTTTTGAGTGGGTTATTTGCAACATAGCCCTTGGACTTTTTGGTACGAGTTACCAGAAGGTCCTCGGACTTGTTTTTCTTACATATAGGTCCCTGAGTGCCTCAAGCACGCGCCACGCGCGTGATTTCTTGGGTATTTTGCACCAGGACCCCCAGAACTTTGGGTATTTGCACTTTGGTCCCTGTGCATAGTGCCCCCTTTTGGATTTTGAATAAAATATCAAATCACCTCCAAATCAAACGAAAATTTGACACATGGCTCCTGCCATGGTGTAGGATTTTTGTAGATTTTTGAGGACATTGTTGATCTTGTTTGCTATTTTTAAAAATTCAAAAACATCTATTTTTGGCACTGTTTCACTTGAAAAATCACAAAAAAATATAAAAACACCCCCAAAAATTCTATAAAAATTAGTTACTGTTCTTTGTGTGTTGTTTGATTTTCTAGCCAATTTTGGCTATTTTTCATTGAGTAAAAACCCTAAAAATCTAAAAACACCTAAAAACTCATAAAAATCATATTAAATAATCTAAAATCCCAAAAACAATGATTTTGGTGCTCAAATTTTCCTTATTTTATCTAGAATACAGGAAAAATACCTCCAGGCTCTCTTGAGATCCTTAGATATTTTATCTTTGGATTTTGGGCCTGGCTGGACAGTGCCTTGTATTTTCAGTACTGTTTGATTTTTAGAAAATGAAATACCCATTATAAAAATCTCAAAAATTCACCAAAAACACAGAAAAATATAAAACACATAAAAATAATTTTTCTTGAATTTTTGTTTGATTTTTGGTGTGTGAAATAAATTGCTCAAGTGTGCTTGTTTATACTTTCTTTTATTTTCTTCACTTGTAAAAATCCAAAAACATTTTAAAAATCCAAAAACCACTAAAAAAATTAGCTTTCAAAATTTGACTACATAGTTTTTAAATCGTGCTCCTTGTGTTCGACCCTGGTCGCTATACCAGGTAAAAAGAATAGCGAAAACCGCTTACATTGTTTTCATCGATATATCTTTTCTTAAGTGGTTTAAAATACAAATTTTTCTCGTTGACCGAATTGATCGATTAAGGACAACGACATTGTGATTTATCTTCCACCTTAGTCGCATCGATTTTCGGGTCATCAGAATGGCGCCGTTGCCGGGGAGCACGGCGGGTGTGTATATATTTCATATATACTTTAGCCATAACTCGTACTTTGTGTGAATGTGTTAATAAATAAAATGGCTAAAAATCACAAAAATTTAAAAATTTTTCATGTACATAAACCTCTTTTATCCTTGCACATAAATAGCTAGTGTACAAAGTAGTTTTGTAAAAATGATTTCAAAAATCTTTTGTGTAAAGTTTGTGTAAATATTTTTGTATCAAATTATGTATATAGTACAAAATTTTTCCAAAATGTTTTGAAAAATCAAAAGTTTGCAAAAATCTTGTGTAAATGTTTGTAAATACCTTTTTGCAAAACTTGCACTTCATGCATCATTCATTCATGATTTCAAAACATTTTTCAAAAATTTTGCATGATTGTAAATATCTGTAAAAAGCATCTTGTGTACATATATGTATATAGTTTTTCCTGGATGAGAGTTGACATTTAAACTAAGCCTGGAATTAAATTGAGAAATGGAGCTTGAAAAAGATCTTAATCCACTTAACTTTAAGAGGAACCTTATAGGATTTAGGTTTAAGGCTTTTCAGGTCCATAAGGACTTAATTCATTTGAGTCCACTAGGCTATGAGCATATGTCATCTTGATGAGCTTAAGTAGAACACTTAACAACACACGCATGACTCTTAGAGACAATGGCTTGACTTGCACCTGCACTTTACACATGGCTCTTCACGGATGAGGTGGTGAGGAGGCAGTTTCCTTTGGCTTGGGGTAGCATATGAGGGTAGTACTTCTAGGCGGAACCTCTCTTCTTCTTCTAGTGAAGGAAGTGCACCTCAACTTGGTCTAGTGGTGATGAAGGCTAAAGACAGAAGCTGTGGGTTGCAATAAAGCTTCAAAAGAGGGATAGTCTACTGGCTCAAGAGGAAATTTCTTGTATATATGCTGCACCATGTAGATATGCTGTACAGAAGTCTTTGAAAAAAAAAAGAAAAAAAATGCAAAAATGCAAAAAGAACTCCAAAAAAGTGGTGGGTCGGATTGAAAATTTAATAACCCCACCGGAGTGTATATAGTCAAATAAAGCAAAGCTTATGGTATCCATGTTACATCTCATGAAGCTTGCAGCGGGAGACTTAGCTACACTGGCTAAGCTTCCAAAACTCTATACTTCTACCCCCTCTTCTTGAGCCGGTTGTACTTGAACTTAGAAGGGAATACCCCGCTTCTCGAGGAAAGAGTTGCTAGACCGAGGCATTAGAGTTACCAGGTTGAGGGAGGTTGTTTCTTTGTTACTTCTGAGGTAGGGAGCCACATATCACTTACACTGCATGGAAAGATTCATGGTCATTAGAGTTTGTGTATGTAGACTTGTTCTGATCTGGTTTATTGAGGAGTCTTGTCCATAGATTGGTGGAACTTATAGGCTGTTGAGTCTTAAGCTTAAGTCTAAATAAGGTTCCGACACATTAATAACCCAAAGATCTAATCGAGCTCCATATTTCAATTTAATGAAGGAAAGTTTAATAATTCAACCTTGATCCATGTACATCCTCTTTTTCTTTTTCTTTCTTTTTCACTTCGTTTTCAAATAAGTGTTTGCTAAGGGACTAGCAAAGTTAAGTATAGGGGGGTGATGAATACCCATTCATCACTCTTTATTCTTATATTTTAGCTACAAAAACCTTTGCAAATACATGTAGATATGTGTAAATATCAATAATTACCAAAAGCATGCATTGTGTAAATACTTATAATTAGCATGTTTTTGTGCAAAAATAAAAGAATAAAGATCAAAAAGAAAAAGAGGGAAATATTTAGAATAAATATTGAGCAACCTAACCCAAGGGAGGGCTCAGCATGGGCCTGACCGCATAAAAGCCACAGTAGAGGGAGATAGGAGCTCATGTGTAGATATCTATGTAAATAAATAAAATTATATTTTCCTCAACCAAAAATATTCTTGTAAATATTTGTATATATTTAGAAACTATTAAAAACAAAATAAAAATCTAAAAAAAAAATCAAAAATGCAAAAATATCCCTCCACCATGTGCATAGACCATCATTCTTTATTTATTTAACCCTATAAATAAATGTATTTATTTTCAAAACTTTTTGTGAATATTTTATGGTATATATTGTAAATAAAATAAATAAAAATAATTAAAACAAAAATCAAATAAAAATAACAAAAATTAAAAATACAAAAATATATTGTGCACATGCCATGTATATAAGTGTACATATATATTTATTTCACCCTTGTATATAAACAATAAAAATAAAATAAAAATACCCTTTTATTCCTAATTTCATACTATAAATAAATAAAATATAAAATAGGAATAAAATTATAAAAATAATAATTAAAAAATCAAAAATCAAAAGGGCTACATATTGTATATACCCCTATATAATGTAAATACCTTATTCTTATTTCCAAAAATTAATTAAAAATCACCAAAAAATAGAAAAAAATAAAAGAAAAATATTTCATGTTTTAAGTTTTTCTTAATTCGGCCATTTTCTACCTTAAAATAAATAAACAAAAAAATCAATAAATGGCAGCTCCTGATTGGTCCACGGGGGATTGTTGACCCCGGTCAACTCCCCCGCGGACTCTTTCATTTTTGAGAAGATGCGCGCCGCCCCGCCTTCGCCATTTTCTCCACGCGCCTCCAGCCTGTCGCCCACGCAAACCCCGCGCCCGGATCCTTCGCCGATCATCCGACATCCTCGCCAGATCCTTCGCCGTGAGATCCACGCCTTCCATAGCCGTCGCCTCCCAACCCTAATCGAGCCTGCAGCTATATATAGAATCACCTCCGCCGCCTCCGCGCCCCATTTTTGGCTCTTCCCCTTCTTCCCAGTGAACTCCAGAGGCACCGCGAGAGTGACAGCAAGCGATCGCCCCTGTTGCAGCGAGGCGAGGAGGCGAAACCACTGATCCGGCGTTCTTCGCCGCCGTTGCTCCGCCACCAGCGTGAGCACCGAGCCTCGGGCCGAGACGACCCTTGAGGCTACGACCAGGAGCACCCCCTGCTCTTCCCCAGTCTCTCCGACCACCCAGGTAGATCCCTTAGGCCGTAGATTAGCGTAGATTTAGATTCTTAGCTTACTGGTAGCGTAGCTTCGCCGCCGTCGCCAGCCACCTCCGATATCCCATCTGTCATTCCGACCCGACCATCATCTTCGCCAGACCTCTCCGCATCTTCTTCACCCCTTCGCCCAACCCAGATCGCACAGGATCTGGGAATCGAGCTCCTCCGTCCATCGCCTCGCCGGAGCTCGCCCATCTCGTCTCCCCAATCACCTTCACCACGCCTAACAGGGTCGAGGCACTTTGCCCTCGACCCGCGAGTTTGCTGGAATACTTTGCAGGTCCATCCAAGCCCATCTGAGGGCTTGGACCACTTGGTCCAGCTGCTCCGCCTCCGCCGACCTCGCCGGACCTCTCCGAGGATTGGTTGGGTCATCGGAGGCCTCCATTAGACGCAGAGGGCCCACAGCTTCCTTCTCCAACCTTCAGCGAGCGCCCAGGAGGGGACCAGCGCCGTCACGAGTCCGGCGAAGCTCGCCGGAGCCCTGTTCGTCCTCCATCCTTCTCCGCCGTCCGATTGACCCCCGAGCTCCAGATTCCATCACGATCGTCCATCCGAGGAGCAGCTTCAACCGTCGGATCCATTCGAGGGTCGATCTCCACCGCCGATCCAGCGAAGCTCAGCCACTTCTTCCGTCCACCGTTCGATCTGCAACGTGGCAGCACCTGGACCGTTGGATCACAGTCGAGGACTCCAGCTCTGGGCGCCACCCCTTTTCAGCCGTCCATCTATCCACGTGGCGTCCATCCATCGGCTCGACTTAATAAAGGGGTAAATTACCTTAGGCCCCCTCTTAGTTTTTGCTTTATGCTTCAGTACTGTAAATATTTCGAGTACTTTATTTACGTTGGGATATTTGCACACTAGACCTCATCTTTCAGATTATTTGCATTTATGCCCCTGTTTGTGTGAGCCACGTGCGTCGTCACGTGTGTATTTGGTGTAATTGCAAATCTAGCCCTGTAGTTCTGGATGTTCATGAATGAATAGAAACTTTTTGATAATTGCATTTATGCCCCTGTGAGCATTGTATTTGCGCATGTACGTCTTTTGAGTGGGTTATTTGCAACATAACCCTTGGACTTTTTGGTACGAGTTACCAGAAGGTCCTCAGACTTGTTTTTCTTACATATAGGTCCCTGAGTGCCTCAAGCACGCGCCACGCGCGTGATTTCTTGGGTATTTTGCACCAGGACCCCCAGAACTTTGGGTATTTGCACTTTGGTCCCTGTGCACAGTGCCCCCTTTTGGATTTTGAATAAAATATCAAATCATCTCCAAATCCAACGAAAATTTGACACATGGCTCCTGCCACGGTGTAGGATTTTTGTAGATTTTTGAGGACATTTTTTATCTTGTTTGCTATTTTTAAAAATTCAAAAACATCTATTTTTGGCACTGTTTCACTTGAAAAATCACAAAAAATATAAAAACACCCCCAAAAATTCTATAAAAATTAGTTACTGTTCTTTGTGTGTTGTTTGATTTTCTAGCCAATTTTGGCTATTTTTTCATTGAGTAAAAACCCTAAAACTCTAAAAACACCTAAAAACTCATAAAAATCATATTAAATAATCTAAAAACCCAAAAACAATGATTTTGGTGCTCAAATTTTCCTTATTTTATCTAGAATACAGGAAAAATACCTCCAGGCTCTCTTGAGATCTTAGATATTTTATCTTTGGATTTTGGGCCTGGCTGGACAGTGCCTTGTATTTTCAGTACTGTTTGATTTTTAGAAAATAAAATACCCATTATAAAAATCTCAAAAATTCACCAAAAACACAGAAAAATATAAAACACATAAAAATAATTTTTCTTGAATTTTTGTTTGATTTTTGGTGTGTGAAATAAATTGCTCAAGTGTGCTTGTTTATACTTTCTTTTGTTTTCTTCACTTGTAAAAATCCAAAAACATTTTAAAAATCCAAAAACCACTAAAAAAATTAGCTTTCAAAATTTGACTACATAGTTTTTAAATCGTGCTCCTTGTGTTCGACCCTGGTCGCTATACCAGGTAAAAAGAATAGCGAAAACCGCTTACATTGTTTTCATCGATATATCTTTTCTTAAGTGGTTTAAAATACAAAATTTTCTCGTTGACCGAATTGATCGATTAAGGACAACGACATTGTGATTTATCTTCCACCTTAGTCGCATCGATTTTCGGGTCATCAACATGTCATAGCCTCTGTTTGTGACTCAGACCACCCCCACGAATCCCACACTCCCGCCATCTTCATGTACACCATTAAGAACTCAACCACCGCTTTAATTAATGCCTCAACTGTCTATTCACCGTGGGAAGTCAAATGGCTTTTCATTATTCACATACTCCACCTTCCTCTCCTGAACTTTACAAAATGCCACCTCATCATTAGTGGCAGGAGCTTCTCCTCCTATAAATCACGCCCCTCCACCGACTGTCACCCTCATCCACCATTCAACGGACATTCACCCAGCTTCCCCTGCCTCTTCGATGATAGTAGAAGGGCGGTTTGTTGAGGCCACGACAATCTCCTGCCCAGGTGCGATCCATGGCATCCGTCATGTACGCTCCGCCTCCTCGGTGGTTGCACAAGCTCCAAGGCCTAGCTTCCCTTGTTAAGCGATGACCGGAGCACCTCCAAGCGCTCAGCCCAAGCTCCGCCTCCATCCGATGACCTTCTCCGACCAGGTACTTTCCTTCTCTTTCCCTGATCTGACTTCTCTTATTTTTCTCACCGCACAAGATGCACCTCATCTCTACTTAACCACCCCACAAGCTTCGCAACACCACCACCATCTTTGCACGCCATTCCTCTCACCGATCCCCCTTCTCCATCATCTAATCAAATCTGTCCCACCTCTTCTTTGCCTCGTCGGAGAAGAATATCTGATCCTCCACCCCATCGCTCCTACAGAACCCTGCATCATACACAATAACCCACGCGTACGCTTCGGTTATCAATTGAAACCTTTTGCAGGTTGAATCCCTTAATGGTCAGAGCTCTCATTTCCATGTTGATATCATGCAATAGTTCTGACTATCCTCCACTGCCTCGCATTCCTAGCTAGTTCTAGGTGATCGTATCGCCTCCGTCTCATTCGTGAGCCCTCCAACAACGTTCCTCAACAATCAGACTCACGAATGGAGCTCAGAGGAGTTTCAAGGGGCTCACGGAGCACATCCCCCTAGCCATCATAAGAGGCAGAGCACGAAGAGCAATCATGGTCCCATCATCTGGATCAGATGACCTAGATGAAGGCCTAAGCCCCTACGCCTAACCTATAGGCTCGGGTGCACCATCGCCTCCCGAAGCACCAGCTACAACCACATGGTCTGAGCTGAACAAGCCTCCCAGCCCTAGCCCCCTCACGCACCTCACACATGAGGGGATGGGAAATTTGCAGAAACGACCTCGAAGGTATCCAGAATAACATTTAGGTTGCCTTGATAAATTGCAAAGAGGCTCAATTGATTTTCAATAATCCTAAAAATACCCCTGCATGCAATGGAAAATTAAATTGAGGCCCCTTCAATTTTGTAAAATTATAAATGGGTCCTTCGAGCTACCGAGTTGTAATATTTATATTTATTTTTCATGTATGTTTATTACATTTATGCCTCTAGCATTAGTTTATTCATATCTTGAGCATTTTAACACCAAACCACATGATTTCAGTTTCATTTGAAGCTTGTTTTATTCTCTTTCTAATGGTGTAGATAATTTCATGCTTTGACACTTTATTAAATTGTCTATATTTTTATGTGCTCAGTATCTTATGCTCTTTTATTTAAATGACATTAATCATCTTAAATGCTCACGCCAACTCTGAAATTGATCCTCATTCTATTTCTCATTGATACAGTTTATTAAGGGCATATTTGTCTTGCATGTTTATATTTTGCATCTCATCCTATAATTGAATTTAAAATGAAACAAAAATATATGCATCATGTCTTGTGATTATGTCTGCATTATTTCATCATTTCTACAACATGTCGTTTGTGCATATGAAGACCTAGAACCTGATGAATTTAATCACTCAAGAATTAATAGATAATTTTCGATAAATAGACAAAGAGGCTCGTGTCCTTGTGTTCGACCTTGGTATCTTGCCAAGTATATAATATTCCACAACATTCGAAGATTATGGTTTTTGATTGACTGAATTTCATCTCATATACTACAATTATCAATTATTAAAGAGGCGATTTTCACGTTCGTCAGAGAGTAATGATCTGGACCATTAGATTATGTTGATTGATTGGAGGAGATAGATGAGCAGAATCTAATGGTCCCAAGTCACTGCTCTCATGCTCTCACAGTTTTTGGCTCTCACGAGATCAACCCTCTCCCTCTCTCTCTCTATATATATAGGGTTGATTATATGAGACCCACAAACTGTGAAAGCATGAGAGCAGTGATACTGGATCGAAGATTATACTCATCACACACTAATTGATCGGAGAAGGAGAGAGATGAGCAGAATCTAGTGGTCTAGACTCACTTCTCTCATGCTTTCACAATCTGGGGCTCTTACAAGATTAGCCCTATATATATTGAATAAAATGGGTCCACTTTTTTTTCGTAATTTTTTTTATTTTTTTGAAAAATACCACAATGTATATTCATCTATATATCTCTCCAATTTGTCATTCGAATTTCTAAAACAGAGACTCCTATGCCCTCCATCTAGAATAAATAATTTCAATAATCAAAATATTGTTGTAATCAACCTGTTCTAGATGGATGGCATATGAGTCTCCATTTCTGATGAAATCTGAATGGCACATAGGAGGGATATTTAGATGAATATATATGGTGATATTTAAAAAAATAAAAAATTTGCGGAAAATAGGCCGATGGCAGCCCCATATCATATATATATATATATATGTGTGTGTGTGTGTGGGTGTGTGTGTGTGTGTGTGTGTGCGTGCGCGCGCGCTTGTGTGTGTATATGCATGTATATATAGGAGAAACTTCGAATGATGTAGGGTCTCCCTAATATTTTTGTGAGCTCTTAATCTCGTCCTTCTATTTTTGACCGTATTGAAGTAATTTAATGACATATTAACAATATTTTTTAAACTCATGAAAATCTTTTTTAGTTTTTTTTCACATTCTTAATATAGAATGTGACAACTCACATTTATCTCCATCAATTGCCTTCTATATTTCAAAACATAATACATATTAGTGTAGGCAATAGAGGCGACAACATGCAGAGTGGGATCGGGCGGCTGCGTGTAGAGGCTTCAGAGGTATGTGGTGGCGATGATGCATGATCACACATGAAGGAGGAGGCGTAGGAGGGAGGGAACGACCATGAGTGCAAATCCCCTTTTGATGGTGGTGCGTGACTAAGAGGATGGTGCCCCCTCCCGACAGCGATGCATAGTGATGGAGTAGGTATGTGACGATACCGTGGATCTAGATCTAGATCTTGCTTCCTCTCAAACTTATTTTAACTTGTAGGCTCGAATGAGGAAGGTGGCACCAACATCCTCCTTCATGCAACGCCTCTTGGCTGCGGAGGAGGAGCTCGATGATGTCAACTTCCTCCTCTACGCAACGTCCCTCGATTGCAAAGGAGGGGGCATGAAGGAGGAAGGCAACTAAGAAGGGGCACGACAAGGAGAGGCCACTTAATTTTTTTTACAAATCTTAGTTTTACAAATCTTATAATGGTTTGTACAAACCTTGAATTTTTATTTACAATCTCTTATTATTTTTTACATGTTATCATTTTCTAATAGTTTACTTATTGTTGTAGAACTCTACTTAAATATTACAGAGTGATCATGAACTTTTATAAAGAAATGCATAAAAATTACAAAGGAGTACATAAAGGTTACGAAGATCCATATGAAGGAATATTTTTTGTTGTCGAACACCATACAGAAATTGTATTTATGACATTTACATAAAAGAACCTACAAAGGGCACTCGAATTTTACAAAGGAACATCGAAAACTTATGAAGACCTCACATGCTACAATTACGTAATCAATTTTTACAAAGAGGCAAATCTCATTTAAAATAAATGATATATTACAATTATAAATTCATTTTTTACAATAGAAACTGCAAATTTACAAAGAAAGGACTCGTTTACTTCAGAACTATTGAATGGTAATGTAAAAAAATATAATAATTAACGTGCAAATGTCTTGTATCAATTCTACATTATTGCGTTGGAATCTACAATCAAATGCGAAAAATCTAGTTCACTAAAGAATGTTAATAGCAATTAATAAATGATTGTAAATGACAGATCCCGACAATACTAAAATAGTAATTTTATTTCATTAAATGAATTTTGAATTTAATGAATTTGGATGACAAAATACCCTTTTGTATAAGATTTTTATGCAACCATTCGATTGTTGGCTCACCACAAATGTGGTGAGACCCACTGATGAATCTGCATTTCATCATCATCTTTATTAATTTATTTTAATTTAAAATCTCTTATAAAACACATGTAGATAACAATAAAACTATTCCTTTTGTAAACCTAATTCCTATGCAAATAATATATATTTATCACTAATTTTAAACTAAAATAAATAAATAAATAAAGGAAAAATAAAGGAAAAAAGGCTGTATAATAGATATAGGCTGACTCAGACTATGAGACAAGGTCAATACTTAAATTGATCGATAAAGAATAAATTAGGGGGATATAAGGCCCCAAAATACCTTCCAGAAAATCATTATCACCTGTATTTATTCATCATCTGTACGATATTGTCTATAATACACATTCTTCTCCTTATTTTATTTATCACCAAATTCCCTGTAAATAAAAATTATTTCTTCTTGAAAATTATGATTTTTTTGTAAATAATAGAAATAACTGCAATAAAAATAAGTATATATTATGTAAATAAGAATACTCTCAAAAATCTACAAAGCTCAATTTGCAAGATCAATATCTTTTCCACCAAAATTCCAAATTCATCAATTTCACTTTCATTGCACTCCAAATTGAATAATCTTTAAAATGAAGGTGAAAAATCGAAGTTAAGATGTGAAATGTGGCTAATTAGGGTAGTATTGTATATAATATCTATGTATACTATATACTTTATTTATTTATTTATTATTTTCTAGTTCATATTTGTATATATTGCATTTTCAATTAATTGTAAATATTATATTCAACTTATATAAAAATACAAATAAAAATAACAAAATAAAAAATCAACAAAAATAAAATCATGTATATATTGTATATGTATCACTATGTATATATTGTACATACCCTAATTATTTAACCTAGTAGATTAATTGCTAAAAATCAAATAAAAAATTCATTAAGACTCTTGTAAATATTGTAAATAAATAAATATTAAATTATGTAAATATGTGTATAATTAATTAAAAATTAAAAATCTTGTATATATAGGTATAGATACCTATTATTTAATTAATTAAAAATAATTGAAATTAACTTTATTTTACCCTCAACATTTTTTATTTACATAATTAATTATTAAAATTCATTTTAGATTTTTAATTGATTTATTTAACTTTATATTTGTTTTTGTCCTTTATCCTATTTTGGTGTTTTCCTTTAGGCGCTCTGATTGGCCGACCCTGGTTTGTTGACCTGAGTCAACTGCATGGTCCCCCGTTATTCGCCGCACTTCTTGCCTACCATTGCCCCTTCTCCCATTTTCCCTTGCACTTCAGTCACTAACGCCCTCCACTTCCTTATTCATAATTCTATCCCCTTCATTCCTCTCCATCACTAGACCTTCCGATCCTAAAATCACGCCTCGATCATCACACATTTTGAATTAAAAAGCCTCACCGGAGACACATCTATAAATAATATCCTCCACCTCTGTCACAAGTTTGGTCCGATTTCTCACCATTTTTTCTGCACGAGGCTGATCCCCAGATATGCCCAAGTGACAGGTAAGCGTCACCTCATATGGGAGCGCGATGATTTGGAGTAGAATCATGATTGTACGTTGGAGAGTTGAGATCCATACGTAGCTCTGCCGCATCAAGCTTCTAGGTCCTTCCCGATCCTGTTGAGGCCTAACTCCTAGGTAATTCTTTTCGTATTTTTATTCTGTAGTTTAGTTATGTGTTTTGTTTCGTTGATTCCCGTTTAGATTTGGGAGATTTCTTATAATTTCATTGATTGGAGCCCTAAGCTCCAATCAATGTTCCGATCGATCCTAGAGTTATGATGAATCTCGTATTCATCATGCTAAAAGCCGCATATTAAAATCCCTGCTTAATCAATCCAATAAAAATCACCTGTAATTCTTTGTTTTTATCTTGTACTATATTGTGTATATTTTACCCCTAATTTATTGTATTTAATATTCCTCTATTTTTCTTGTAATCATTTTATCCCCAAAAATCCCGAAAAATTAGGTAGAATAATTGTCTATAATTCACTGACCATTAAAAGCACAAAATACAAAACATCTCAAAACCACTAAATGGGTGTTTTTTATTCCCCTAAAAATACCCCCAAAAATACGTTTTGTACAAATGACCTCTTTTGGCTTTTTGACCAACATGAAAGTTGTAGATCTCGTCGAGACGAGCAACGTTTATGTTTTGACTTTTTCCTAATTCGGCATCTAACTATTTCTTTTATAAATTTCTTTATAATTATTCTCTAAATTTTCTCATTGGGCCACGTGGCGCCCTCTGGGTCGCCCACGTGGCCCGCCTCCACTTCCGCCACGCGGCACCCTCCTGGACGGTCGGATCCACCCGCCTCCACTTCCGTCTCCGCCGTACACCGCCGCTCCATCCCCAGCCGTCGGATCCAGCCCATGATAAGACCTCGTCCACACACTCCCACCCAAACCTCAGTCGTTTGATCTCATTCCCTATCCTACGGCTTCCCTTGCGCCACGTCGCCCCTTCACCTCAGCCACACGATCACGCGCCCATCCTACGTCTCTCTCTTCTCTACGTCACCCCTCCAATCTCCACCGTACGATCTTCTCCATCTCTCCATCATAACCGCTCTCTAGCGCCCCCTTCTCAACCGTTCAATCAGATCCTTGGATCTGATCTTGGCCCTCCGCCTGCGCTCGTATCCTGGCCGTTGGATTGCACGATCCAACGGCTCGAAACTCATCTCCTACCTCCGTAACCCCTCCCCCCCAGCCGTTATGCCTCGCCAGAACCCTCACCCCCTTCCATTTATCGCCCCCACCTCCGGCCATCTTCTCGCACCATAACGCCTCTCCCTCGTAGCCCTTCCCTCCGTCTCCTTCGCCTAACCCCCATCTCCACCCTCCATCACTCCACCATTAAACCCTCAGCCATTGAAATCCGCCTCCACCTCATGTAACCACCATTCGCCTCCGCCTATTTAACCCCCTCCTCCACCACCGTAGCACGACATCCACCAACATACGGGGCTCCGCCCTAGCCTCCTCCACCCTCCGGTGACAGCGGAGGGTGGCATTGCCGAGGCGACGATGGTTGTCGTCCCCATGTGCAATCCATGGTCTTTTGACCATGCTGCGGGCGCCACCAAGCCTCGCCGAGCGCCGGGGATCGGTCGACCTCGTTGTGCGAAGACCCCTGACTTCACCCGAAGTCCATCCCAGGCCTCCTCCTCCGCAGTTCTGCTCCGATCTCCAGGTCATTCCCCTTATATCTCCTTTACTTTTTCTCCGAATAACCCTGACTCACATATCACCCATCACCGTCCACCGATCATCCCATCATCTCTGCCACACCACCATCATACTCGTCATCGTTCGCGCACCCTCTTCCTGACTCCAGACCTCCGATCACATCGACCCACTCCCTTGCCGTTCTGCCAGAGAAGGAGCCTCTTCCCTCCGCCTTCTTCACCGCACATAGGGCTTCACTTCATTTACCTCACACCCGCACTTCACCAATGCATGCTTCGGCTATCTAACCTTGCAGGAACTTCAATGATCGCGGCCACCCCTCGCCGGTCTCGAGTCCCCACTCCCATAGCCAAGCTCCGCCGAGCACCTCCAGTCAACTTCGGATCTTCGCAGAACCTCCAGGATCTTCGCTAGCCTACTACGCATCTTCCCCGACCTTTATTTGCCGACTTGGAGCATGGCGGAGCAATCCGCAGGTCACCGGAGCCCCGCCTTCTCTGGTGACCTGCGGAGGAGGACGGGATACAGTTGCCGTCCGATCGTTCGGATCGGACGGCCAAGATGATGACACATGGTGGACCCGAGCCTCTTCCCCGACCTACAGGCTCGGGTCATACGAACCTCAGCCGAGCCACAGACATCGCGCCACATGTCCTGAAGCTACGACGTCGCCCGAGCCTAGGTGCCTCGGGGCACGTGAGGGCCTGGGAAAATTGCAAGAATGACCCTGCTACTTTACAAAATTGCATTTTGGTCCCTAAACACGTGCCTCACGTGCGTGCCTGGGTATTTTACAGGGAAGCCCTGCAACGTTTTGGAAATTACAAATAGGTCCCTACGTGCAAATGGTGAAATTGCAAATCGGCCCAGGCGGTTTTTGCTATTTGCATTTAGCTCCATCCAGGGACCTAAATGCAATATTTATCCCTTTATTTTATTGCATTTTTATTATAATTATGCCCTTGTATTGTTTTTAGCATAACTTGAGCATCGTAGGTCTAAATTGCATGATTTTAGTGTCATTTTGATTCTTGCTTTGTCCTCTACATTTTAGCATGCTTAATTGTCTCATTTGCTTCTGTTTTAATTAAAGTGAATTTTTATATGGTAATTGAGACCCTACTCTCCTTGTCTTGCTTTGATCTGATGACCGATTTTTATTGATGTGTTCAAATTGATTCTGATTTCATTTTATATTGTGTTGCTCACATTTTAGGGTATAATTGTATCCTTTTATTCATCATATTTATTCCCTTGCATATTTGCTCATGCATCACTTTATAATTGCATAAAAACCGATAAAAAATTGCATGCATGGCATCGCTTTGTAAATAACATAATTTGCATGAGGACCTGAAATTGAAATTAATCCACTTTGTGCTCCACGAATCAAAATTCAATTCACACATTAGGCAGCCGTGTCCCTATGTTTGACCTTGGTAAACTTACCAAGTAAAAATATTCCACAGCATTCAAAGACTGTGGTTTGTGCTAAACTAAATTCACCTCCTGTACTACGACCTTATTTTACATTATTATAGAGGCGAATTTTGCGTTCATCAAATGGCGACGTTGCCGGGGATACGGCTTTTCTTAGTTTTTGAATTTTGATCTTTTGTTGAATAATTTCAATATTTTTAGGACCTCATTTCATGCATAAATTTTTGCATCATATCTATTGATTTAATTCCTCGGTATACTTAACTTGTCTCTTTTGTGGCAGGGCCCATGATGATCGAGGACGCTTGATCCTCATGGAGGCGTGAAGTCGGGAGCTTCTGCTGAAAAGGCCGCAAAAGAATTCGGGAGGAAATTATAGGAATTTTAGATCAAACAGCCTGCATTGCATATTGTAAAAAATATTGCATCTGCATATTTATTTCCAGTTTTGCATGTTGTACAAAAAAATCCCCCCCACACACCGACACTTGCACATACTCACCCCCCACCATCTCCCCCTGTATATTTCACTCTCTCTCCCTTTCTCTCTCTATCTCTATCTCTCCCTCTGTGTATATAATTGATGAACCCCCTCTCCCTCACCCTTGTATCATAAACCCCCTCCCTAATTCAAACCTTACTTAGGATATTTGTAGCCTAAGTATAGGGGGGACCTGCCTCCTCAGCCCTTCCTCGTTCTGTCTCCTTATGCTTAGGTCAATTTTGTCCTAAGTATAGGGGGACCCTCCTCCTCAGTTCCGCTACATCACCCTATATTTGAACGAGCCTCGGCTTCATGGCACTTATGCTATGAGGACATAGCAAATTTTAGGTATAGGGGGTATACCGTATATTACTGTATATTTACTTTAGCCATAGCTCATATTTTAAAATTTTAAAATTTGTTTTCGGGCTTGGTTTTTGTAAAACATGTGAACTGAGTTTTGTAAAAACCTTGTAAAAATATTTTCTTAAAATTGAGGGTTTAAACTGTGTAAATAGCCCTTTTCAAAAAAAAAACCAAAAATCTTTCTTTGAATAGACTCTGACTACTAGGCTTAGTAGACACTTTCAGTGAGGGAACTTCGGTCTCCCTTAGCAGAGTGGGTGGTTCAGAGGATACTGTGAAAGGCACCGTCCTTAAGGATCACGGGTCCGTTTATCAGCTCGTACTTACACCCATACTGGCTGAGAGTAGATACTTTTATTCATTTGAGTCTGGGCCAGTCATTGTCTCTCCAAAGAATTGACAAAAAAATTCAAAATTAAAACCCTTAAAAATCTGCAAAAAAAAAAATCACACAAAAAATCACTAAAATAAGGAGTTGGTTTATTCCTGACACATTCACACTCACTCAAGGCTTGAGGATTTTGAGGACACTTGATTTCTGTGATCTTGAGAGTCTAAGTTAACATGCCTTAGTCATTAGGGTTTTTAAGACTTAAATATCCACACTTCCCTGGTTTGAAAGATTTGAGCGCTATATTGCACTCTTAATCTCTACATTCAAGAAAAAATATGATCATCACAGTCACTTCCACAACTGCATGATTGATGAGCTGAGTGGAGGTATCACTTGAGGAACTAGGATCAGAGATTTGAGTTAAGACCCGATCTAATGATATTCGAAGATGGGATAAAGTTAATGAAGGCTTCAGAAAACCTGAGTGTCAGCAAAACCCTATCCAGTATGTGAACAAGTTTCATATGTTATCTCTTTGATATTTACCTAAAAGTGCCAGGGTGTGATGAAACTTAATGAATATTGTTGATCAGTGTGCGCCAACTTTTGGTAAAAGCAGTGGAGCTAGCCAACAAAAGAAATGAAATGTCAAAGAAAAAGCTCTGAATACCAAAGTCAAATTACAAATGAGCTTCCACCAATGGCAAGCGCTCCCAAACATTTTCAAAGTGTCCACTTGGACCAAGCGCTAATTAGGACCAGGAGTCAGGCTGACACCAAAAAAGGGCTCTGCATCGTAAATGCTACAAGTATGGGTGTCGAAGGTATCTTAGATACTCAAAAGAGACACACCCCGGTGTATTCCCAGAAAAACAAGTGCAGACGACTCCAACTCTCTTGATGGACACATTGGTCAACAATCTAAAAATTTTATATGTGTTGAGTAAAAAGGCACTCGAGAGGCCCCTTGTTCCAATGTGAGGGTGAGAAAAATAGACACAATCCCATTACCTCCATCATCTGGCCGTCCATCAACATTTCAAGTCTGACAAACTAATGAGACGGTTGATTGAAGTAAGAATAGACTTATTCCCTAGTATTGAGGATTAGGTCTAGAGGAGAGTCTTTGGGACTGGAACTTTGAGTGATGCATCGACTCGGCTCTCATGAAATGCAGTACACTAAATATCATATCCTTATATTCTATGTACAAAAAGAGAGTCTGATAACCTTCTGACTAAGGCTTGGATAAACCCGGAATTTCAGGACCACTTAGGACAAGGGTCTTTGAAAGAACGAGCCTTGAAAATTTCACGCGCACTGTTAGGAATTAATCTGACTCCTTCATTCCTTAGATGCTCAAGGACGAGCATGGTTTAAGTATAGGGGTATGATGAATCTCGTATTCATCATGCTAAAAGCAGCATATTAAAACCCCTGCTTAATCAATCCAATAAAAATCACCTGTAATTCTTTGTTTTTATCTTGTACTATATTGTGTATATTTTACCCCTAATTTATTACATTTAATATTCCTCTATTTTTCTTGTAATAATTTTATCCCCAAAAATCCCTAAAAATTAGGTAGAATAATTGTCTATAATTCATTGACCATTAAAAGCCCAAAAAATACAAAAACATCTCAACATCACAAAATCGGTGTTTTTTATTCTCCTAAAAATACCCCAAAAAATACGTTTTGTACAAATGACCTATTTTGGCTTTTTGACCAACATGAATTGTAGATCTCATCGAGACGAGCAACTTTCATGTTTTATCTTTTTCCTAATTCGGCATCTAACTATTTCTTTTATAAATTTCTTTGTAATTATTCTCTGAAATTCCTCATTGGGCCACGTGGCGCCCTCTGGGTCGCCCACGTGGCCCGCCTCCACTTCCGCCACGCGGCACCCTCCTGGACGGTCAGATCCACCCACCTCCACTTCCATCTCCGCCGTACACAACCGCTCCATCCCCAGCCGTCGGATCCAGCCCATGATAAGATCTCGTCCACACACTCCCGCCCAAACCTCAGTCGTTTGATCTCATTCCCTATCCTACGGCTTCCCTTGCGCCACGTCGCCCCTTCACCTCAGCCACACGATCACGCGCCCATCCTACGTCTCTCTCTTCTCCACGTCACCCCTCCAATCTCCACCGTACGATCTTCTCCAACTCTCCATCACAACCGCTCTTTAGCGCCCCCTTCTCAACCGTTCGATCAGATCCTTGGATCTGATCTTGGCCCTCCGCTCGCGCTCGTATCCTGGCCGTTGGATCGCACAATCCAAGGCTCGCAACTCATCTCCTACCTCCGTAACCCCTCCCCTCCAGTTGTTATGCCTCGCCAGAACCTCACCCCTTCCATTTATCGCCCCCACCTCCAGCCATCTTCTCGCACCATAACACCTCTCCCTCGTAGCCCTTCCCTCCGTCTCCCTCGCGTAACCCCCATCTCCACCCTCCATCACTCCACCATTAAACCCTCGGCCATTGAAACCTGCCTCCACCTCACGTAACCACCAGTCGCCTCCGCCTATTTAACCCCCTCCTCCGCCACCGTATCACGACATCCACCCACATACGGGGCTCTGCCCTAGCCTCCTCCACCCTCCGGTGACAGCGGAGGGTGGCGTTGCCGAGGCGACGATGGTTGCCGTCCCCATGTGCGATCCATGGTCTTTTGACCATGCTACGGGAACCACCAAGCCTCGTCGAGCACCGAGGATCGGCTGACCTCGTTGTGCGAAGACCCTAGACTTCACCCGAAGCCCAGCCCATGCCTCCTCCTCCGCAGTTCTGCTCCGACCTCCAGGTCATTCCCCTTATATCTCCTTTACTTTTTCTACGAATTACCCTGACTCACATATCACCCATCACCGTCCACCCATCATCCCATCATCTCCGCCACACCACCATCATACTCGCCAGTGCTTCGCGCACCCTCTTCCTGACTCCAGACCTCCGATCACATCGACCCACTCCCTCGCCGGTCTGCCGGAGAAGGAGCCTCTGCTCTCCGCCTTCTTCGCTGCACATAGGGCTTGACTTCATTCACCTCACACCCGCACTTCACCAATGCACGCTTCGGCTATCTAACCTTGCAGGAACTTCAATGATCGGATTCGGCCACCCCTCACCGGTCTCGAGTCCCCACTCCGATAGCCAAGCTCCGCCGAGCACCTCCAGTCAACTTCGGATCTTCGCAGAACCTCCAGGATCTTCGCCAGCCTACTGCGCATCTTCCCCGACCTTCATTTGCCGACTTGGAGCATGGCGGAGCAATCCGCAGGTCACCGGAGCCCCGCCTTCTCCGGTGACCTGCGGAGGAGGACGAGATACAGTTGCCGTCCGATCATTCGGATCGGACGACCCAGATGATGACACGTGGTTGACCCGAGCCTCTTCCCCGACCTACAGGCTCGAGTCATCCGAACCACAGCCGAGCCACTAATATCGTGCCACATGTCCCGAAGCTACGACGTCGCCCGAGCCTAGGTGTCTCACGTGCCTCGCACGTGAGGGCCTGGGAAAATTGCAAGAATGACCCTGCTACTTTACAAAATTGCATTTTGGTCCCCAGGCGCGTGCCTCACGTGCGTGCCTGGGTATTTTACAGGGAAGCCCTGCAACGTTTTGGAAATTACAAATAGGTCCCTACGTACAAATGGTGAAATTGCAAATGGGCCCAGGTGGTTTTCCTATTTGCATTTAGATCCCTCCAGGGACCTAAATGCAATATTTATCCCTTTATTCTATTGCATTTTATTACAATTATGCCCTTGTATTGTTTTTAGCATAACTTGAGCATCGTAGGTCCAAATTGCATGATTTTAGTGTCGTTTTGATCCTTACTTTGTCCCCTACATTTTAGCATAATTATCTCATTTGCTTCTGTTTTAATTAAAGTGAATTTTTATGTGGTAATTGAGACCCTGCTCTCCTTGTCTTGTTTTGATCTGATGACCGATTTTTATTGATGTGTTCAAATTGATTCTGATTTCATTTTATATTGTGTTGCTCACATTTTAGGGTATAATTGTATCCTTTTATTCATCATATTTATTCCCTTGCATATTTGCTCATGCATCACTTTATAATTGCATAAAAATCGATAAAAAATTGCATGCATCATGGTATCGCTTTGTAAATAGCATAATTTGCATGAGGACCTGAAATTGAAATTAATCCACTTTGTGCTCCACTAATCAAAATTCAATTCACACATTAGGCAGTCGTGTCCCTGTGTTCGACCTTGGTAAACTTATCAAGTAAAAGTATTCCACAGCATTCAAAGACTGTGGTTTTTGCTGAACCAAATTCTCCTTCTGTACTACGACCTTATTTTACATTATTATAGAGGCGAATTTTGCGTTCATCAAGTTATCTTCGACCGTCGATCACCTCATCTGATTTGCCACTCGTCCATCCCTTGATCTGATCCAAGGATTAGGTCTAAATCATTAGACCCCTCCTTCCTACACACAAGGTCTGAATCATCCCATCCACCTTCGTTTTGATTTGATTTCAAGAAATAAAGATCACCAGAGCTTCTTCTATGAGAAGGCGCTCATTTGCAGGTCGAAGAAGCTCAGATACAACATAGAGCGCAAAATCAAGGATGGGAGTAGGTTCCTAGAGCAACAACGTTCATCACCCTCAAGATCGATGATCTTGTGATTTCATAACAATACAAGGTGCACATCAGGTGCTGAATCCAAGAAGCCTTCATTTGAGACCGATTTGATGTGGAGCAGAGCCAAGACGAGTGAGATCCCGACGGATAAAGTGTGGTGAAGCTCAAGTGCTTCCCAGTTCTTCCAGAGAACTCTACAACCCTTCGATCAAGAACAAATCATCCAGATTTGATCTCGGCTATCCAAAAAGCCCTTATTTTGAGCAGTGAGATCCTCCTTCTAGATCAGATCGAAGCCATCCTTGCACGAGCCAATTTCAGCTATTGGATTAGAAATGCAAAACATCACGTACGTTCAAGGCACCATGTCAGTAAAGGGTATATTTGCGTCCAAGCCCCTACGTTTATTTAATTTGCAAATAAGTCCTCTTCTTAAGACATATCTCCATGACATGTTACGAACATTTACACTTTCACCCCTTGTATTTATTTTAATTGCATAATTATCCTATTTGAATTTCAGCGCGTGCTTCACATGTTAGTTTTGGGTGATTTGCAACATAAAGTATGCATTTTTATATTATTATTTAGACCATGGAATTACTTTATTTGTGAATAGATCCAATCCAGCGCACATAACATGCATGTGCGTGCTTTTTTGGACAATTTACAATATTAACCCATGCATTTATTCATATACTAATATTTAATATAAAAACTTTAAATACTTGCATGTATACCTATGTGCATCTGCATATTATTTTGCTTATTAAAAATCAAATAAAAATTACCAAGCTATCTTTAAAAATTCTATAAAAATTATGTTAGGCATCTGATAAGCATATCTTTCATCTGTAATTTTTATTTTTCATTTTCATTATTTTTATTATTTATAAAATTCGAAAAGAGTAAAAATTTCATGTTTGCATTTGAAAAACAAAAAAAATACAAAACTTTTTCCAAAAATTCTAAAAATTCTGGTTGTTTATTTTTTTATTTTTATTTCTACATAATTTTGGAATTTTTATTCCTCATAAAAACCATAAAAATTCATAAAACACTTGAAAAATATAAAAAACATAAAATTAATAGAAAATTACAAAAATATAAAATATCTTTATGGAAAATAAAAAATTTCTTTCATTCTATGTATATTTCATTTATTTTTGTATCTTATTTGCTATATCAAAAATCCAAAAACATCCAAATTTAATTCTGTTTGTTTTATTCTCTATTTTTGATTTATTCAAAGGCTGTAAAAATTTGGAAAAAATATCATAAAAATTGAAAATTTGTCAGAAACTCAAAAATAGTTTTATTTCAATTTTTATGAATTTCACCACTTTGTAAAAATCCTAAAACTTAACTCTTTCTTTATTCTTTTTCGTGATTTATTTTATTCATTTTTTATTAAAATTATTTTAAAATTATTTTGAAATTTAAAAATTTAAAAAATAAAATAAGAATTCAAATAAAAATTTTATAAATTAAAACTCCATAAATAATAAATAAATACAAGAACAAGCATAATCTCCTTCTTTATTTTATTTCTTATTTCTTTGATTTAATAACCCCTCGAGAGTTTTGTAACCTTGCTGAGTTTGACCCTGTACATTATACATGTAAATTAAATAACAAACTTCTTTTGCTACATTTTCTTCATTTATTTTGGCTTAATAATCGAATAAATTCTTATTAAGGGATTTTTAGGGTTAAAAAATACTACAGATTAATTCATTAGTTCGGATTTCCCTGCTCAACACTCACCTCATTTGAAAGGATCCCTATATATACATGTATATGTATAGGGTTGATCTTATGAGAGCTAAAATATGCAAGAGCATGAGAGCAGTGATTCTAGATCACTATTCTACTGATTGATTAGAGGAGGAGAGAGATGAAAAGAATCTAGTGGTCCAGAATCAGTGCTCTCATGCTCTCATAGTTTCTCTCTCTCTCTCTCTCACACACACACACACAAGAGGGTTGATCCTGTGAGAGCCAAAAACTACGAGAGCACGAGAACAATGATTATGGACCA